>QXTE01000352.1:42252-181407 GCA_003942145.1 Platysternon megacephalum | reverse complement strand
AATCGAGGTAACGCTGCTAAATTCGACCTAAAATCGTAGTGTAGACCAGGCCTTATACTAGCATTAGAGTACTTCTGCTGGTATAGCTTACATCAGTACTGGTCCCTAAGCCTATGTCTATACTAGAAGCACTACAGTGGACAGGGTTTTTCCATCGCTGTAGTCAATCCACCCCTTTGAGAGGTGGTAGCTAGTTTGATGGAATAATTCTTCTGTTGATCTAGCTGGGTCTCCAGTGGGTGTTAGAGTGATCTAACTACATTGCACAGGGCATGCCATTTTTCACAGCGATGTCAGCCTAACTTCTAAGTGTAGACCAGGCTTGAGAGACATAAACATGCCAGAATAAGTGTTTATACTGCCATAGCTAATTTGGTTTAAAAAATCACACCCCTAACTGATGTAGCTATGCTGAAGTGTAGACCAGGCCTAACTCAATGTAGAAAACACACCTTTTTTTCTATGAAGATAATGTTCCACAGATGGAACCAATGAATATTCCACTAACGGATTGTCTATAGACAGGAGTTGCACCAGTTTGTCTTAAATTGGTTTTAAAAATGAATTAGTTAAACACTTTGTGGACACTCACATCAGTTTCAAACTGGTTATAGCCATTTAGTTTTGTGCAATGCAGGCTAAACGGCTATCAGTCACATTTAAACGGATTGAAGTTTCCATATGCAAAGTGGCACGAGTTTAAAATCACACCTTTCATTACACTAGTGCAACCTTATGTGTACACCAGTTCTAAGCGAAATCAGATTCCATGATCCTCATTTTCCATTGGTCTGACTCTTGCAAAGTCATTTACACCTGTGTGTAGTATGTGTGAAATACTCCCATGCTCACTAGTATTTGCATAATCTCCTCACTATTTTAAATGGTGCAAGGGCAAGAACAACAGGGAACTGAGATGAAAGTTTCTTCACCCTTATCCAGAAATAGTTTGGCGAAGTTTCTTTTATAATATGAAAAGACTGTAGTATTGTGTCCTAGTGGATAGGGCATTGAACTGGAATTGTGTTCTGTGCCCAGCTCTACCACTGGTCATAGAATCATAGAATATCAGGGTTGGAAGGGACCTCAGGAGGTCATCTAGTCCNGACTCATGGTCTATTGGATGACCCTAGCAAGTCACTTCAGTTACACTATCTGTAAAATGGGGTTAATGATACTGACCTCATTTATACAGCACTTTGAGATCAACAGATGAAAAGGGCTAACTGACAGGTATTGTTATTATTACCCTAACTTACTCTTTATGGGACATGCTGACCAGCATTAGCAGCTGACCATGTTTATATTTCATATTGAAAAGCCAATTGTCCATGGATCAATAGATCCAGAAACCGTGAGACGACTATTTCCGTTCAATGGGCAGCATGAATACTGCTGGACATCAGTGGGGCCTTATTCGCCATTGTTGTGCAGTTTCTGGTTGGGATTGTCAATTGGGCCTCAGAGAATTAGATGCTGAAATCCCATTTAGAGTCAGATGCTTCTTTGACAATCCTGGCCCATGCCAACATTCACACCGGTGCAAAATGGGTGTAAAATCAGAGCAGAAGGGCTGTGTTTTACACTCTGTTTGCACTGGTGAAAATGACTGCGGAAGATGAATGGCAACAGAGAACCCAATAATGGAACTCAAGTTTTTGGGCCAAATTCTGCTGTTACTTAAGGCTTCATCCAAAGCTCATTGGACCCTCATCCTCATTTACACTGAAACACTTTTACACCACTCTAACAGCGTAAAGGGGCCTTAGTGTAAATGAGAATCAGACCTATTGATGTCAGTGGCAGTCCTTCCATTGGGTACAATCCAATCAGGCCCTTTACATTGGAATAATATCCAGTGTAACACTGTTGATTCCAGAAGAGTTACTCAGGCTATATCTACCCTACATAGCCCATGCTAGCATAGCCCCCTAGTGCAGATGAAGCATACACCAGAAAGAAGGAGGAATGCCATCTCTCCAAATTATGTTCGCTATGCTGACAGAAGCACTTTTCTGTTGGCCTAGCTGCACCTACCCTGGGGGTTTTGTCGTCATCGCTGTGTCACTAGAGGTGTGGTGTTTCCACACCCCGACGGACATATATAACACAATCCAATGGCTAGAAGTTGAAGCTAGACAAATTCAGACTGGAAATAAGGCATACATTTTTAACGGTGAGAGTCCAACAACTTCCCAAGGGTCATGGTGGATTCTCTATCACTGACTATTTTAAAATCAAGATTGGATGTTTTTCTAGCAGATCTGTTCCAGGAATTATTTTGGGGAAGGAGGTCAGACTAGGTGATCACAAAGGTCTTTTCTGACCTTTGAATAGCTATGCCAGTACATGGTCTCTGAATTTACACCTGAGTCTAAAGCCTCGTCTACACTAGAAAATTATGCCGGCATAACTATGTCGCTCAGGGATGTGAAAAATCCACATCCATGAGTAGTGTAGTTAAGCTGACCTAAGTCCCTGTGTAGACAGCGCTAGGTTGATGGAAGAATTCTTCTGTCAACTTCGCCACGCCCTCTTGGGGAGGTGGATTACTTACGTCAGCAGAAGAACCCCTCCCGTCGGCAATCGGCATAGGTAACGTGTGCACTGAAGCGCTACAGCTGCGCAGGTGTGCTGCTGTAGAGTTTCATGTGTAGACAAGCCCTAAGTTAGAACAGGACCTGGCCGTCTCCTTGGAGAACAAACCCACAGCGTGAGCAGTTGGTCTAAGAACAAAAGGGAACCGCTGAAGAATGCAGGACCCCATCGGCTGCGGTTCCCAGCTCTTTGGCTCTGTTTCGGGCTGAGCCCGTCATAAGGAGGCCTGTGCTGCCTGGCGGTATTGCACAGCTCCTGGGCCGAGGCACCTCCCTCCACAGCCCCTTCAGGAATGTTGGCTTCATCTTTCCTCACCTACACGCCCTTGGTGTGAAGAAGGGAGCATCAGTGACAAGTTGCTGAGCGATGGGTTTGCAACAGATAAAGAGATAACCACAGCTCCTGACGCAGAGTTTCTGTCAGTGTCAGCTGCTTATTAACAGGAAAGAATAAACACTGAGGAAAGTTCAGATGGGCCACTGCTTGAGCAAAATTTGGCATGCCCTCCCTCCAAACACACGCACATTTTGCCCCCACCCAAATAGCATTAAGCTGTTTCATTTATAAATGAAAGGCTGAGATTTTTCCAAAGCTTTGTGAATGTTAATGGGAGTATCCAGCTCCAGCTTTGAGAATCTCACCCAAAGCTTTTCAATGCTGCATTGCAAAGTCTGGGCCCATTGCTGCTCATTTGACTCCATCAACTAGCCCACCGGGACAAACTCCGAGGCCCAGATTTTCAAACTTGGGTGGTTGGGGCTCAGCAATTTATCCGTGTTTAAGCACCTACATATGTGACATGATTTTTAGTGGTGATGAGCATCTGCACCTTCCATTGAAGTCCTCGGGACTTAACTAGAGCTGGCTGGATTCCCCACCGGAAAATTTGGGTGAAAACATTTTTTCAGTTTTCATTGAAATTTCCAGTGGAAATGTCAATATTTGGTTGAAAAAACAAAAGCTATTTTATTTTATTTTATTTTATTAGTTTCCAGAAACTAAAAAACAAAAATATTTAGTGAAACCTGAAGAATTTCACATACACACACACACACACACACACACTTATGGACAAAAATATTTTTATTTTCTGATGAAAAATAAAAAAAAGATTAATGAAAAATGAGACTTTCCATGAAAATTTAGTTGGAAACCCAGTTTTCCATCATAAAAGAAGTTTTGGTGGAGAATGTTCAGTCAGCCCTAGACATAAGCACATGCTTAAAGTTCAGCATGTGCTTACATGCCCTTCTTGAATAGGGATGTTGTTCCAAATTGGGACTTATGTGCATTGCTGAATAGGGATGGATTTGACCTTGCAGAATTGGAGGGGGTTCAGAGCAAAGAGGATGACCCAGAGCCTGGAAAAAAATCTCATATGAAGAAAGAGGGAAAAGATTGGGACTCAAAAGGAAACAAAGAAGATGGGACATGATAAAAGTATATAAAATAATGAACAGTCGAGAGAAGGGAGATCCGGAGCTTTTCTGTTCCCTGTCTCAAAGCACAAGAAAAGGGGACATCTGATTAAATTAAAAACTGGGACACTAAAAACTGACAATGTGTGATTAGCTTGTGGAACTCACTGCCACATGAAGTTGTTGAAGCCAAATATTTAGCAAGGTTTGAAAAGGGATTGGACATTTATATGGCTATCAAGAATATCCAGAGTTACCATAATTAATGAAAACAAATGTTGGAAGGGATAGTGAACCTCCTGCTTCAGGGTGTAAACCAGTCTCTAGCTGTTAGTGATGAGGTGTGGTGTATGTGAAACCCATCTGTCTACAGTAGAGATCTTACACCTTCCTCTGCGGCGTCTGATGCTGGGTGCTGTCAGAGATGGGATACTGGACTAGACGGACCTTGGCTCTGATCCATTCTGGCAATTCCTATGTTTCTATGATCTCTTAAGCGATTTCCTGTATTGGGCCTACGGGGTTGACCTGATGCCCACTGAAGTCATTGGCAGTCCTTCCACTGGCTTCATTGGGCACCGAACCAAGCCCCATGCTACTCAAGGCCGGAAGTTTCTTTCTTTTATCAACCTTCTCTTAGCTGATGGTACCCACCTTCCCCACCTCACGTCCTGAGTAGTCTATTTATTACTCAAAGCGATTAATAAGCAGGAGGGGGAGGCAGCAGAACATTCTGCCAGCCTGTTGCTAATTAGTGCGGCGTTACAAGAATGGTACAGAGAGAGAAAGACTGTAGGGACAGCTCATTCGCCCACGATGCTTAATGAAAGCAACACAACCCTTAGTGTTATTTAATTTAATAAGGGAATTAATATCATGATGCAAGGCTATCGCCCCTGCTTTTCAGACTGGGGGAAAGATGCCACATTCATCTTACTTTATTCAGAACATCAGCCCACTGAGCAAGCCTCTTGAAGGCTATTTGATTACACAGTAATAGGCGTTTTTTGCCCTGATGGCGGCAGACAGGGGTAGAGGCCTGTGCACCTTTGATAGTAGAACAAATGAAATACTCACATAACCCTTCACCTAGCTCGCTCCGCTGATAAAGTCCCCCAGTCTTAATTCGATCTGTAAAGATTAGGCTGGCAATAAAAAGTATTACAAGGCTGACGGCCATGGAGTCTCCCAGGGCATTTGACAAATGGATTTATGACAGTAATAGTAGAATTAGAATGCTACATTGAAATCCACTCCAAGGCCCCCACTCCGCTTATGGGCGCTTGCGTTGGCAGGTGGCAAGCCGGACACATGGGGCTGCTCCCCAGAAGTGGCTGCACAGCACTGTGGAGTGAGGTCTTTAACTGGAAACCGAGGTCCGCACATTAATAAATAGGAGGCTTTATAAAATGCTTGTCTGTCTGTTTATTTATTTCTTATTGCTCTTATCAGCATTCGCACAGCTCCCGTGGCCCAACTCTGAGCCACAGCAGCGCTCCACAAAGCGAGGGGGTTTTACGACATGCTAAATGGACCTGCTCTTGCGCTGCATATTATCCTAAGTGATGCTCATTCTCGGATGACTGTATCATTTGTGCAGGCGTATAGCATGAGAGCATTTACAAAGTAACAATTTGACCACTCTTGAATTATAATATCCAGCCAATAGCTCTATTTACACGCCTCGCGCCGTGTTGCCAGATTAACAAAACCTGCTGTCAGATAGCACAGAGCAAAAGCAGGAGTCACTCCACAGAAATCCAGGGGACTTGAGCAAGTGCTGACAACTTAACTTGAGTCAGGGCCTGAGGCCCAGATTCTCCCCTTGAGAGGTAGGCGCCTAAATGCCTTGGAGAATCGGGGCCTTAGTTTCCCTGTAGTTGCAAGTGAAGAGGTGATGCCAAAAATCTTAGTGGTGGGGGGATGGATATTAGGTGTATGTTGTGATTAAATTGGGGATGGACGGGGGAGGTCCCTGAGGAGTTATCGCTGCTATTGATTTAACTCATGCCTTTCTCTACAGACTCTTCAATCGCTGTGCTCTGGGTAAGGTTTATATCATGCCTGTCCGGAAGCAAATTTCATCATGAAGGGATTTTTGATGAGTGAACAGATTTGCCTGGGCAGAAAATGACAGATACATTCTTTGGGGGCGGGGACCAGCTTTTTCTTCTCTGTACAGCACCTAGCGCCATGGAGTCTTGGCACATGACTAGCTTCCTAGATGCTACTGTAGTGTAGCCAATCAGTAATGTACAGCACAGGCGCTGGCTTTTGTTTTTCCCAGTGGGTGCGCCACCCCCGCGCTTCCCCAATGCCCCGCCCTCTCTCTGCCTCTTCACACCCTCCTCCGCCCCCTCTCCCAAGACCCCCCCTTTCCGATCCACCCCCCTTCCTCTTCCCATTGTCCCCTGCCCTATCCCCTTCTCTTCCCTCTGCCCCATCCCTCCCCCCCTGCCCACCGAACAGCTGATTGGCAGCCAACCCTGGGGCCCCGCCAAACGGCCAACCACTGTGGCTGGTGGGTGCTGAGCACCCCTTATTTTTTTTCCATGTGCGCTTGAGCCCCGGAGCACCCATGGAGTCGGCGCCTATCATGTACGATGCCTAATACAATGGGGGCCTGATCCATGACTAGGGCTCCTAGGGGCTACTGCAATACGAAAACTAACATTAATACTAACAAACAACATGTTAAAGTCCTGGGGGAGGGTACCCTCCAGGCCAGCTGTCCTCAATACGGGTTTTATAACTCTACACACACAAATANATGGTCTTACGAGGACTTTATTCTATACACACACATATACAAAGATGGTCTTACAAAGCATATGCACGTATTTATATTTGTGTATGATAAAGCCCTTGTAAAAGAGTCGGAGGTATTTGTGTGTGTGTGTGTGTGTTTAGATTAAAGCCCCGTAAGAGAGTCTATGGCTGCTCTACACCCAATTTTTGCACTGAGGTAACTGGATCAGTAATGTATTGATAGGAACGCTTTTCAAACAACATAAGTATGTCCACACTAAGGGGTTGTTGCCGTTTAGCTAAAATCAAAGAGTTAAATCAGTGCAAAAACTGTGTGTAGACAAGCCCGCAGGGTATTTGTGTGTGTAGAGTTATAAAACCCGTATTGAGGACAGCTGGCCTGGAGGGTACCCGCCCCCAGGACTTTAACATGTTGTTTGTTAGTATTAATGTTAGTTTTAGGGGGGGAGGGATAGCTCAGTGGTTTGAGCATTGGCCTGCTAAACCCAGGGTTGTGAGTTCAATCCTTGAGGGGGCCACTTAGGGATCTGGGGCAAAAATTGGGGCAAAAAATTGGTCCTGCTAGTGAAGGCAGGGGGCTGGACTCAATGACCCTTTGGGGTCCCTTCCAGTTCTGTGAGATAGGTATATCTCAAATTATAAATAAAATAACCCATTAGGCGACCTAGGCAGTTGCCTAGGGTGCTGCTATTTGGGGGAAATTTATAATTTTTATATTTATATTTAAAATTTATAATTTTTTATATTTAAAGCCCTTCTCCTACACACATACAAATACACACGGACCCTTTCACAAGAGCACTCTCCTTCCTTTACACCGCATTCATTCCCCTGTCAATAAGCTGCTTTAGCCCACAGCTGAAGATCAAGAAATATGTAACCAACTACGGCTCCACCTGTTAAAAAGGTGGAAGAAGCTGGGCTCAAAGCTGGCGCTGGAGGTGGCATCACTCCTTCTCTAACCCGGTTTCCGGGTCTCTGGGTGTTGCTTTGCCCATTAGTGGGTGGGTGAGGGGAGAAGTTGCTGGGCTGCATTAATTATTGTAAATGGAGCAAGAATCTCTTTTGACCTTTCTGCCATACTAGGTACAATTGAGTTAGCTTTGAGTTTTGATTTAATTCCAGGAATGGGGTTGTAATTCGCTTACAGCAGAGCCATTTTCCTGCAGGGCTGCAGTAGGGCTGGGTTGGTGGCATGGGTGAGACACACTTCCAGGAAGGCCTTCAAATGCTCATTTCCTTAGGGACACCACAAATTAGGCATTTTGAAATCCGTTAGTTCTGTGCATCAGGCAACTCCAGCTAATCTTATTTACGGTTTAAAAGCACAAGGCCTGCTCCTGTTTCTGTTGGAGTCAATGGGAGTTCTGCATTTGGCTTCAGTGGAAGCCAGATTAAGCTCACAGACACACCCACATACACACTTGCACATACACACACACACACGCTTACACAGACACATATGCTCATGCACACATATACAAACACATACACACAGGCATCCTCATATAAACTTATGCTCATAGATACCCACACATACATACATGTTCATAGATACAGACACATTATACACAAACACACACAAACCCATTCACACAAGCACATGCACACACACAAGATAATACACTTCTCCTAAGCAAGAAAATAATTCTGCACAACACAACCTTTTGTTCTGCAATTGACAAAGATCTTGCTGTTATTTCAGATCAAAACTATTTTTTTTCTCATAACAGGTTCCTTTAAATTTACATTTCCTTTGCAAACAGAGACTCTTCTACTTAAAAAAAAAACAAATTGCAGAGAGAGTCAAGCTTTGAAATTTCTAAGGCAAGAAAATGTCTTCTTCAATTTGCCTGTTTACCTCCTAAAGTTTGTTGATGGAAAGACCAAATGGATAAAGTTCTAACCATTATTAAATATTTATCAGTTAATTACAATATGTAGATTTAGTTGCTGGGTAATTCATCTTGGGGGGCGGGATACAATAAAATACACTTGAAAGTTGCGTTATCATAATTGCCTGAGGCCATGGGAACAACCGGTCTGCAATGTGTTTTACATTTATCTGCACTGCTACATTTTCATTTTTGTGCGCAAAGCTCCCTCTGATTGTTTTCAGGAGACTTAAAGCTGTGCAGGCTCTGTTGTTGTTACCCTGTTTGGTTTTAAGGCACGGCAGAGCCCATATGATCACAATGTCTCCAAACAATTCCAACAAGACTTTACACTTCAACTTGTAAAATGAACCACGACTTGTCCAGCTCCTGCCCTGAATTCTATGGGGCTGAAAGTGGATCTGCACACTGCTGTTCTTACTAAAAGAGGAAACCCATTGTGGGTGCCCCGCTGAAAATCTCAGACTAAATGTACCTTTCTACAAATGCCTGCAAAGCAGAGGAGAGAACCTTCCGTTCAGAGGAATGGGTGAGTTTCTAGGGAAGGCAGGGGCCATTATAAAAAAGTGCACAAGCAGGCAGGGTTCCGGAGCTGCATACTAACTGGGAGATGAAAAGGGCTGGGGGCCTGCTGAAGTAAGTGCTGTCTCAGTGATTAATGGGGGTGAGAGAAGGGTGAAGCCCAACCCCTAGTAAACTACAAGATGGCAAAGTGATTTTAAGAACAACAGAGCAGTGTTCCTGGAGAAAACCAACCCAGACGAGCCAAGAAAACCGCCCAGCCCTGTTTTTAAAAGGCCTCTTTATTTTGAATACCACAACAATACAGTAAAATACGCCAAGAGCCAATTGATCTCTTTTAAAAAGAAACAAAATGTGTACATTACAGTGAGAAGCTAACTTATTGCAGGGTCAGATTTTGAGTGGGTTCAAATATGTTTACATCTACATTTACTTATCAAGCAATAACCCGCTGAAATGATAACGATAGTGGCCAGTAGAAGTGCCACAGCTACGTTATTTCCAGGTAGGGGGAATGTGCGGGGTTAAAGGGAAAACCACCCTCATGAGAAAACCCCTGGGTGCCTAATTTGAAGCACCTTAAAGGGGCCTAATTTGCAGAGGAGGAGAGCTCAACCCTTTCTGAAAATCAGACTCCTTTTAAGATACGGCCCCCAGAAAGTGAGGTAGATAAAATCACTAGTTGCTTTTCAAAAAATGTTGCCCTAGGCTTGGAGGAAGTTTAATTGGGTTGTAAGGATATTTAAAGGGTGGCTATTGACACCTTTGTAACTGAAAAAGTTACTGGTAAGCAGCTGAGTAAAATCAACTTTAATAAAATACATGGAGCGTGTTATAAGCTCACACAGAACTTGTCCTGTTATTGGCTGAGTTACATCCACACACCAGTTCCTAGCTGCCTTATGCACAGATCTCTGTACGGTTTAAAACGCAGGAGGTAATTGGGAATAGAGGGGGTGAGGAAATCAAAGGATACTGTTGGTTACACTTAGAGGTTTTTTTCTGTTTTGTTTTTTAATGGCATAATAGGACTGTAGCTTGGTTTCCATGGCAGAGAGCCCTCACAGATGCACAAGAACTGCGGGTTCCAGAGGACTTCCCTGAGGTGCAGGATGTGTGTTTAAGTCTGCTTAGGTGAGATGGGGGTTGCAGGGCCCCAAGGTAACGCTGACTGGGAATTTGAGCAGCACAGCTGTGGTCCAAGTTTATAGAGAAGCTGTGGCTGACGAGTGAGCTGGCCCCAGGCACGTTTTCCAGATAATTTTCTCACTCCGGCTCCTTTGCAGACTAAGGGGATCCGTAATGACACTTCCCTTGCAGAGACAGAGAAGGATCCAACTTCCAGGGCAGCTGCACAAGGGCTGTCAGAGACGGGCTGCCAACCCACACATCTCCTTGGGCCTTGCTGTAGGACTTGTGCCTGGGCACATCCTACCCACCCTCCATTTGGGAGCTCACTGGGGGGCTCCTGCTAGGGGACAGGCTCACAGCTCCCTCCCTCCTGTTGTCCTTCATCCTTCAGATCCGGAACCAGAGCTTGAGGTTGAGCAGCTGAGCCAATCCCACACTCCACTGTCAGCAGGGATACCTGATAACATGGAATTCCTTCTCCAGCTGGACATTGGTATAAAGCGTGCCGGCCCTCAGCAGGGACCTAGAAAATAAAAGGCCACACCATCTCATCTGCTCCTGCCCTTGCAGCAGGCCACCCCCCCCCCCATCCCACACCCCGTACAACATCTGAACTTTGAAGCAGTTGACAGTAACATAACTGCAAGCAATAAACTGGCTGCAGTCATTTGAAATGACCCATTGGTGGACAGACAATATCCAAATTCAGTTAAAAGTCTGGATTTTTAACAAACTCCGATAGAACCTTGTGCAGACAATTTCAAAGTGTTCTGCTGTTACCCAGAATTGTGATATGTGCTGGTTTTCTTTCTTTCTTTCTTTCTTTCTTTCTTTCTTTCTTTCTTTCTTTCTTTCTTTCTAATTTAATCTCTCTCTGTCTAGGTAACTTTACATCTATCTTTCTATCCATGTCATTTTACATATATCTCTCTTTCTCTCTATCTCTTCATATGTCTGCCTAGGTAATTTCACATCCATACATCCTACCATCCCCTCCACCCCTCCAGCCATCCTTCTCTCTCTCTGTTTCTTTGTCCCTCAATGAACAAATAAACAAAGTTGCATCAAAATGCAATGGCTAGTGCACAAGAAATTAGGACAATAAAGTATGCAGAATTTATGATAATTGGATTAAAAATCATTTCTAGCACTGAGCATTGTTTTCATAACCTTGTGAGAACAACATCAACCATGCAGGGCAAAATTTTCTGGAGTAAGTCATGAGTATTTATACAGTTGTTTAAAATTCTATCAAAGGGCTACTGGTGACCACTCTTTTGGAGTTGCTAAGAAACCCATTGTCCGTGCAGTGCACACATTGTAAAAAGAAAGTGTTACTGGGATCAGATGGAACATACTTGTTGGAAGTAGGTTGGGGTTTTTGCTTGGAGTTGTGCCCTGTTTGGGGGTGAGCTCTGCTGCTACCATCAGGGTTAGGATTGGTCATTGGTCCAGAAAGCTTCTGCCTTTTTTGGGAGGCCACATGGAATGGTTGAGGAGACCACTGGAACCTTGGGGGCTGGTTCTGAGATCTGATCATCCTTGCGCCCCAGAGCCCTGTTGAAGCCCTGCAAGGCAAGTCTTTGGCTTGTTGAAGAAGTCATGGATGTTTCTGGCTTCAGGAAGCAGTGAGGCTGGTGTACCTTTGGAGATGGGAGAGGCTGCTGACTGACACCCCATGGTAATGAGACCTTAGGAAAGACAGCCTCCAAAAGTCTATGGTCTTGGGCAGCTTTTTGCATCTCCAGTTTCTTCTCGCTGGTGGGGTGGGGAAGAAGGGGGACTGGATATCTTTAACTCAACACAGGAGAGGGACTCAATGGATCACAGTCATGGGCAGATCTCCAATGGCTTCTTCTGAGGAAGATTCCACCAGAGTTAGAACTCAAGAGCAAATGTTCTAAACCAACATACCCACGTCACTTAAGAACATCTCTCACCAGCCATCCTGTGCATAAAGGGCCCAAACCTGCTGATAAAAAAATAAAATTAATTTAAATAAAAAAAAACTAAAAGAACTTGAGGATCCAAACAATGATGTCCTCTGGCTTTGCACCTTTTTGATCATCTCCATAATTGTGGTGTGTGTGTGTGTGTGTGTGTGTGTGTGTGTGTGTGTGTGTGTGTGTGTGTGTGTGTGTGTGTGTGTGTGTGTGTGTGTGTGTGTGTGTGTGTNTGTGTGTATAGCCTTGCCCTGGGGACAGCAAATCTTAAATCTTGTTTAACACACAACAGATTATCTCGGGTGCTTACGTTGCATGATGGAGGCAGTCATGTTGCAAGGTAGGTCTTTATTTGAAATAAGCTATTGATGCACGTGCTGAGTGTAATGGCTTGTTTCATGTAAACATAATAACGTTTGCTGAAGAAATGCTTGGTCCCTGGTCAGTGCAATGTGTGTGTTTATAATCGCATCTTTATTTTTACTAGTTTATGGGAATTAACCGTAGACGTTTTCCAGTGTCTTCCCCTGTCCTCGCTCCTCTTAGGGCAAAGTCCGTGAGTTTTGCAGTCAGGAGCTCTTGTTTAAAACCAAACGATTTTCTTTGGGAAGAGACAAGCAAGGACTATTGGCAAAACCATTAGCTTATACAGGCAATGACAGGCGTACAAAAGAGCCCTGGAAGATAAATCGAAATTAGCAACAACAAGGAATAATTATAATTATAATTATAAACGTTGTTGTCTCAGAGTCTCATTCAAGGCGTTTCAAAGACACCTCCTGTGCTAACCTCAACTGCAAGCCCCCGTCCCGGAAAGGGCAGGATATGCCCTGTTGTGGTCCAGCAGCGCGGGTAGACTCCTGGCGCTAAAGAGGCCAAGGAAAGTTTTGCCATTGACTTCAACGGGGCCATGATTTCTCTGCCTTTGCGGCATCTTTCGTAGTAACTTTGGAGGAGATCCTCAGCTAAAGTACATGTACCCCAGCCAGCGATTGACTCCTTCCATCGTGAACTGTGTGCCTAGAACAGACCAACCAATCTAAACTAACAAACCAGCCCGGATGGTAAAATCCACCGAGAGAGACTGTTGGGTTATTTATGACTGGAAAGCCCCCACAAATCGTGTTTGTTTTAAGTTGATCAGACGTTTGGTGTCAGATCTCTGTCTGACGGGGGAAGAGGCTGTAGTTAAAATGCCATATACAATTACAAACAAGTTGATTGGGGCTGCTAAGGATGCGGGTTTTAGCTTCTCTCTCTCTCTCTCTCTCTCTCTCTCTCTCTCTCACACACACACACACACACACACACACACTTCACTGTTCTGCAAACTTTCCATAACATACACCACACGCATCATATTCCTTTTCAATGTTGCCAGTTTAATTTTCCCCTTGTTTCAGAAAGGAACAGGACAAAGATCAGATTTTCTCTCCCTTGCGTGGTGGAAGACTTCCAAACGATCAGAAATCTCTCTCTCTAATGTCCCGAGAGAAAATGTTAATGCCCAGTTTGAGTGGAAAGTGCACGTGGGATTGCTGTCCTGTTTACAAAGCGATCTCACTCTGTTCGTTGTTTTGTATCCCAGACACCACAAAGTGGACTGGGAAACGTATCCGATGTGTAACTTTTCCTTCTTTCCACCCAGCAAAAGTTCAAGACGAACGTCGCTCTGGTCTGTTTGTTTGCATGTGATGTGCATCACTGCTAATGCTGCTTTAGTACTGTGCACCTATATACAGGCAGTGTCCCCCTACATATATATTCAAGTCTTAAATGGGGGGGGGGGGGTTGTATAGAAATCCATACGCAAAAAAAAAAAAATCCGCAAAGTAAAGAATTGCTGAATTGAGGCCAAATTCTGCCCTCACATATACCGGCAGAAATAGGCCCCTGTTTACATACCGGACTAGATGAAGAGGGTCGCGTGTTTCAATTCCCAGGGTAGTCGGGGGAGTCGAAAGCGCCCAGGCCTTTGCGGGACGAAGCCTTAGGAGCGCTCACCTGCGCGCAATTTTAAATTGCGCTGCGAAGTATCCAGCGTGCTAGGCAGCGGGATGTAATGAGCCCTTAGATTTTTGACTGAGCCACGGCCAAACTGAAGGCAAACTCCAATAAATAAATAAAAAATTAATCAACATCAACCATTAACTAGGTCAGCCCGTTAGAAACAGCAAGTGTGTGCGGGGTGGGTGGAACTCCGATAGCCTTCAACTGGGGGTGTTTAAAGGGGGTAATAAAAGGCGAGGGCGGTGGATTCGCTGGGAGAATAGCCTGAGTACTGAGTGCAGTTCAGATTACCCATTCAAAAGACACCCCAGTCCTATCTAAACGATTCCGGATTTTTACAGACCCTGGTGTTTATTGAAAACATATTTACATTGCAGCATATCATTGTGAGTCCTCGGCTTCTGGTATATTTCATTAGCTGCTTAAAGTTTCATTTAAATCCAGCTGATTTACAGGCCACTGAGCTAAATTTAGTCTTTGAGCCCTGGGGTGTAAATCTGTTGAAGTCACTGGAGTTACACTAGCGATGAATTTGACCTAGCAACTCTCTGTGTCTTTCTCTTCAGACACCATCAGTTAAAACACACTAAGTTAATGCGTTTTATTGTGATTTGTTTATTTAATTATCTACCTCCAGACTAGCTATACAGTTTAAGGAACTCATCAACGTATCCACCATTATGGATTCCTTACAAATTTATTATTAGGAATATTTGCATTTCTGGTGTTTGCACTGCTATGAGTTTAACTAAACCGTCTCAGGCTGGATACTAGTTAAAGAAACGTTCACTTTTTTAAATCCCGGGTTCAAAAATGTCTACTTAAAAAAATCATTCTGTTTTGATTCTATTAAATTACATTTAACTCTGTTTTTCAAGAATCATATCTGGGCTTGTTTTGAAGACAAGGCAGTCCAAAGGTAAGAGATTGGCATGAATTATTTATCAGAAGTGAATATAATTATGGTTTGGGACAAAGTAAGGGATTGATTTAACAGATGAAGAAAGTCAAGTTGAGCATCAAATATTTTAAAAATAAATCCTGAAAATTAATTTCTGGACAAATCCAGATTCAACCTCTCTGCTAAAGATTTAGCTGAGGCAAATTAAAAATATTGAAATCGCGTTAATGCTTCATTATTTTTCCCAGGAATAAAACTTCACCTGAATAGGACTGATGTCATCAATAAGCAGGAGAAGTTAGCCTAGTCTGGGTTGTTCATTTATATATCATTGAAAATATTTCTATCATCTTTCTAGTGATTCTTCCACAGCTTTGAAAGATTGAGCCAGTCACTAAAAACGTTTTAGAAAAGTACAACCATATAAAATAGTTTCCAAATGGCTTTTAATAAAATGAAGATATATGATATATAGTGTATATATAGCCTCTCTGCATAGTCTCTGACTATATACATACATACAACCAGGCATATACATCTGGATATATAGAGATATATACAGTCTCTACCCCATACATACCTCTGTATATAGCCTGTGATTATATGCACACACAAAGCATACACAAAATCACCCATACACACCTAGATATATAGACATAAACATACATAATCTATGTTATATATATAACATCTCTTTATATGTAGTCTATGATTATAAATAAACACAATCACACAAGATCACTCACATATATCTAGATATAGGGACATAAATATATATGAGCTATACTATATATAGTCGCTATGTAGTGTATAACTATATACACACCCAAATTCACCCTTATACATCTAGATACATAGAACCATACATAGATATAGTCTATACTCTATATAATTTCTCTGCATACACACACAACACGATCACCCATACCCATCTAGATATACAGAGACAGATGAAGGGGATAGTTAGAAATACCAAACAGCTAATGCACCTGGCTGGCTCTATTTAAACGTTTTTAGATAAGGCCCCTCATTTCCTTGAAGCATAAATTAAGAAAAAGCGATTAGCTCTCTATAAAATTTGCATCTTATTAGCATTACCACAAGGGTTATTTTACAGGCAAATGCAGGCGGATGTTCAAAGTACAAACAAATTTCGATATAGAAAAAATAACGTTTCCGCTGCAAATATAAAAGGGGGGGGGTTAGAAAGAGGTGCCTTATAAAAGGGGATTGGGTCTCCCTTTGTTCCCTCCCCTCTTTTTGGTGTGTGTGGGGGATCAGGAGCATTAGAAGGCAGGTCACGTTGTGTAATCTATGGTTGATGCGTCTGCAGGAGTTTAAGACCTCGATGCATTTAATAAATTATTTTACTTGTTTTAAACCGAGGGAGGGGGGGAGGGGGTGAAGGAAGAAGAGGGGAATTGCTGTTGTTGTTAACTGAGTAATTCCTCTGAAATAAAGAGATACAAGGGCTCTCGGGCTAATCATACCCAGATTAACCGCACTAACCCCCATCGCAGTCCAGATTAGTAACAATTCCTCCTCAACCCCCCAACAAAGAAGGTTTAGAAATCTTTCTCCCACAAACACCAGGCCATAACTTCTACAGTGTGTGTGTGTGTGTGTGTGTGTGTGTGTGTGTGTGTGTGTATCAAAAAGCAATAAGAGCCTTTTGTCTGAACATCATTGCAAAGCCAACACGATCTGCATGGGAAGTCTGCTACCTGTGATTGGGCACAGATCCCATATTTTAAAAAAAGATATGTGCGCTTATTCTTTTTTTTTTTAATTGGGATCTGTGCCCGATCACAGGTAGCAGACTTCCCATGCAGATCGTGTTGGTTTTGCAATGATATTCATAGTGGTGTATAACACACGCACTCACACACGCACACACACACACACAAGCAAAACACTCCAGTCTCATTCTCAATTATAAACCATTTTACACTTTAGAAGCCCAGCAGAGAGAGAGGGCGAGAGAGGGAGAGAAAAGAGGCATTTCCAATAGTCACACTTGTCAAGGGAGACCATCTTTTAGCCCTCAGCAGCAGCAAATCCATGTGAACTCTGGGTGAACCAAGATTGAGGCAATAAATCATCCTTACAAAAGCCTGCTGTTGGACGCGAGTGCCAGTCCCTTACCTTTAACGCTTTCACGGGCGAAGGAGGAAAAGCGAACAACAAAAGTTCAGATAATCTATGTGCAACCCAAACCCGGGGGAGGGGGGGGGGGGAGGACGAGAGAGGGAGGAAGAAAGAGGGAGGGGGGAATCTGTGCATATAGGCGAAGCAAGAGGGAATTTTTCAAAGCAAAGCTGGGGGTGGCATTATGCCTATGGTGCATATTATGATGGTGCAGTGGGGGTGGAAGGGAGGGGTGTCAGCAGCAATATGTGAACAAACCCAACGTCATTAAAGCAAAGATGGGGAGCCAGGGCAAGTGGAAAGAAGACACAAAAGCATTGATTAGTGGAAGGAAATAGGCACCATAATGGATCTTAGGGAAAAAGGTCCCTTGCGTGCAATGGAATCCATCGACTCATGGTGAAAGGAATTTACCACCAACCCCCCCCCCCCCCCCCCCCCCAAAAAAAAAAATTACGGTTTTGCTTGTGTGTTGGTCTCATAATTTGGCCCTTTCCACCATTAGGTTCCAGTGTGTGTTGCCTTAGAGGATCCATTTCTTTTCTGAAGCCCACCCCACCTTCTTGTTAATGAAGGACTTTCTTTCTTGTTGAGAGAGAGAGAGAGAGAGAGAGAGAGAGAGAGAGAGAGAGAGAGAGACTGGCCCTAGATAGATAGATTAGATAGATAGATAGATAGATAGATAGATAGATAGATAGATAGATAGATAATCTTTCTTTTCTTGGTCCAATCTCCTCATTGACATTTCTTGATTTCACTCTCCCCCAAATCACTGCGATTTCTTGTTTAATATGCACAGTAATTGGGGTACCTGTACTTTTTTAAAAAGATCCTGATATATGATTTATGGCAGTTATGCAAAAAAGGCAACCCCTTGTCTGAAATTAACACAGCGCTGGAAGGCTTCAAAAAAAAGTTTAACACGCACACACACAAAAATCCATGGTTGACTAATCTAATATGACAAACTATATGATGGATATAGTTTATGTTAATTCACAATGCCCTTTCCTCCAGAATTTAACTGTAAGTTAATGTACACCGGAAACTCGAACTCTACACGGTCTGCTAATGGGTTTAGGTATTAGCTAGTTCTAACGATGCATACAAATGTACTTGTCTCTGTAGGCTGCCCTAAGATTTATGACTCTTTTGCCTTCTGTAGCTGTAAACAAGGAGGGGGAAGGAAGAAAAAAAACACCCTAGTCTCTGCATCACTTAGTACATCAAGGAGTCTTTTTTAAAAACCCAGGTTATAGGAGAGAGATTCCTACCAAGTCTGCAACTTTTCCTAAAATGCTCGTGTTGTGGGTTGTGTCTGTGTCTGTGTTATTTCTTTGCCCACGCCTCAGTCAAGAGGACAGCGGCTGAACCCACACACACACACACACACATGCACAAAAGACTCTATAGAAAGCTAAGCAGAGTTCCAACTCCTACAGCAAGATGATGAAGAATGATTGGATTCAGAGCCCAAGCACAAGAGAGGGGGTGGGGAAAAAAGTTTCGTTTTGGGGGAAAGAGATGTTCCTCTCGCGCTGATGCAAACTCTAACAAAGGAACAATGAAGATACTGCATCCCATGAGTAGAGCTAAGAAGCTAACTTTGTATTATTTCCCCCCCTAGGTTCGGATTCCACTTTGTTGATTACATTATTCTTGTGCCAGCGCAAAGAGTGCTTATTGCTTGGAAGAAGATGGTGGAATAAGAGGAAATGCTTGTTTTAAAAAGAGGACAATATTTATGATTGCTGTGCTAAAGGTATTTGTATATGATCGCTTTCTAGAGGAAAGGCCAGAAAGTCTGGTAAATTTTTTATGTGAATGTATTTTTAAAATATATTAAATCTCTAGTATTTTGGGCAGGATTCGCTCTGGGGTGCTGGGGGCGTTGTGTACAATGAAGATTACAAACTTAAAGGAAAGGTACCTCTGTATACTGTTCATCTGTAGAAGAAGATTTACTATTGGAAGAATAATTTTGCCGCAAAAACTTTGGGTTGGGGAAAATGAGGTTAGGATGGGTGAGGGGAAAATATGTATGTTAACTGTGTCAGATTTATTTGTGCAGAAATAATTCTATTTTAATTAAGATTGTTTAAAAAATACGCTTTCCCCTATAATTATGTGATTTAAGCATATCATTCATTAAACATACTGAAGATTTTGTTGGCTAGACACTGTATTTCTTGATCTCTGCAGGCCAATCCGTGCCTGAATGTTACCTTCGCTGTCGAGTGAATATGTACAGTTTTACTAACATGTTTTCGTGACCGTTAAGTTTATTTGTGTCACATAAAAGGCAGTCTGGATATTATTTTCTACTCAATGAAGCCCCTCAAATATATTTCAATGAAAGGTGTGTGTGGGGGGATTACTGAAGAATTGATGCATGTGAGCTTGAATTTAAAATATTGTTAAAGTTTCTACTTACTGTTATTGTTCTTATTATTGGTTTTTCCCTGAATGAACTTTGTGTTTTGGCAGAGTTATGGTGCTTGGAGGCATTTGAGGACGTATATTTCATCACCAGGGCTCTTAAATGTCAGAAAGCAATATATAATTAGAAATCTGATCTTTGATATTATTGAATCGAAAAACTTACCAAAATATTCCAGAAAGGGGGTGTTTCTTTTAAAATGTGATTAGCGTTGGCACACGCTACAATTTTTATTCTTAGGATTAAAAAATGAGGGGACAGCTCATCTATTTATTTTCTTTTGGTTCCTCCTAGCCAGTGGGTGATCAAAGGGTAGCTTTAACACTGAAATCGCCTCCGATTTTTGATATGACAGAGTGTATTGCAAATTGCATTTTGAATGCAACTATAGAGTGATTTCTCTCTCTTTTTTCTCTTTTGCATCACAATATGTGATTTCAGGATTTCAGACAGGGAGTGGTAACCACTTAAGACCAAATACGTTATTTTTGAAGCTTCCTCAATACACTTCTTTCCCCCTTCAGATGTTGCAAACTTCCATTCGATTGCTCTTTAAACCACTTCTATTTCGTTATTTGAAGAAAACAAAAAAACTTGGACCAGAGAAGAAAGCTGAGTCCTTCTAATGATTCGGAGGCACATGGTGTGGCTTAAAATGTTCGCTTTGAGATTCATAAAATATTTAAAGCCACAAGTCAACCCTCTCCTATTTATTGCAGTGTATAATTCAAAATTATCGTGTATTAATAAGCCAATAATGATAATCTCTATAGGAAAAGCATGCTAGTTGTGCCGGTTTTATGGCTGCCCTTATCCTTTCTAATGACCTTTGGCTCAGCAGCGTAATAACTCACTACAGAATGAGCAATTGTCTGGAGTGCCTTAAATACCTCACAGTCTTTTCTACACTCCGGACACTTCCAGAGAGGTAGAGTCTCTTGCTTCAGAGCATCCAGAGGAGGGAAGTCTCCCCTCTCCTCTCAAGATCTGGACTACGGGGGGGGGGGGAGACTCTGGACAAGAGGACAAGAGTCTGTTCCCCTAAGGCACTTTATGGAACTCGGCCGTGCTCTCTCTGCTCACGTGATCCTGAATTCTCAGATCAAAGCCTGGTTAATTTCACCTCTATTTCCTTGCACTTGGAAAGTAAATTCCTACACCACAACCAAAGATTATGTTAGTAAGTCATTGTTATGCTCCTTGTAAAGGATGTATAGGCATGAGTACTGGGATCTTGGACGGTAAAACAAAACAAAAATTGCATGCCTGCTAATTCTTCAGAGAGGATTCTTTGCAAGAAATGAAGTGTATATTCTGCAAAAAATCTCCTCCTTCCCAGCCCCTCGCCACTGATCAAAGTTTTGGAGCTGATGGACACCGGCCTTCTCCCCTCTTATGTGCTTGTGTTCACTAAAGACCATTTTAAAATTCAATAAACGGTAGTTTTGTTGCATTTGTTCATGGGCCTATTTTCACAGCAAACTTGCTCTGTCACAGAATGTTATTGTTTCGTTTCCATAAAAAGATCTGAGCTAATGCACAATGTATTTTCTTTGGATGCATTACCTTCTTTTTAATCTCCCCTGTGTCCCAGGAAATTCTGATCCTGTGGGGGTTGTTTTCATGGGACTATAACATTAATTTGTTTATGTTAGACAGTGGCGTGGGGTGTTTTTGTACATGTATTTTACATAAAGATAACAAATAAAAATGTGGCTAGTCCCCCCACACCAACACACTACATATGCCCTAAATATTCCCCAGAGAACTGGTTCTGAAGTTAAATCGAGGAGCCACCTTGTGATGTAAAATGATAAATGCCTTCAGTACAGGATCTGAGTGGGAGCCAAGCAGCAAGAAGTCATGGAGAGGATACATCAGTAACCAGCTTTGGCACAGAAGGAAAAAAGAAAAAGGGTGGGGGGGAGAGAAAGAAAAGAAAATGCACACTCAACAAATTCGGTTTCCACACACAAGGAGAATTACAAATGCCATTCTCTGATATGGTATGTTGCATGTTCCTTCCCACTTAGTCTTTGGAGCGGGAAATAACCAGTAGATCTCTCTCTCTCTCTCTCTCTCTCTCTCTCTCTCTCTCTCTCTCTCTCTCTCTCACACACACACACACACCCCCACCAACAACAACAGCACATATCTATAGCATCCATGGCGTTTCTAAGACAGCTATGGAAACAGATGTGGGAAATCCACGAATCTCATCATACATCCTGTATTGATCAGATTCCACTGAGGCAGGAAAATGTCAGGAAGCAATTTCTAAGGATCACCATATTCTGTTCCACTGAAGTTACTTTTAATCAAAGGGCACTGCGGCCCCTCTGCTATGGTCCCCATGGGGGAAATAATCGCTGTTGTTTGTTTAGCAGCTTCATATATATACAGCACAGTTTAAAATCTTGCCGTGCTCCACATTTCACAGGAGACAGCAAACAGTTAATATAATCTGTGATTTGCAAACCCTTCCTACTGCAAAACCCATGGTGCACTGTAACATTATAAACTCTTCTGATTGCTAATAATAGAGTGTTACTTTGCTAACTTGAGGCAGTCGCACTCTTTGGTGACAAGAAATTAGGAATACAACATTGAAGAGAAAACATTGATTCTGATTTATTGGTAGCAAAGCAAATTCATTAGGTCTGGATCATGAAGCAGTTAAAGAAAATGGCTGGGGTACAGCTTTTAAAGTCCCAGCCAGTCAAAGGGTAATGAAAGGAAAGTGGTATTCAGGGAAATTGTATTTCACTCTGTTATTTTACATACTAATTTTTTATCATCTAAGTTTACTGCATCCTTGGCTCCAGCTCTTAAAGAGATCAACGCTTGGCTGGGGACGCTACATTTGCTAAGTTATTATGGTGTGTAACTTTCTAGTATTTCTAGTAACTTTCGACCTCCTAGTATTTCTATTTTCCTAGTATTTCTTTCACTCTCCATAGACAGTCTGTAGGTGCATCGGTGTGTGTGTGTGTGTGTGTAAATGCTGTGACATGAATGTTAAACATTTATTCTGCTTTCCAGGTATTTCATTTTTTCCCCATCCATTCTTTAGAATCCTGGATATTTTCTTAGCATGAGCTGACTTTGGGGGTCAAATGGCTTTAGGCATGCCTAGCTGAAATGTGTTTGCCAAGGCAATGTCACTTACCTACTGCCTTAGCTCTCTAAGGATCTGATAAAACAAAGAACATAAGTGTGGGTTGACGCTTAAGCAGGTGTAAAACACTTAAGCTGGTGCTTATTTCTGATCACTGGAATGCACTGGAATCCATGGGACTTAAGCAAGTGCCTCAGCGCTTTGCTGAACCAGGGCCAATACCATTATTTTCACAGACATCTGGGGTTCTATCCTGCAGTCACTGTTCAGCAAAACAGCCCAGTGATACCACCGCCTTGTGCCTCAGTTTCCCCTCCTATCCTCTTGGCTATTGAGACTGTAAACTGTTTGGAACTGTTGGCACAACACCAGCAACAATATTAATAACAATAAATGTCTGTATTTCTTTTGTTTCCGCATTCAACACAATGAATTCAATTAATTCACTTGCTCTTCCCCTCTGATTTCCAAACTAGTCCAGAAAATACTGACTACATTAAAAACAACTCCCCCATCCAGAAGTGAATACAATATCTCGGACAAATGGTGCTTTGAGCGAGACAAGGTGGGTGAAGCAATAGCTTTTACTGGCCCTACTTCTGCTGGTGGAAGAGACAAGATTTCTTGCTCCACGGAGCCTGAAGAAGAGCTCTGTGGAGCTGCAAAGCTTGTCTCTTTCACCAACAAAAGTTGGTCCAATAAAATATATTACCGCCCCCACCTTGTCTCTCTCATATCCTGGGGTCAACGCGGCTACAAGACTGCAAACAAGCGGTGCCTTGTCATTTAAGAATTTCTTGAGGGGGGAGGCCATAACAAAGATATTCTGGATTTTTTTTTAACTTCAAGTAAAATAAATCCAATTCTATACAACCAAGTATTCAATACAGAATGGGAGTCGCTGGAAATCAGCATGGCTTCATTGGATTTATGTTGATTTACATTAGCTGAGGAATGTGGCCTTTCTTTTTCCTTAATCAAACCGGCTGCATATGTACTTTTCAATCTAATGGTCCCAAACATCTGCAAAATATAAGGGGGCAGGGGGAGGGATTCTGGCTCCATTGAAGTCAATGGCAAAATACTCCCATTGATTTCAATGGCTCCAGGGTTTCACCCCAAAATTTCCACATCTTTGAAGAAGTGCATCAAAGAGGTTAATGGTAAATTTCAGTGAAAGGGCCCAGAGATCAAAGGTGTTGTCCTCAGTAATCTGGATGTTTATACAGTTTTACAGTTTAGTTCAATCTCATTAGGGTTGGGTTAATTATTTTTCTCCCATGCACAGAGAACTGACACACCCTGTCTGGCTAGTGTGTCAGCCCATACAGGTAGTTTTGCCTTCAGGGTTCTTTTGATATAAATGCCATAGGAAAGGCGTATGTCGGAAATGGAGCTTTATGGAAATGTATAGTTAGATGGTAACTTTGGTGATAAACATTACCTTGAAATGGAGACAAAATTCTTTACCTGCTTCCCACACTGCCTGCCTAAACTTACCACACACAAACTCTCATCACCACACAAATACATTCACACACCATACACACACACACACACATACACACACTCTCTCTCTCACACTCATACCATAAGCATACACTCACCAGACACACACATCTACACCATGCACACATACTCATGAACACACAAACACAAACATGCATACATATATCATAAGCAAATACACACATTCACATACTCACATACACACTATACACAAACACATATGCTTACACATACACATTGAACACAAATACACACACATACTCAAAACATTTGCAAACACCAGCACAAACATTGATACCCATGGACCATAAATAAATATACATCTCAAATATATATCTCAAAACAGAATCTCAAAATTGGAAAAGGTTCACAAAAGGGCAACAAAATGATTAGGGGTATGGAACAGCTTCCATATGAGGAGAGATTAATAAGACTGAGACTTTTCAGCTTGGAAAAGAGACGACTAAGGGGGGATATGCTAGAGGTCTATAAAATCATGACTGGTGTGGAGAAAGTAAATAAGGAAGTGTTATTTACTCCTACTCATAACACAAGAACTAGGGGTCACCAAATGAAATTAATAGGCAGCAGGTTTAAAACAAACAAAAGGAAGTGTCTCTTCATGCAACACACAGTCAACCTATGGAACTCTTTGCCAGAGGATGTTGTGAAGGCCAAGACTATAACAGGGTTCAAAAAAGAACTAGATAAATTCATGGAAGATAGGTCCATTGATGGCTATTGGTGTCCTTAGCCTGTATTTGCCAGAAGCTGGGAATGGGTGACAGGGGATGGATCATTTGATAATTACCTTTTCTGTTCATTCCCTCTGAAACACATGGCATTGGCCGCTGTCGGAAGACAGGATACTGGGCTAGATGGACCTTTGGTCTGACCCAGTATGGCCATTCTTATGTTCTTACACACATACACCTCCCCACACATATACATAAACCCATATACATATATATCTCACAGGCACACTCATACATACACCAAACGTAAACACACATATACACAAAAATATACATACATAACATATACAAACACCCACACAGACACCAACACACATACACCATACACAAATACATATTCTATACACAAAACATACACAAGTACCAAAACACACACATGACCATACACAAACACACTCAGGCACCTATCTACCCCATACCATACACAACCACACGTGTGCACAGCAGCATTTAGACACTGATTTTGCAGTACATAGATGACCTTTTGCCCTGTAAGAGTTTGCAATAGAGGGTTCTACATGCAACAAAGAGGACACAGTTGTCTGGTTGTGGGGTGGGGAGCATCTAGGCAAGCTGTGTATGGAACAGGAAAATACCAATAGCCATTTAAATTTAATATTCTAGCACCTGAACCTGAGCCATTCCTAGCAACCTCCCTTTGACTTCAATGGAGATGTCGTCGCCTAAGCCAGGAGTGCAAATTTGCCTTCATGCAGGACCTACCACTTGATGCCAATCCTGAAACCTGAAGGGCAAAATCTACCGCCCCACAGCCTCGCCGCCTCGCTGCATTTAGAGGCCTGTACTGCAGCCTCAGTCCCACCTCCCCCATCCTGAAGTGGTGAGCTCTGACACCAGTGGAAATGGGTTTGTTTGGAAGCATGGAGCTTGCTCCACTAGTGCATGACCTCTGGGTGCCCTTGTTTAATGTATTCAGCCAGACAAAGCCCCGGACTGGGGAAGAGCTCACCACAGCATCTCTGGCTCTTCCTAGGACAGTGCTCATCTCATCCAAAGAGAAGAGTCCCTCCACCCCCACCCTCTCCTATCTAAGAGGGCCGGGGGAGAAGAGAGGCCTTGTTGAAACTTGAGATGATGAAGAAATTGTTTTTTGGAAGAATGCCCACAGTGAAGTTGCAACATTCAAGTGTCATCTTCAGCTGGCCCTCATTCAAGGCGTGTTTAAATTCTGACCTTTGGATTGGGGCAGATCTGGCAGTCTTAAAATAAAAAAACCCATTTCACAGATCACCACTGACCAATACGAAGCAGAACAGCCACTGTTTAGGGCCCCAGATTGAAGGGGCTCTTTCCATCTCCTAAATTGTGTATAATGCAAGCTTTTGAGAGTCATCTCCAATACATACACAGTCATACACAAAAACACATGGGCTAAAGGGAAACATCTGACCATTATGCATGTTCATGCCTTTGAAATAAGCACCCCTTTGTTTGGTATACTTCAGCACATAGGTGAATCCAGGATTTGGCTGCTTGGATCTAATTCCTAGGGAGTTGCTCATGGAAAAGCTACATGTTACTCTTTTGGTGCTCAATAGATTGAGATCATGTCTAGAGTTAAAGGGATAAGGTAACAGCCACCTATGACTCTTTATTCACAAGCAGTCACACTTTTTTTGTTTCTGAATGGGGAAATTTCTTTCTTTCTTTCTTTCTTTCTTTCTTTCTTTCTTTCTTTCTTTCTTTCTTTCTTTCACAGATGTATAGATAGTTGGAGCCAAATCCTGCTCCACATTCCTCACAAGAAGAGTAAACCTTGACTTCCATGGTTTTACTTGCCTGAGTAAAGCCAAGCTTTCGGCCCAGATACAGACCCCAATACAATTACAGAGTGCAGGAAACCTCTCCCCAGTCCCCACTGTATGATGTATGGCGTGAAATGCCCAGTCAGGATAATTTCTGCAGCCACCAAGACAGAAGTCTGTTTATGAAAGGTTATTAAAGCAAACTTAATTTCCGAAGGTTATAGCCATTTGTTTATAGTGTCGGGGTGATTAGACTTAAGGAACTCATCTCATCCCTTTCCTTCCAAATCAGTTTTATAGATTATCTTTGTTAGTTATTTGGACCGTAGCTGCTTTGGAAGTCAATGTCCTCTTTATTTGATGGCATTGTAACAGAGAAAGCCTGGCAGATTTATGGGTATACGGAGTGTTCCGAAAAATAGACTAAATTAAGTATTCAAGCCATTGAACTGTAAATACAGAGATCGTATCATTTCGCTCTATCTGGGTGAGAAGAGAAAATTGGCAATGGGGTCCATTTTTTGCCAAGACCACATTATTATTTAAACAGCACTGAATCATATAAATGAATGCAGCCCTTTTTCTTTCTTTTTTTTCGGAGCATCCAGCAGCTTTTAATAGGAAAACAATTGTCTCTTCTGTTCTTCTCTGTGTGTATTTTAGCCTATATAGATGGCCAGGCATTTCGCCTTTTCTCCGAAGATTTTAGATTCCAAGTGATTCCACCTTAGATTTCTCTAGGCTCGCATTTCCCTTGGCTGCCCCTCGGAAGAAAGTGACCTGTCTTAAGTTAACTTTATGAGAGTAAAGTCCTCATAGGACGCATATAATCACATTGTTCTCGAACGGATAGGTGCAAACACTGGGCTGGTTGCTTGTGTTTATTTTCTAAATAGAAGAAACCCAGCTAGATTTTAAAGCTTTTGTTATAATTACTGTGGGGTCGGGTTGTTGTTTTTCTTTTTTCCTTTCCAAGTATTTGAACAGAAACATCAGCTGTGAAATCTAAACCAACTCTGTTCTTGTCCAATTCGATTAATTGGGGGGAGTCTCAGATTCCTTGGAAGCACCAAGGTTAATAAAAGCACCAGGGTTAACCAAGATAAATACTGTATGCCTGGTAGGGTTTTTGCGCTCCCACTAACTATATAAACCTCTCAGAGAGAGCAGGGTGTGTGTTTAGATGCTACGGATTCTAATTGTCATGGTGACTGAGGCCACGAGTGTCTTGTTTACATTAATTGGGTATTTGTTTCTAACAGTCTTGCTTTTTATTAGCCAAAAATAATAAGCGCGGAGGGCTGACGCAAACTTGGAGAACTGCAATCGGACAGCAGAGCCTCACGTGTACTGCGGTGGGTGTCAGCTTGTGAAGTGACACTTGCCACCAGTTCACCGGAGGACTCTGCTGAGCCCTCATAATTCTTTACAACCCTCTTGCAAGTCGTTATGAAAATCGCTCCCAGTTATCAGAATGAAAGAGAAGCGGTGATGGGTACAGCTAAGCCGAAGAGCCTCATATGTTACAAGGAAATAGACGCGAAGAGACAGTGTTGTTATTTTGTTTGTTGGTTACTTGGTGGGGCGTTTTCTAGATCTTCCAATGGAACCTTGTGATAAGAAACAATGGAATTAAATTTCTCTCTCTCTCTCTCTCTCTCTCTCTCTCTCACACACACACACACACACACACACAATTTAACCTAATGATCCTCAGCTATCTCCAAGCCTTGGTCTCCAAAAAGGCCTGGCACATGCTAAAGCTTTAAAAGAGCGAGCAGTAGAGACGGTTCTCTGCCATGCCTACCAGCCACGGATTGATAGGACAGGGGCATCAGACATCCACCACCTTCCCCTATTAACCCCCAAGGCAAAACGCCTCGGATTCTTTTGGCCACATGGATTCTATTGACAAGGGTGGGGTCCAGCCCAGCTCCGCCAACAAAAGAGAGGGTTAGCCAAAGGAGGATGGATGGGTTAGGGAGGGTATAGACACAGCACGTTCAAGCTGTTTCATAACACGTCAGCCAGGGTTGCTGCCCCATGGAGACTAATGTGACTTTAGGCACCCACACCCTTCCCTCTCCCCTCCCCCTCCTCAAAACGCTCCTCTCCCCCCGGTAATGAAGGTCTGATCGGATCACAGGAGCACTTAATTTGCAAATATGGAAAGCAGGGACAGAAGAAGGCAATCCCTTGCCATAGTTAATCGCCATCCGCAGGGACCAAGAGGGGCTGTTTTAGGGTAAAGATCTTAAAAGAAGCCATTTGATAAAGGGGTTAGCAATCAAATGGAAAGAATACAACCAAAACAAACCAGCTCACTACCCCCAAGAATAAAAGGTCGATAGATTGCAGGCCTAGAAGTTCTGTGATAAACAGTAATCCAAGGGGGGAAAGTGCGCTTTAAAACATCTGCTGCCGGGCTATAAAACAGTTGGATTTACAGCTTGCCTCTGCCAGATACCCATGTGAAGTCTTTTCAAGGAATTCCCTCTTTACAATGGTCAGGCCAAACCTTGGCTCTGTTCTGTGACACCCTCCAAACGCAGAACACGCACGTGCAAACACAAGCACACACCCATAGACACAGACATACAAACACACACACACATGCACACTCCCAAACAAACACACACACACACACACACATAGAGAAAGACATCTGCACACAGCATATACACAAAGTCAGGCACACAAACACTCCTAAACACCCAGAGGCACTCACAAAAATACACACACACACAGAAGACATATAGACATGCAGGCACACAAAAACTCTCTGACAAGCACACACTCACATTGGAGGTTTCTCTTCACAATAACCTTTATGCTGCTGGTTCTAAGACTTTTCTACCCATATTAGGGAAAAAGTTTCTTCGTACCCAGAAAGATGGTTTCCAGATAGAGAGGAGAACTGTTTAGATTTAAAAAAATACAGATCTTGATGTTTCGCGCCGGGGAGTATAAACACTTCGCAATACTGTATTTCTTCACGAGTGGCGCGGATAGTAACAGCAAAGCCAGTACAGCATTTTCTAAATCTCCGAAAATCCTTGGAGAGGAAAGGGAAGGTTAGGGTGACCAGCATGGGGCGACTACATTTGTACGTATCGGTCGATTTATGCCACCCAAGATTTATATTGTAAACTTGATATTAAAACATTCACCATAAAAAGGCAGATCGTCAAGGTAAAGAAGCCTCTCAGTAGCATCAAGCCATTACTATCCAAATCACTGGTCATTTTCTTCCCATACAGCAATGTTATTCCCACTTTTCCGCCTATGTTTCTCTCCCCTGAAAGCAGCTCCAGTTTTGTGAAACGAGAGAGAATAAAAATCTGAAATAAACTACTTCAGAGGTTGTTGGGGATTTTTTTTTGTTTTATTTTTTTTTTACAAATATGGGGTTTAGCTTCTCAATTGCCTTTTTTCCTTCACATCATCAGCATTTTTTAAAAATAAACATTTCCCTTATTAAATATGCCCACGAAGAAGTCAGGTCTCTTTAAAACCAAGTCCTAGAATATTTAGCCCATTTCAGGCTCATGCCCCTTTTACAAAGCTATCTCGCTGTATATACACCCAGGGTCAGTTCTGTATACTGAATATATAAATATTGTTATCAAGAGCAAACTTTATTCATTCACTGCCCATAGAGGCCCGTGCAAACGGCATTCTAGCACTGAGGTGAAGTTTATACAACTTTAAACTCAGCTTTACCATCTGTTCCTTTGGTTTTAAGAAGGAAAAGAATCTAAACCAAAGCTTTAAAAAAAGAATAAGAACACGGTTAGTGCACTATTTCAAACAGGGTGCTGGCAAAATAATTCTCTAGCTACAGTTAACATCGTCTCATAGACACCAGAGGCTTTATTTTACATGCTTACAGTTGGGAAAACTGTCCAAGGATCATGCCAGACTATTATTCCCCCCTCCCCCTCAAAATTGTTAAATTAAAATGAGTTAGTGCGGTATATCCTCTGCACCAGAGACACCTAGGACTTGAGTTTGAGTCAGCGAGGTCAATGGGGGTTTGCCACTGATTTACGGATTTTGTTTGTTTGTTTGTTTCCCCTCAGCCTCCCCCGCCCCCCCAATTTATTGAAAGTATTCTACAAACTAGGATATCTGTATTTAAGCATTGAAATAAACATGGCGCGTGGAGGGATCGAATTTTTTACCTGCCAGGACCTCCACAGTCTGGAAAGTGTATAGAAGGTATTTTCCTTAGCATAGGATTTTATGGGATTATTTGTTATTATGCAGTTTAGACCCATATTTGAAAAAAAAAACCACTTCTTGGATTCTACAGGGAAGTAAATTGTAACGCTTTAACAATCATCTAATCTGGATACTTTAATAAGAGAGAAGTCTAAGTAGCCCTTGATGAGGCTAGAGACATGGGTTAGATAAAGTTATACATCCAGACTTCAGAGCTGTTGCCAAACAAGTAAATTAACCTGCTGGTTCAAACAATAACTTTGGGATTATGCCGTTCCCTAACACGAGACTTCAAGACCCTAGTCAAAGCTCCTTTGTCCTGCTGTCCAAACTTGGGGTCATGACCTAGCTAATGCAAAGCAAACCTGCGAGTAAACACTTTATTGGGTCTTCTTTAAATATTTATAGGTACTTCAGGGGAACTGGTTTTGGGGGATTTCAGAGAAGCCAGACAGACGTTTTGCTGCATGCACGCCCCAGAAGTAAGCCAAACTGTATCTAGTCATTGCAAATAAAATAACCATAATTTCATGGACAATCCTGATAGCAGGCTGCTTCTACTTTTTGGGTCTCGCAGCGTTTCGGAAGGTTAACCAACTTCCAGGCTGTGTGGGTGTGGGTGTCTGATACGCTTTAATTCTGTCTCTATATGTGTGAGGTTTTGTACAGATGAATGTATATGTAAAAGGCACACATGAGCATAAACACGTGGGTGTATGTATATTTGTGTGTAAGCATCTACTTTTAATTATCCATATATATGCCGGTGGATGTCTTTCTGTATGTATTTATGTGTGTGTGTGCATATACTTTTAATTCTCCATGTGCGTGTGGTTGTGTGTATATGCATGTACTTTTAATTCTGTTTGTGAACTTTTAGTTTGCAAGGCTATTATTCAAGGGAAACTTGCACTCAAAAGCTTTAAGCCTGTTAAAGTTTCTGCTTAATAATAATTTAATGAATTGAAAATAAATGTATTAAGGTGTGATTCAGTGAGGTTCACAAGTAGTAAGCAGAGGGGAGCACTCTATGGAGGAGTGAGCTTGGGTGTAGGGAAGGGGTTGGTTAAAACAACATACTTCCTTTAAAAAGAGAAGTATCGGGAAAGATTTACCTTAAAATATTTTTGATACCTTGTAATAAATTAATTATTCTATCCCATGCTGGAGCATATCCTTTTGCTTGTGTTACAATTGGTATTTTATGGTCTCGTGAGACTATTTATTATGCACTCCTCTTTCTTTGAAACTCGACTTTAGTTATATTCTGCTCTATTTCCTAGAGAAGTTGGCTATCTTTGGGGTAATTTTTTTCAGAGGTATATTGTCCTTAATTTTCCTGAGAAGCAATAAGTATGAGGCATAAATAATCATTCAGAGGGGGATGGGGGATGGATGGGAGTTAACATCTGAGCCCCAGAGAAATGAAACTGTTTAGCTGAAAAAGTAATAACACAGATATTTATGAGTGACTAAACAGACCCAAACAGAATTGATTGAGTGACAGCTGTGACAGTGAGCGCATCAGAATTAAACTTTATGAAAAAGCCCTAAAGTTTGATACAGTAATTTTAATAACACCGATCTCTCTCCATACTCAGTAACATATTTATATTACTTATACATTGCATTATATATATATTTAGAGTTATTTTTCTTGGCTACCCCGCAATTACTTATAGGTTGCTTGTTTGCTCCTCAGAAAGAGTTACACAAAGGACAAAATATTACTGAACAATGTATAACATTTAGCACCAGAACAGCAAATAAATCCTTTAGAGGAGGAAAGAAGAAGCTTGTGAGATCCGTAGTACAGACAAAAAGTGAAGAAAATAAAATGATCAAAATATCCCTGAAAAATGAACTCCAGAAACAGCTTAAGATTTTAATACAAAGATTGTTTTTTTAAAAAATCTTTCTTGTTTTAAAGCTATCTATCTATCTATCTATCTATCTATCTATCTATCTATCTATCTATCTATTATATGGTTTAGGGAAATATACAATACATATGATGGATTAGGTAGCAATGGAAACTTTAATTTAGGAATGGGGAAAAAATTAATTTAGGAAAAGTGAATAATTTACAAAGCAATATTTAAATCCCTACGTAGAAATAAACCAACCTCTCTCTCTCTCTCTCTACTCAGAACTATCTATTGCTGAGTTGGGAAAATACTTTTCCACATAGGAAGACAATCTATAGCCAATGAAACAAACAAACAGAAAAGGGTGGCATTTGCCAGAAACTGTTAATACCATTACCATAACGGCTGCTGGCTGTTTGTAAGGAAATACTAGTCTTTCACTAAAGTCCCAAAATGTTTGGTTTGGTACCTTGCCCATCAAAATAAATCATAAGGACAGATTAGGAAGTACATAAAACTATATCTCTGGATAATGATATACGAGACCACAATAAATGTAAGCTACACGTTCGAGGTGCTGTCAGTTATGGTTGCAAACCCGTAACTCATTCACTTAAGCCTGGCTGAATGTTTGTCTTTTAATTACAATTAACAGTGCAGACGAACATTTTCCAACTATGTGAGGGATAAAGGACACAAGTGGCTGTAAAGACCTGGGATATTATGTTAACTGAAGAGCCTGGAAGTTAAACTATGCCACTTCTGTGGATTAGCCCTAGAGCAAAAGGGGGAAACATGTGTATCTCTATACTGGAAAAGTTTTCATAAAACTGAAGGCACTTAGATTAACGCCTGAAGGCCCTTGTTTGTGGGAAATTATCTCCCCAAACATCTCTGGAGCTGTTGGTTTTTAACAGGCAATACAGGAAACTAAGTTTCACAGTTTCTTGAACTACATTTAACAGAGGTCCCTTCAAGGGTCTGTATACAAGGGCTTTCTAACGTCTTTTTTATAGATCGTTAAAGCCTTGTAAACTGCTTCTCACTCATGTTAGAATCTTAATCCTCAAAAATCTAGCTGTGAGGGGAAACAAAAAAAATATTAAGTGGGTCATTTTCAAGCAAATTGGACTAGAAGAAAATGAGTTAAAATAAACTGACCTGAGATGTTAATTTGATCCTCGAGAAACATTTTTTGTTGATGATGTTACTTTTATAGCCCAGTAATATAAGTAGAGAGAATATCCAATCACCGAACAATGAAATACACAGTTTGAGGGGGAACATACCCCCACATGATGACAAATCTATATGTGCCGAGGTAAATCTGGAACATAGAGCACTGAAATTAAAGAGCATCTAATCTTCGAACACGGGATGATGGGGGAGTGGGGGTAATGCAGCCCCGTGTACCAGATCTATATGTGCCATGGTATATCTGGACCATTTTGCACTCCTAAACAGAATAAACTATTGTTTCCCCTCTAACACAAAAATTGTCTCCCTTCTCGCTCGATTGCATTTGCCTCCTGATTTTAATAATCGCTTTGCAAACTTCCCCCGTGTTTTTTAAAGTGCAAAGCTACTTACTTGGCGTTGGATACTTTGATCTGGTCATAGGGTAGTAGCCAGTTGGGAAATAAACCATGGGAAGGCGGGAAGTGAGAAGAGAGATTTGGCCGTAACTTCACCCTTCTTCCTTTCTCTTGGATTATTTTGGTGACAACACAATGCGATAACACGCATTGAATCTGCCCCATCTCTCCCCCATTACTATGGTAAAATCTACAAAGACGCTAAACAGTAGTGGTGCCGCTAAATCTATGTAGAGAGACACAGAAGGTACACGTTGTGAGACCTACCCGGGTCAGGGGGGCTTAGAGGTCAGCCTGCCTGGCTAGAATAAAGCTGATGGGATAGAAAAGTTGTCCTTTCAGTGAACCCATTTTTGCCATTTACCCGAACTTCAATAAAGTATCTTTCAGGCTCCCAACATGGAGGCGTCAAGAGGCTAAAAAGAGACTATGGTGCAGGCTGCTTATAGCTAGGAACATTTTTTTTTCTTCCCCCTGCTGCCTGGCTATATAATGCATTCATAATCTCCCTCCATGCCAGGAATTGTGTCATGGCCAAGTCTAAAGGCTAAGTAAGATGCTAAATAATACTCAGCATAATGCAGAGAAGAGGTGAAAAAGTAAAGTTAGTCTCAGAGCAAAGAACTGGAACAGAAAAGTAGGTACAAGAACGCAAAGGCATATACCTAAATATAATTTTTTTTATTACTGAATATGCAGACTATACAGTTGAAAATGTGATTAATGTTTCCTTAGCTTCCTCATCAGACACTCAGAGAGAGAACACACACACAACAAAAAAGTCTCATCGCATTCAGAGCCAGTGCCCTCTCAGAACAACCCCTTATAATTCATCAAGTTATGATGCACTTTGCAAAAAGGGAAGGGGGAGAGAAGTGGATCAAACTTTAAACAGAAATATTTCCACCCAGCCCACCCTCACTAGCCTTAGTTTAGTCTGCAGAACTAGCACATGTAGGTTTCCACTGATGGAACACACACACGTTGCTTGGCTATGAATTGCCAGTTCAACTTTGTAGCAACACCATTATTACAAGGTTAGGACTTTTAGCCTTTGTTTTCTTTACAATGTATATGCATGGTGGATGTGTCTGAAGACAGTGTCTCTAACCTCACGTAAAGGCTTTTTTTTTTCCTTTGGAGGATGCTTTGTTACAGATTAGCTAACTAATTCACTTTATTATATATAAAAAGAATTTAAATGCCATGGTTTTTGTTTGTTTTTACTGGTAAAGTGTGTAAGATTGTCTGTTACAGGCAAGGAATCAGAGAGAGAGAAAAAAAATACAACCAACTCATAACACATTCCTCTGCTTGGAGGTGGAAATGTTTAAAGAGAACTATAGACTTGATGTCTATTTACTATGCCAACATTTTTCTCCATTCTCACTCTTATATTAATGTCGCTCAGCAGGAGTGTAAAGAACTGATGAGCTTTACATGTACACAATCTATTATAAATAGTAATAATAATCTATGTTCCCCTTTCAGGATCTCTCTCACTAGCTATCACAATAGGTTCTGAGGCCATTATTTGTTTAAGGGAAGGCTATACATGTTTTTGAGAGCCAATAAAAAACAAAATTTAAAAACAAATGAAATAAAAATAAAAATAAAGGTAACAGAAAGATCCCCTGTCCTAATCCCCTTCATTCAGATTTGATAATCTCTCTTCTGGGGTGGGTTAAAGAGATCTAATCACCTAGCCAACTATCCTAATGCAAGGCATTGGGATAGTGTTAAATGCTTGAAGAATAAATGCCTTTAAACAGGCCTACCTGAAAATCTGGCACCCCTCTGTTATTTCAGACTGGGACAGTAGTTCTGAAAAGGAACATGCTGCAAAGTTGCAAAAGATTGGGGCCTAGAAAACAGCTATGGATAACTTCCCCATTTGCACATAACTCTTTCTTACAGTTATCTCATCCTTCCAGGAAAGTAAACAAACCTTCAGTTGTGGGGACAAATTTCTTGCTAAACTATCCATGTAACTCTCCATTTGGATCATTTATTCAAAGTCCAAGAGCAAGAATGCCTTTTTGCCAAAGCTTTTACTGTCTTTGGAAGAAGACTAGAAGAAACCTATTGGCTTTTATGAATGAACCAGTTCACATAATCTTGCAACAACAACAAAACAACAGAAGTGTAGAGAAAGGGAAAAAATCAGAAAACCCTTACATTAGATAGGGGGAAAACAGAGACAGATGAATGATATTCTAACCCAAACACACATCACGGTTCCTTTCTCAAAACAAGATTCCTCCCCCCCCCCCGCCCAAGTATATGTTTGACTAAGAGAATCTGAGATTGAAATACATTGACCAAGTTGTGATGTCATAAAATCTAGAATACGGAGTTATTTTTATGTTTGTTTAGACTTAATTTAAGCAGTAACTCCTGCACATGGAATTAATGCCACAATCCCAGGATTATTATTATATATTTTTAGGGCAAGGGGAATGTTGAGAGTAAAATAAGTCACCAGACATTAAAGTAAAACTAATTCACACTCACTGGTTTATTGAACACTGGGACTTTCACATACACACTAAAACTCTTTATTGCAAGTTTACAATGATCATGTAAAATCAGTCCAAAAACACAAATAACCACGACAAAAAAACTAGCTACTGACTTTGTTTAAACCTTGCTCTTTTTTTAAATATGTCACTATCCTTCCCTTTTCTTTCCCTCCCGCTTCTCAAAATTTAAACCAATTACTCGCTCAACCTGGTTTGTGTGATTTTTTTTTCTTTTGAATCATGATTTTTTTTTTTTAGCTTTTTCACATTTATACAAAAGAATTTCAATGCTCCATTTTATTCTCGGTAGATCATTGTGCATTTGTAATGCAGAGGGCAAAATACCTACATTCTCTTTCTTTTTGATTATTCTTATTTGTTCATTAAATTCATCTAACAGAACATTGACCTCTCCCTCCCCTCCCCCCTTCCTTACCCTTTAAAAAATAAATAAAACCCTGAAATGGCGTAAAAAAACCTGCAGGTACTCGGTCACCTGGCTTCATGCTATGTTACATGCATCTAAAGCCTGTGGTCTTACAGAAGACCTCATTGTTTTTTATACGCACAGGAAAACTACAAGAAAAGAACCAAAATATATATATATATATTAGATTCTATAAATAATCAGAGTCAATTTTGTGTGTGTGTGATATTGTTTATAACCTTGTGATATCCTCTGCTCGCTGATCCTGAGCTGTACCCGGTGATAGTTCCTCGCTGGGGGCAGCGTTACCAGCAGCAATGGTGCCCGCCGATGAATTAGATGGAGTCGAGGATCTGACTTTGGTATTGGGCAGCCTGTGGTCTTTTTTCCATTTCATCCGCCTGTTCTGAAACCAGATTTTGATCTGCCTTTCCGAGAGACACAAGGAGTGAGCTATTTCGATGCGCCTTCGCCTTGTCAGGTACCTGTTATAGTGAAACTCCTTTTCCAACTCCAAGACCTGCTGTCTTGTATACGCAGTCCTGGAACGTTTGGGCTCGCCTCCATTGTAATTGGGATTCACTGGAAAAGCAAAGATTAGCATGAATAGAGAGAGAGAAGCAGACAGAACAGAGAGGGAGAGGGGGAGAGAGAGAGGAAATCTAGAGTGGCTCAGGAAAAAGTAATCAGCTAAATGGGTTATAAAGAACTTCTGGCAGCCCAAGACTTTCTATTCTAATAAGAAGGGGTTTCCCTGGCTCAAAAGACTGAATTATTTATGCACCCCTTACAAAGCTTTAGGAGTTTCACACATACATAACAGAATGAACCACATGGCTAAGGCTGCCCAGACTAGCTTGGCTATAAAATTTATGGTGGGTGTAATTACCCATTCCGAGTCGTAAATCCAGCTCAATTGTGCTAACCCAAAGACTCTCATGGAAGGGAAGGAAATAAAAAAAAAAAAAAACGAGTGAGAGCGAGAGCGAGCGAGAGCATGGTGTGAAAATAGGAAGGAAGACAGAGCAGAGGGAAGAAAAAAAAGTTGCCTACCAGTACTGACGTGGATTTTTTTCATCCATGGATAGACTATAGGTTGCTTAGAAGCTGTGCTGTTAAGATGCTCAGGGTTTGGCTGGTTGCAGGCTGGAGGGGCTGGGGAAGGAGAGGTGGAGGAACTGGAAAGAGCAGTCTGCTCACAGAGCTGCTGCGGTTTCTCTGAGAGGTGGTGGCCTCCTTGAGTTTGCCCATGTCCCCTTTGGTGCGCGGCTGGGTTGCCGGGAGCTTGAATATTGGCACAGCTGTATTGGCGCTCTGGGTAGTTTGGTCTTGGTGGTGGGTACAATTCTTGGTGATGCTGCTGAAAGCTGGACTCCCTTGTCCGGCTGTAATATTCCGGACTGTGGTCTGGGATGTAATTATTTTGCGAATATTCCTCGCATGGAGGAAATTTCGGATCGATGTAGTTAGAGTCCATCAAATAGGAGCTCATGATCATTAATTTCTGGAGTGGAAAATAATTTTTCTCGCTTTGTCGTTTTTCTGCTCCATAAAGCCCTCCTACAAGCTGGCGACCCCGTAAAGTTACTTTCACCATGTGACTCCCTTGTCCAATCACACCAGCCAGCCTAGTCCCCGGATAAGGAACCAAAAGCTTTTTCAAAATGTATCCAATTTGTGTGTGTATGTGTGTGTGTGCATTGTTGTTGTTGTTTGTTGTTGTTTGTGTGATCTCAAAACTAGGAGCAAAAGGGTCAGGATGGTGAGAAGGATCAACCGACCCCCTTTCCCTCCCCCCCTCCCGCCGAAAAAGACATATGTGTAAGGAAAAATAAAAGAATAAAATCCTACCGGCTTTTGTAAAGGGGGTGAGGGAACATGTGGGGAATATTCCTCATAATACCCCCCACCCCGCCGCAGGCTGGATTTTAGAAATCTCTCCGTGGTAGGACTTCCCCCCAGATCTTGCAGATCAACAACAGAACAAGCCTTAATTATGAAGATTAACTATCACTTTACCCTGCACAGAATAAGACATGCTAAGAATATGTTGAATTTTTCACTTTAAAGAAATGCTAGGTTACAAAACTGCCCCCCTTTTCACCCCTAAGTAACATAGGGCAGTTTAAGTGCCCTTGCTAGTAAATTTGTTTCCACCACCCAAAATGGAATATTGTTAAACATACATCATTGAATGGGGGATGGGGAGGGAAGGGAAAGAAACAAGTTACCTGAGAGGTAAAAGGGAATATGCAAATCATGGCTCCGTAATTTAGAGTTCTCTAAATGCTCCCAAGCTTTGCTTAAGAGATATCTCATTTCCTTGGAAACTGATAGAATCTATTTGTGTATTAAAGATCATAGCTACACAGTCTTTCCACCCACTCAGAAGGCAGGAATGCTTTTGGAGTGACAACAATTCTTTACTTGTAAAACTACTTGTGTGTTTTTATTCCTACTGGCTTTTACAGGGTGATTATGCTTTGTTTTCGTCATTCAAAATTCTGCCCTTTCCTGCCTTTCCAGTCTGCCAAAGCTCCATATAATATACATACATACATACATACATACATTTAAATAAACATACATGTATGTGAGATAGATAGATAGATAGATAGATAGATAGATAGATAGATAGATAGAAAGAAATGTGGTTCATAGTTCCACATCCAGCCAGAGAATTAGTTTCTCTTGCAACGTCCATTGAAAAGACCCATTTAACTAGCTGCTTTAATAGAGGGCGGGAGGAAAGGTTGAGATAACATATATAAAAATGGCTCCCTTTCCCAGATGTCAGGACAAATAGACCCCCTGTGCAAGTACAGAAACTGGAAATCGATGTAAATATTTTGGAGAGTGCAGTTATTGCAATTAAGGGCTTTATCTATAGCTTGCACTAAACAGAGGGGCAGAGGGAGTCGGATTAATCCCTTGTACTGCTTGATAACAATTATAGTTGAAAATCATAGCTTGCAGGGCATTGCCATATTTTACTTGATAACAATAAAAGTGACACATAAAGTTAACTGTTTATGTTTTATTTATTAGACTAAACGTGCCAGCGGTGTCGGAGGCTTTTGGCTCGTTGTTACAGCTTTTATGGGGTTGTAAAACGCCATAAATCAGTCACATGAAATGGTTGGGGCTTTTTGTGCTGTTGGCTGAGACTTCTGCTGTTTCTTCTTTATATGAAAAGTAATAATGTGATTTTATTATTATTATGATCCTCATCCCCAATCATCATTATTATTCAGTCTACCTTTAACAAGCCACCCCCACGCTGTCCTGGCAGAAGCTAAGGCTGTTTTGCACTTGAATAACTACCTTTTAAAATGACATAACCAGTATTTGATGATTTAATTAGAACAGCTGCAATTAAGGGAATCAAAGGAAAGCAGAACTTTACAAGGCTCTGGCATCGTCCATATACTCCCCTAGAGACGAATTTGTGACTCTCAAATATTCACACAAATTCGATTCTACAGGGTACATATAGACGACTGTATAATTTGGCACTTGTGGTGTTGAGGTTTGAGGGGTGGGGAGGGAAAGGATTGCACGTCAGAATAATGCTCTCTGGCTGGAGGTAAGTTGGAGAGCATGCAAAGGCCACTCACTCAGCATGTTGCTTAAGATGTTTACAGATATGGTTTGCTTTGCATATTTGTGATTGCGTGTACTACCTCACACAAAAACTCAGTCCCATATATATTTTGGCACTGTTACATGTGGAAACTCATTTGCTATTTTTATTATTATCTAGCATTTATTGGTTTTATTGGCATCTTTTTTTCCATGGCCTGTCTAATTGCTTATCCAGTGGCTTGACAAAGATGAAAGTTATTAAAGTTAGATATGTTCCATCTCTTGATATAAGCGAGTAGAATTCTATCTCTCTAAAGAAAAGTGGCAAGGAGGGTGGGGGAAGAATCTAGAGTATGCAAAAGACATTAATGGAAATGTATTCTGGTATTCAAAACATTGATTCAAATCTGTCCAATAAATTCCTTTTCACTAGCTATATCTCATGCTGTCCAAACACCTTGGACTCAGACCGGATTTTGACATTTATTGTTCATATTGATGCAAAAAAACTTTTTTTTCCAAGGCTGCGGGGATATTGAATAAAGATGTAGAGTTAATAAAGTAATGTTACCTAGGCATGTCTTTTTAATGGATGAATCTCGGTAAGCCACAGAGGAGAGGCATTAAAAAAAATCCACAGGTAGTTATCTAAGAACATACTTGGTGGTTATCATAAACAACAACAACCAAAGAGTTCAAAAATCCCAGGCGTGACGGTCACCCAAACCAATTTCTACCAATGAGTTACTGACCTACAGTTCGAAGGTTTAAAAAAGCCTTTCGCTCAGTGTTCCAGATGGCCAAGGGAGAACTGCAATTTTATTTCAATGATTTGTTATTCTTATAGCTTTGGGACTTATTTGCAAATATATATATATATATATTTTTAAAAGTTTTATTTCAAGAAGCGCCTGGCCCTCCTGCTTTGTCAATCTAAATTCATCCCCCGCCCTCTATTTTAGTTTCTTGCACATTATATCTAAGCAGTGCACAAATATATTTCCCCCCTCACTTGTCTGATTTTTTTCTTTTTTTCTTTTTAGTTGAGTTTTTAGATGTGGCTTTTGCTTTAAGTGTTTGGCAGAATTTCTGTCTCCATAAAATAAGTCTGCAAGGACGTGTGAAGAATAGTTGTACAAGAATCTGGCTCTTTTGTCTATAAACCTTCCCTCCCACCCCTCTCTCTTTCGCCTCAATTTCCCCAGCCAACCCAACAATGTCGACAAACAGTTTTGGACTGACAACGCCAAGAGAAATATAGCACCTCGGAAAAATAATTTCTGGTCTTTATTTCCTTCTCTACCCAGGAATCAGGTTGCAAAATATAGATCTGGTTACCATTTCAAGAACATTTTTGAGTACAAAGCGCCTTTCTGACAGTACTGAAGAAAAATAAGTGACTATTGTCCCCTGCGGATTCATTGTCTTAGCTATTACCATACTGACCGTTTGGTAACCTGTACCTCAAGCCATTAGCAATCTGTGCATCCTAGAAAAATGAAGTACCTATCTACTGGGGTTTTGTTATTCAATGTTTAATAATAATAATAAAACAACAAACCTCACACTATGAACTATCTCTTCTTGAGATTCATAGGCAGGAAATACATTTTTGAGTAGAGTTTTATTTCAAAGCATTTAAGGGTTTATTTTAAGGCGATTATTATACAATAAGTTACATTAGTGTGTGTGCTGGGGGGAAGACAGATAATTTCTTGCAGAAAAAAAATAGTTGGTTTCTCTGTGACATATGCAATGACATGTAATTAATTAAATTTTAATTTTTCTAACAACTTGAAAGCAGTAAGTGCAAAAAAGACCTTTTCTTTTTGTTCCTTCATAATGCAAATAGACAAGTCTAATTTATGCAAAGAAATATGCAAATGTTTAATTGATTTTTTCTTAAATCTGTTGTCAGTAAAAGTAATGAATCGGCCTAAAACGATTTTAATAACCAGAGCATGTCAGGAGAAGTACTAGCCTTCACATTTTTCTTTTTAGCCTCTTTAGTCTCCGAATCTGTAATAATGTAAATATTTACCCCCTCTTTCTAAAATATTAAAGATGAATTCCTGTTGTTTGTTTGTAAAAAATATGCAAACCGTTTTCTCAATCTCTGTCTCTTTCTCTATTCCCCCCCCCTTTCTACCCCACCCAGGAATTCAATTTTCTTCAAATCTCGTTGAAAGTGGCTTTTTAAAAAGTGGGCGCATTTTAATATTGGTTAGACAGCGTGACCTGAATTTCACCTCAACTGTTTGACTTGATCCAATAGGTCACTGCCAAGGAGTTATTGATGGGGGAACTCCATTGAAATTTGTCTCCTCACAAATGGCCTTTAGATCTTCTAGCTAGTTCAATAACTAGTTATAATGTAGAAGGGGAAAAATGAAGCCCAGAGGCAAACTAATTTGATGTTTCATTTTTATGCTGGAGAAATTGTTGGTTTTCTTTCTATCACCTTTCCCCAAGCCCCCCTTAAAAATCTGGTTTTGGCGAAGAACCCCTTTTAGCTGAGAGGAGATTTGAATCTGTATTACAAATATATTTTATTATTATTATGATTACTATTATTTATATTGGAGCCTCAGTTCATGAACTCTTCAAGACTTGACCTACACGGGAGCCTAAAAATAACTTCCTGCTTGGTAGGAAACATGCTTTTACTTTTTTTTTTTTTTTTAAAAGAGAGGATTATATTTTTAATAGATCAAAGTAGCCAGGATGGGTAAACGAGTTATGTCTCAATTCTTTATAACTTCTCATGTGATTTCATTTAGCTCGAAAAGAAAATATATGTGTTGCAGCTTTGAGAACTAGCAAACCAAACCTGTTAGAGATGGTCCTTAAAGAATAACTGTTTTAAAGATTTGAAATTAACTAATAAACCTGCGATCGGTAGGGTTTTATTTATTTCTTATACCATATTTGCTTGTCTGTAATGGTCCATATAACTACAACTGATCACTTCCGTTTTCTCCTTTAGCCTCTTCAACCCTATTTAAAAGGCTGAAAATATGTATTTTAGTTATAATCAATAAATTCTGAATACAATCTTTTCTGAGTCTGACGGCTCTATCCTTTTCAGCACGGAGAAAAAACTTTGATGGAGGATCCTTTTAAGTGACATATATACAGGCTATAGGGTTTCTCCTTGACTTTTTCTACACAAACAATACCTGTAATGACTCATCTCATGCTGCTGAACCATAGGTTAAGTTGTAAAGAAAACATTGGTCTTCTACGGGGATGGGGGGGAAGTTGCAGAGAGAACTGTTCAGTGGAAGTTAGGTGGATGTTATTGTATGCTATGGAAATATATACAAACTTTAAACAGCTCTTGTTCTGTATTATCCTAGAAAGCTTCTTCTTGAGTGGCACTTACTAGCTTAACCCATTTAGCCTTGAAATCCTCCCCCAGAGTGATAATATTAATAATTACCGAGAATGCACTTCTATAGCTTGATTCTATCTGTGATAGCACCTAACTCCTGAGAAGGACTTTGAAAGCCGATGCTCAGAAAAAAAGGATTTGGGCTTAGCCACTGAGACAGCATAATGGGTTAGAATAAGAATATTAGTTATTTTAAATCGTGCAGGGGAATAGAAAGTCATACCAACCTCTCATGAGGTTGAAGGGTCAATATAAGAGTTGGCTACGTTGTTCTGACCCGCAACTAACTTTAGGGTAACTCTGATAAACCCTACTGTGCCTTCATTTTCAGTGTTGCTGAGAGAGCCTCCCTGCCTCATATCGTCCTGCTAAATGCCTTCTCTTTCCGCTGGATTCCCTTCCTAGCTGGCGCAAGAGTAAATAATCCGGTTGAACTGGGGTTACACTTCGTGTGACATTCGCCACAGAACATTTGGGCGTGTAAATGGCAAAGAGAAAACTCCGATGGGTGATTCTCATTCTGAAGCTGAGTCTATGGGGAAATAAGAAGCACAGGTTGCAGGCACTTCTGGTCGGTACTGACACCCTTTGCAATTTAAAATCAATTCTGTGCTGGCTTTCTCTGGGGATGTGAAGTAATCACTGAACACTTTTTAAGCAAAGGGCAGCAAAAGAGCACCCTTTCTGCCTTGGGTTTCAAATGGCCAAACTGCTCTTACCATACATATATGTGATAGAGTGTCTAATTAGATTAGATGTACAAAGATTTCCTCAATATAGGTTATAGACTGGTGAGTGCTTGAATCAATAGCTGTTATTAAAACCTTACAGATATCAATTCTCCTAGCCAGTTTAATGAATACAGCTTTTATATTCAAAATGTACAGGATTTACACACACACATATTATATATACACTGTATATATATGTACAGTACACTGTAGTTGTAATATATATGTATGTATGTATGTATGTATGNACATACATTTAAATAAACATACATGTATGTGAGATGATAGATAGATAGATAGATAGATAGATAGATAGATAGATAGATAGATAGATAGATAGATAGATAGATAGAAATGTGGTTCATAGTTCCACATCCAGCCAGAGAATTAGTTTCTCTTGCAACGTCCATTGAAAAGACCCATTTAACTAGCTGCTTTAATAGAGGGCGGGAGGAAAGGTTGAGATAACATATATAAAAATGGCTCCCTTTCCCAGATGTCAGGACAAATAGACCCCCTGTGCAAGTACAGAAACTGGAAATCGATGTAAATATTTTGGAGAGTGCAGTTATTGCAATTAAGGGCTTTATCTATAGCTTGCACTAAACAGAGGGGCAGAGGGAGTCGGATTAATCCCTTGTACTGCTTGATAACAATTATAGTTGAAAATCATAGCTTGCAGGGCATTGCCATATTTTACTTGATAACAATAAAAGTGACACATAAAGTTAACTGTTTATGTTTTATTTATTAGACTAAACGTGCCAGCGGTGTCGGAGGCTTTTGGCTCGTTGTTACAGCTTTTATGGGGTTGTAAAACGCCATAAATCAGTCACATGAAATGGTTGGGGCTTTTTGTGCTGTTGGCTGAGACTTCTGCTGTTTCTTCTTTATATGAAAAGTAATAATGTGATTTTATTATTATTATGATCCTCATCCCCAATCATCATTATTATTCAGTCTACCTTTAACAAGCCACCCCCACGCTGTCCTGGCAGAAGCTAAGGCTGTTTTGCACTTGAATAACTACCTTTTAAAATGACATAACCAGTATTTGATGATTTAATTAGAACAGCTGCAATTAAGGGAATCAAAGGAAAGCAGAACTTTACAAGGCTCTGGCATCGTCCATATACTCCCCTAGAGACGAATTTGTGACTCTCAAATATTCACACAAATTCGATTCTACAGGGTACATATAGACGACTGTATAATTTGGCACTTGTGGTGTTGAGGTTTGAGGGGTGGGGAGGGAAAGGATTGCACGTCAGAATAATGCTCTCTGGCTGGAGGTAAGTTGGAGAGCATGCAAAGGCCACTCACTCAGCATGTTGCTTAAGATGTTTACAGATATGGTTTGCTTTGCATATTTGTGATTGCGTGTACTACCTCACACAAAAACTCAGTCCCATATATATTTTGGCACTGTTACATGTGGAAACTCATTTGCTATTTTTATTATTATCTAGCATTTATTGGTTTTATTGGCATCTTTTTTTCCATGGCCTGTCTAATTGCTTATCCAGTGGCTTGACAAAGATGAAAGTTATTAAAGTTAGATATGTTCCATCTCTTGATATAAGCGAGTAGAATTCTATCTCTCTAAAGAAAAGTGGCAAGGAGGGTGGGGGAAGAATCTAGAGTATGCAAAAGACATTAATGGAAATGTATTCTGGTATTCAAAACATTGATTCAAATCTGTCCAATAAATTCCTTTTCACTAGCTATATCTCATGCTGTCCAAACACCTTGGACTCAGACCGGATTTTGACATTTATTGTTCATATTGATGCAAAAAACTTTTTTTTCCAAGGCTGCGGGGATATTGAATAAAGATGTAGAGTTAATAAAGTAATGTTACCTAGGCATGTCTTTTTAATGGATGAATCTCGGTAAGCCACAGAGGAGAGGCATTAAAAAAAATCCACAGGTAGTTATCTAAGAACATACTTGGTGGTTATCATAAACAACAACAACCAAAGAGTTCAAAAATCCCAGGCGTGACGGTCACCCAAACCAATTTCTACCAATGAGTTACTGACCTACAGTTCGAAGGTTTAAAAAAGCCTTTCGCTCAGTGTTCCAGATGGCCAAGGGAGAACTGCAATTTTATTTCAATGATTTGTTATTCTTATAGCTTTGGGACTTATTTGCAAATATATATATATATATATTTTTAAAAGTTTTATTTCAAGAAGCGCCTGGCCCTCCTGCTTTGTCAATCTAAATTCATCCCCCGCCCTCTATTTTAGTTTCTTGCACATTATATCTAAGCAGTGCACAAATATATTTCCCCCCTCACTTGTCTGATTTTTTTCTTTTTTTCTTTTTAGTTGAGTTTTTAGATGTGGCTTTTGCTTTAAGTGTTTGGCAGAATTTCTGTCTCCATAAAATAAGTCTGCAAGGACGTGTGAAGAATAGTTGTACAAGAATCTGGCTCTTTTGTCTATAAACCTTCCCTCCCACCCCTCTCTCTTTCGCCTCAATTTCCCCAGCCAACCCAACAATGTCGACAAACAGTTTTGGACTGACAACGCCAAGAGAAATATAGCACCTCGGAAAAATAATTTCTGGTCTTTATTTCCTTCTCTACCCAGGAATCAGGTTGCAAAATATAGATCTGGTTACCATTTCAAGAACATTTTTGAGTACAAAGCGCCTTTCTGACAGTACTGAAGAAAAATAAGTGACTATTGTCCCCTGCGGATTCATTGTCTTAGCTATTACCATACTGACCGTTTGGTAACCTGTACCTCAAGCCATTAGCAATCTGTGCATCCTAGAAAAATGAAGTACCTATCTACTGGGGTTTTGTTATTCAATGTTTAATAATAATAATAAAACAACAAACCTCACACTATGAACTATCTCTTCTTGAGATTCATAGGCAGGAAATACATTTTTGAGTAGAGTTTTATTTCAAAGCATTTAAGGGTTTATTTTAAGGCGATTATTATACAATAAGTTACATTAGTGTGTGTGCTGGGGGGAAGACAGATAATTTCTTGCAGAAAAAAAATAGTTGGTTTCTCTGTGACATATGCAATGACATGTAATTAATTAAATTTTAATTTTTCTAACAACTTGAAAGCAGTAAGTGCAAAAAAGACCTTTTCTTTTTGTTCCTTCATAATGCAAATAGACAAGTCTAATTTATGCAAAGAAATATGCAAATGTTTAATTGATTTTTTCTTAAATCTGTTGTCAGTAAAAGTAATGAATCGGCCTAAAACGATTTTAATAACCAGAGCATGTCAGGAGAAGTACTAGCCTTCACATTTTTCTTTTTAGCCTCTTTAGTCTCCGAATCTGTAATAATGTAAATATTTACCCCCTCTTTCTAAAATATTAAAGATGAATTCCTGTTGTTTGTTTGTAAAAAATATGCAAACCGTTTTCTCAATCTCTGTCTCTTTCTCTATTCCCCCCCCCCTTTCTACCCCACCCAGGAATTCAATTTTCTTCAAATCTCGTTGAAAGTGGCTTTTTAAAAAGTGGGCGCATTTTAATATTGGTTAGACAGCGTGACCTGAATTTCACCTCAACTGTTTGACTTGATCCAATAGGTCACTGCCAAGGAGTTATTGATGGGGGAACTCCATTGAAATTTGTCTCCTCACAAATGGCCTTTAGATCTTCTAGCTAGTTCAATAACTAGTTATAATGTAGAAGGGGAAAAATGAAGCCCAGAGGCAAACTAATTTGATGTTTCATTTTTATGCTGGAGAAATTGTTGGTTTTCTTTCTATCACCTTTCCCCAAGCCCCCCTTAAAAATCTGGTTTTGGCGAAGAACCCCTTTTAGCTGAGAGGAGATTTGAATCTGTATTACAAATATATTTTATTATTATTATGATTACTATTATTTATATTGGAGCCTCAGTTCATGAACTCTTCAAGACTTGACCTACACGGGAGCCTAAAAATAACTTCCTGCTTGGTAGGAAACATGCTTTTACTTTTTTTTTTTTTTTTAAAAGAGAGGATTATATTTTTAATAGATCAAAGTAGCCAGGATGGGTAAACGAGTTATGTCTCAATTCTTTATAACTTCTCATGTGATTTCATTTAGCTCGAAAAGAAAATATATGTGTTGCAGCTTTGAGAACTAGCAAACCAAACCTGTTAGAGATGGTCCTTAAAGAATAACTGTTTTAAAGATTTGAAATTAACTAATAAACCTGCGATCGGTAGGGTTTTATTTATTTCTTATACCATATTTGCTTGTCTGTAATGGTCCATATAACTACAACTGATCACTTCCGTTTTCTCCTTTAGCCTCTTCAACCCTATTTAAAAGGCTGAAAATATGTATTTTAGTTATAATCAATAAATTCTGAATACAATCTTTTCTGAGTCTGACGGCTCTATCCTTTTCAGCACGGAGAAAAAACTTTGATGGAGGATCCTTTTAAGTGACATATATACAGGCTATAGGGTTTCTCCTTGACTTTTTCTACACAAACAATACCTGTAATGACTCATCTCATGCTGCTGAACCATAGGTTAAGTTGTAAAGAAAACATTGGTCTTCTACGGGGATGGGGGGGAAGTTGCAGAGAGAACTGTTCAGTGGAAGTTAGGTGGATGTTATTGTATGCTATGGAAATATATACAAACTTTAAACAGCTCTTGTTCTGTATTATCCTAGAAAGCTTCTTCTTGAGTGGCACTTACTAGCTTAACCCATTTAGCCTTGAAATCCTCCCCCAGAGTGATAATATTAATAATTACCGAGAATGCACTTCTATAGCTTGATTCTATCTGTGATAGCACCTAACTCCTGAGAAGGACTTTGAAAGCCGATGCTCAGAAAAAAAGGATTTGGGCTTAGCCACTGAGACAGCATAATGGGTTAGAATAAGAATATTAGTTATTTTAAATCGTGCAGGGGAATAGAAAGTCATACCAACCTCTCATGAGGTTGAAGGGTCAATATAAGAGTTGGCTACGTTGTTCTGACCCGCAACTAACTTTAGGGTAACTCTGATAAACCCTACTGTGCCTTCATTTTCAGTGTTGCTGAGAGAGCCTCCCTGCCTCATATCGTCCTGCTAAATGCCTTCTCTTTCCGCTGGATTCCCTTCCTAGCTGGCGCAAGAGTAAATAATCCGGTTGAACTGGGGTTACACTTCGTGTGACATTCGCCACAGAACATTTGGGCGTGTAAATGGCAAAGAGAAAACTCCGATGGGTGATTCTCATTCTGAAGCTGAGTCTATGGGGAAATAAGAAGCACAGGTTGCAGGCACTTCTGGTCGGTACTGACACCCTTTGCAATTTAAAATCAATTCTGTGCTGGCTTTCTCTGGGGATGTGAAGTAATCACTGAACACTTTTTAAGCAAAGGGCAGCAAAAGAGCACCCTTTCTGCCTTGGGTTTCAAATGGCCAAACTGCTCTTACCATACATATATGTGATAGAGTGTCTAATTAGATTAGATGTACAAAGATTTCCTCAATATAGGTTATAGACTGGTGAGTGCTTGAATCAATAGCTGTTATTAAAACCTTACAGATATCAATTCTCCTAGCCAGTTTAATGAATACAGCTTTTATATTCAAAATGTACAGGATTTACACACACACATATTATATATACACTGTATATATATGTACAGTACACTGTAGTTGTAATATATATGTATGTATGTATGTATGTATGTACACACACATATATATATATCAAATACAGTGTATTGTACATATATATGCATACTATAACCATGTATCAGATATATTATGTTTTGAAGTGTAAATATTACATATTCCAGATCTAAAACTGTTTTAAAGTATTTTGTATCTATTCATATCTCTGCATGTGAGTGTATGTTTACACACACACAACTAACACATATATGCACACCCACACCTACACATATATATATATACACACAGGGACAGACACACAAGTTTCTGTGTATCAATGTTGTTTTAGGTGATGAAAACAGTTCTATAAGGCACTGGAATTAGTTATTTAGGACTGATGAAGAAAAATTATCTAGTGTGATTACTTTATTCTTCTGCATAAGATTCCTATCTTTGGATATTCCTACCTATCTCGATTTTCTGTCGATCACCCGCACTCTGTACAAATATACAGAATATAAACTCGGAACCATGTGTATTCTAATGAGCGAACAAGAGACATGGAGTTCTGGAGAAACCTTCTAATTGCCTTCAGCTACCAAATGAGGTATTTGATTTAAAAAAAAAAAACTTTCATTGGGCAGTGGAGAATGACAACAATGGACTATAATGGTTGAAGAAGAGTTTTCTGTTATCTATAATGTTTATTTTTTTCACTAGGGTACTTTCAGTTTAATCTTTCACTGTGTAATAAACTATTATCTTAGTTAATCCCAAAGGTGAATCCATCAAAACCTTTTAATAAAACGTTTATTAGTTTCAGTAATTCCGAGGGTTGTAGCTGCACCTCCAGAGCAGCAGGCAGAACTTAACTAAACTTGGGCTGCTGTAAAATACTTTAAAATAAATTTAGAAGTGTAAATGTTGCCCGACTCATCCTGGCGATTAGAATTCTGCAGGCATTGTCGTTTGCAGCAGTCATTAGTCAAGCCTACAGAAGCAAAAGGAGCCGCGTAGTTGGACAAGAGAAATCTCAAGAATGATATACAGAACCAGGCCTCTAGCATCAATTCAAACCTGATAAGAAATCGGCTGCCTTATTGCAAAAAGATGGCTACGCTCCTTCAGTTGGGCCTCGGATGCATTGAATAATTGTTCGATTCCTGGAAAGGCTAAAGGGTTTTCACACCAAAACCTGGGGACCCTGGGAAAGGGAAAGATGAACACCTAGGGTACCAGAAATGCACCCACATGAGATTGCAACGGGGCTGTTGAAGGCAACAGATTGTTTGGATTCCATCCAGAGTTTAGCAGCTGGGACTGGCTCAATGAAAAAGTGGAAGGTGGGATGAAATAAGGGCAGAACAGAATGCCAGCTAATACTAATAATAACAAACTCCCTAGATCCGAAAATCTTATTTTAAGCATCCATTTGGAATAAGTTAAGAGGAATTAGATATTAGTTCAGGGATAGTGCATCAGCCAGTGCAGCATGGTAGGAAACTAACATAAAATATAGGTTCGTTCATACTCCATTTCTTCGCTTACACATGACCCAGCAACTTTGAGACTGGACTTTTTTTTAAAAGCTTTATATTTCTGTTCTCCACAGTAGTATGGGGAATTAATTTCGACAGAGACAGGTAGCCAAGGAAAGCAGAGCCAGATGTAAAGTGTCAGGTTGTGTCTATAGGTAAAGATCCTCCCCGCCCCCAACAGTCAAATGTTTTATTCCTAGCCAAAGTGTCAAGAAAGCAAAAATAATGGAGGCTTTTTGTTTTTAATTGGAGAATGTCTATTAGATAATTCATTTACAACGTACACTGACTGAATGTTGTCTTATAAAAACAGCACAATGTGTATACACACATACATACACACACTGAGAGAAACTGAATGCTATTTTATGGAAAGAGGTCACTTTTCACCATACCGGGGAGAGAGAGAGAAAAAGAGCGAGCGAGAGAGAGAGGGATTGACTGAATGCTACTTTACAGAAAGAAGTTAGCCTTCAGCACAGATTGTATACACACATAGGCTCAGATCGTTTTTTGTGGGTGTCGAAAATGGATCTCTTTGATAATCTGTTAATTTTTCACTTAAATGTATTTAATCAGATGTAGCAATAAAGAAAGCATACCCAAAGCCTTACTCTGCCTATATGCTTACTGAGCATGTACCTAACCTTTTAGCTCTCAGAGTTCCAAGGAAAGCTGTTTAGTGTGTGTGTGTCTGTGTCTCTCTCTGTGTGTGTGTTTCTATTTTTATTACTGCGAAGCCTAGTTAGATCACAAATCTTAGTCATTTTTGTAAAGTATGATTTTCTCCTGCTGGATATTATGCATCACAGCCACAAAAGTACACAATATAGAACAGAAGGAAAAGGGGAGGAAAAAGCAACAACCAACCTCTAGCTTGTCTTTAATTACATAAGCCTATCAACCTAGTGGAATATACGAAACAGAGCCATAATACAAGTAATAATAATAATAATAATAATAATTAATAATAGTGATAGCTGTCCTCCCCCATAGGAGACGCTCAGTTGACCTCTCTTCGGGCTATGTTTAAGCAAAATAAGTTCAATATTTTTAGGGCAAATATTATTAACAAGGGGAGGGAGGTTTGAAGACCTTTTTTAGGAAGCTACTTGGTGCATTCATCTCCAGTACCAATGGGTCTTTAGATCTTATTCATTGCCTTAGCAGAAAATCAGCTCCAAATATTTCCACTATGTCTTCCCTCAGATTAGGCTGGGGTTCCAGGCAAAAGATACAACTATTTTTGTTTTGTTTTGTTTTTAACGATAACAGTGCAGAGGTATATTGGGCATAATAGACAATTTCCAGACCATAGCACGAGATTATTTAAAAAAAAAATATTTTCGGAGGTACCTTTGAGAATGTAAGTAAAAGCAGATCTGTGGAATTTACAACCTTAAAGACACAGACCCCCTCACTTCCTGTGATTAGCGACAGATCAAAACGGACACCTACCTGCGTTTACAACCCCCGCCCCCTCCCTTCCTGACAGGAAAAAAACCTCCTGTAATAAAAGTCTAGTCAGCCATCCCTTTTGTGAAAGATGAAACAAAATATATGCAATCACGGCTTGTGAGTCTCAAAAACAAGGACATTGATTTTGTTTTTGTTTTAGAAAGAAAGAAAGAAAGAAAGAAAGAAAGAAAGAAAGAAAGAAAGAAAGAAAGAAAGAAAGAAAGAAAGAAAGAAAGAAAGAAAGAAAGAATTACTTACTGCTGTTTCTCTCCATTTTGTCATGGCCAAACCTACAGAAAAGAAAGTTTCATTTTTTTAAAGAAAGATACATACAGGCTATGCCCTACAGGATCATCCATAAACTCTAGCTATGTGCACTTTGCAAGTTGACTACAGTTCCTTGTAGATTACACTCCAGTTCATGTTACCTAAACTCAAGCAAACTCTAATCCTGCCGCGGACAGAAATAAATAGAAAGGTCAACAGTAGCAGCTCTCTCTTCCCATGTGACTATTTTGTTGTTGAGACATGAATTAGAGAAATCTGTTGAGTGCCAAGAGAGGATTATATATATAATGTCTATATAGATATATCTACTAAGGGAGAGGAGAAAATGAATAGGATACAGAATAAAGACTCTAAGGGGGGGGGGGGGAATAACATGATATGTCTTAATTTCTATCAGACTATCTTGCTGCCTCAAATCCTCTCCCGTTTTGGTTTGGCTAGGAAAACAAATATGGAATTTAAAAAATAATAACCAACAATCTTGATCAGTGGAACAATGAAGCGAAAGTGGGAGGGGGGTTCGCACTGGGGAAGGCTTCCTCCTTCTAAATGAAGAAGTGATATGGTGAACGGATAGGCATCTCCAATTCGTGCAGGGGTAATAAGGGAAACTACATTCATATCTGCCAGGAGAAAGGGAAATCGCAAGTTAAAAAAAAATCGATAACTCGGAATTCAACTCTTGACCGGGAAAACCCAGATCAAAACATCATTTGACAGGAATGCTCTTTTAGATTCAGATACTAAATCAATAAAATCAATCCATCAGTACAATCTGCATAGGCAGAAGATCTCTGCACCGTGGCTCTTAAAAGAGAGAGGAAAAAGGGGAGATGATGTTTAAAAACCACTGGGAGAATAACGGAGATCAGCGAGCTGAAACAAAGTGAATCTCACCCTTGGAGTGTACCTTATTTTAGCTGGATATTTTGATTTCTTCATTCCACCTCTCGCTAGCCACATTTTTCTGGATTCAGCCCCACACTAAACTTATGTTCGAAGGCATTATGGTTCCGCTTACATGGGTAATTAATATGCACAGTGATTTTCTTGTAAAGAGCAATGTTTAATATTAACCTTTTTTAAAAAAAACCCTTTTAATTCATAAGGTACGAAGGTGGCAAATACAATTTTGAATATGGCTATTTTATTGATTGTGTAACGGAAACAGTTTTCAAAAAATGTTATTTAAGCTAAAAACCAAAGCAGCCAAATCTGATGAGAAAATGACAATAATTTACCACTGATTTTTTAAAAAATTAATCATGAAACCTATAACCGAAGGAAGAGTTAGACAATGAAAGACCCTCTTGAAAGAATATATCTACATTTCAAGTCACACCAAAACTTTCTTCCTGTGTCAGACACGCAGCGTCTTAAATCTCTTAGCACCCATAACAAAGCTCAGAGCATTCTAGCCTGTACTCAATACAAATATTTACTTTTGATACCCTTGGCAATACTCGGCAACGTGCTTTTAGATGCCTTGAATGGTTATTTTTCATTATGGGTGTAGCATTGAAACTAAAGCACCTTTCCATTGGAAAATATTCTTTCCTTAAATTTGCCTTGCAAAGGATTGCTTGGAAATAATCAGATCCTGTCCCTAATGTAAAACCTCCCAACTCTCTCTTCGCTTTGGCATCCTATTTAGAAGGCACATCAAATATGGTGGCTGTAAAGGACCAAATAAATGTTTACTTTTGGAATATAGCATATCTTTGGCAACTGCCCACTGCAAACCTTTCCGTGTATAATCTTCTGAGGGTGACTAAGAAAGTTATAACCCTACCTTTAAAAAAAATGGAATGAGGTTCTCTCAATTGCAAGTCTTGTTCAAGGCGAGCACAGATGTTGGTTGTTTCTTACAATAGATAATAAAATATTCCCACTGTTATAATAGGATGTAACCCAATTACATTGACTCGCAGTGGCTGCAATTTTGGAGTTGCGAACTCATGGTTTTCTGTTTTCTTGGTTATTGTTGCTGTATTTAGTTTGTTCACCTTTAACATAAATGTTCCCAGTACGAAATGTACGAGTTTAAGGTACTAAAATGCCAGGAAGCGCTGTTATTTTAAAGTAATATCCCCTCCTTTCCCAAAACAGGTAGTTTAAAATGCTACGTGTAAATATCTTGCAGCTAAAGTAATTTCAGCGAAGTAGGTTTTAGCTCCATTTTAATTCCAAATTAAGCAGAATGCCTCTGAATCTCAAATATCCCAACTGACAACACACAAAGATTAATATGGTTGAGCCCTCTGATTTATCCTCTATACTGTGGCAGAACTTGGACTGTATTTATGTTCCAATAAAAAAAACAAACCCTCCCACAACGGTGCAACCTTAGGTAAAATATCAAGCTCATGCTAATGTTGTATCACCTGTTGGGAGGAGAAGGGGAGATGACTGATATAGTTACAAACTTGCCTGAATGTCACATTTGCTTCTGCTAACCAAAAGATGTTTAATTCTTGTTTTGTTTGTTTTTTAATATATCTTAGGGTGTGTGCAAATCCCTTCTCTTGCCTGGAGAGCAGTGATCACGTGACTCCACTTTGCGCATGCCTGGTGGGATCCTTGGGCTATTTTGGGTGCCATAAAAGTACACAAATCTTCCAAGCTAACTTTCCATCTTCTCGTGGTGAAATGTTAGCCAACCACATATACATTAAGAAAAAATAATAATACAGAGACGAGTCATAGGGATGGAAACACTAACATTGCATTTATCATAACATCTCAGAAATATTTAGCTCTGGAGAAACCTAAATTAAAAGTTGACGATTTCAGATGGCAAGAACTTCCCCATTGGAGAAGATGAAATGAACTAGCAACTCTTGCGCCAGATCAATCTTGTTCTTGAAGCACAAACAAATAATGGGCTTTATGAATAGAATTTCCAGGTGAAAACCAATTGTATCAGTTTATTTGTGTGAGAGAGGTTTTTTCCCCCCTGAAACTCAGAGTTAGGGAAGAGACAGAGCGCCAAGAAATCCAGAGGGCTTGTTCTTTGCCATCACGACCAAAATGACTGTTTTTGAAAAGTGCCCCTTCTCCTTATGAAGAAACTTCTTAATTCATTGAAACCTTGGGTTCTTCGTTCATAAGAGAAATGTGCTTTGCGATACAAAACGCTAAAGCTTCTGTCCAGGCACAGAGTAATGGCGGTGTGTTCCCCTGGCAAAGTAGGGGATTGGTCACACTAAATATTAAAATAACCTTTATCTATGGATAAATTGGGGGATGTTTCTATATGCATCTCCATCTTCACGAAGCCTGAGTTAGTTTAAGCCTTAACTCTACAGTCTATTCACTCCAGCACCCCCATTGTTATATGGTTATTAAACCTGGAACAAGTTGGAGGTCAGGCAAGAAAAAGGAAAAACAACGCTCTGGAAGCCCACGTGCGGGCTGGAGCCTAGATTTGCATCGAAGCCACCTGCAGATGAAACAGCTTCTCACCTTCCACATTCACTCAGCGCTTTGCAGCATGGAACCAGTGCAGCCACCCGGGCCTCGCCCCAGAGAACCTAGAACTATGAGCTACCGCGCCTAGAGACTAGTCTTGCAGCGGGGCCGCATTTTGCTCCGCAAAGGGCAAGAAAGCTCGGGAAGCGGTTGCGATTTATTTCTGCTAACCGGGCATCCCTTTTCTTGTCTTTTTTTTCACACACACACACACCCTTTCCAGGAGGCTACTCCACCGCGCCGAGACTTAAAACAGTGACACACCAATCCGATGCTGCGACTCCCGGTTCAATGTGAACAGCAGAAGTGATCTCAGTCTACTGGTTTGTTTGGAGAGGAAGAAATAAAGGATCGGGTGGGCAAAAACTGTCCTTGTTCTGGGTCCTCCCCCTGCCCCATCCCACTTAGAAATTATGGCACCCCTATTGTACCTTTAATTTCCTCGTTGTCGCAACTGCTCAAGTTTTGTTGCAAAGAGCAGGCCAGCCCCAGCTCACCTTCTTCCTCGGAAGAGAGATCTCGCACCAGAAGGAACTCGTGGCACCATTAAGGGGCCCAAGAACTCACCCAGTATTACACACAAGAGGGGGAGGGGCAGATGTATACACATATGGCTGGGAGTGCAGGCTGGACACGCAGCTCTTTAGGGAAAAGAGCCATAAGGAGAACACTGGGGAGCTGCTGGCTTCGGAGACCTTTTGGAAAATCTGGCCCCAATTGTGGGTGCAGGGCTCTTGAAAATTTGGCCCATAATGGAGAATTTGGTCAAATCCTTTTATAATAATAATAATAATAATAATAATAATAATAATAATAATAATAATAATAATAATATCCCAGAAGGTTGCAACAAAGATCAGTCCCATGTTGTAACATCCAGAAGTGAATGAAGTTACACCCAGGGTGAATTAGGCCCAATGTATCTTCTATATTTAATTAGTATGTATCGATCTCTATACATACACCATATCCCTGTGTATATCTCTTGTATGACGCTGTATGACACTTTATATGCTGGATACACAAGAAGGGTGTACTTTATAGGTGCATGTATGTACATAGTATCTACTTATACACAAACTTAAATACTCTACACCCAGGGGTCTTTGTTCGGGCAAAATTAGCATATACTTCAATGGGAACTTCCCCTGACTAAAGCATTACACTTTGGTTTATTTTAGCACACACCTGGCTCCATTCAAGTCAAAGGAATTTTTCCGGTGGGGTCAGGATTTCACCTATGCCTATACAAAGAATAACCGATCTGAAGGAGTGTCTACAGCGTGTACAAATAGCCGGACGATTTCGAATTCTGCTCTGGCCACTGCACACTGCAAATCCGCAATGATTCATCATTTACTCTGGTGTGAAGGGGAACAGAATCTGGCTCCATGATGAGCGTGTTAAGTTAATTGAGAACCTTACTGAGGGACTCAGCAAGTTTTGCTGTTTATTGAAACGGGCTGAATCTTTATCCCAACATAAATAACTAGTTAACAACGAGTATTTAGGCCTGAATCTCCTGGAAGTCTAGTGGGGGTGTTGTCGCTGAGTTGTATGGGTGGGATCAGAGCCTGGATTTCAGACCAAAGTTGGGAAGCATCTTATAAAGATCATAAGTAACAGCAGCAATACCCACTTGAAGGCATCTGGCCTATGTATACACACAGGGGCCTATGGTCACAATTCTGCTTGCTTTCCTGTAAAGGGAGGGAGTTTACAACCCTCCCAGTATACAGTGTCCTGATTTTCAAATCACTAATGAAAATGAAGGCTGTTTGCGTGGAGGAACTCCTCATTTTCCCCAGGAACACCTTTTTCATGAAAGTTTGGAGGACAAAGACTCTAAAGTTTACTGGGCAGGATCCTCCTTTTCTCCCCAACTCCACAAAAACTCCACTGGTTTCCTTGTGGGGTGCAGAGAATGCAGAATTGGGCTCTTTGGGTCAGAGATCAGCTCCCAGTAAACTCCTATTAAGAATAATGGGTTTTCCTCAGATTGTTCTTAAGTGTGTGTTTGTGTGTGTGATTCTCCATTGTTCTCAAAGGGATCTACTGGGTGCTGAACATTTCTGAAAGTCCAGTTCCTACATTTAGGCGTCTAAACGGGAGCTGAGCTCTTGGGATATCTGGCCCTATACTTTCACCTTGCACCGTCTCTGTTTTAAGCGCAACAAAACATTTTATATCTTCACACATACACACCCGTCCCCCCTCACAGACAGATCCCCCCCACACCCCTCCTTCCTTTTCCTTTGAACTAGAGAAATCCTCTTTTCACTTCGCTGTTTAACACGAGGGTCGTTTGATCGCGAGTTGGACTCCAATAAAACAAACCGAGTAGCAGTTATTTCTGGGATTACACACTTCTCTTGACTCTTAGATCCAGAGAACTCAGTGCTAGGTAGGCAATTGTATGAACTGGGGGGGGGAGGGGGGGGAACGTGGTATGTAAACAAACCAAGACGCTCTCTGGAAGTACAGTTGAGACAACACAAGGAGTATCAGGGGCAGGGATTCTTACGTATTTACCAGTCATTGCTACATTTCCTGNAATATAGTCTTTGTGGTTAGATTTCAGATATGAGCCCCGGCCCTACATTCCCAAAACTACCATTGCCTGGGTGTGTTGCAAACAATATTGAAGGCAAACCACCCAAACACCAATCTATTTCTCTACATTCAAACAGTGCTCCAGACAGGTGTTTGGACTCTGGTCTGCCCCATTTTCGATAGATCATTTCGAGACTGCATTGCTCGAGTTTGAAACCTATCCATTGGAGGTATATTGTTACATTAACCCAAGGACACACGAGGAATAAGAGCAACATCTCCTGGTTGTGGACGAGGGAATACAAAAAGAGAGAAACAGGGATTGCATTCATGGCACCTTGTGTAATCTGATCATATCATTCTTCTGAAGAAAAAAAAATGCCACGTCTCTATCGCCTTAGTCCTTATCTGCGACAGGGAGTTTACAAATTCTTCGGCCTAGTTCCAATCCCTGCATAGCTCTGAGTTCATGCCTTCCTCTACACACCTGCCAACAGCATCAAAGGAGTACAGAAGTCAGACTTCCAGATCTCTTTCCAGCTCAACCTCCCCCCACAGCAATGCGCATGCACTTCACCACCCAGCAACATTAAAAAAAAAAAAAATTAAAAAAAACCACACAACAACAACTCAAGCAGGAACCGAAACTATCTGATCAGAGTTTTAAAACCAAAGGGGGGAGGAGAATCAAAACCCCAATCCTCCACCTTTCGCTTTCTTCAAGCATTGTATTGTCTACAGCTAGAGTGGGGTAGGACAGGGGTGGGGGGAGAAATGTCTCTGCTTAACCAGTAATATATGGAGCTTTCTGGCCTTATCTAATTTCCACAAGCCCTGGGGAAAGAGGGGGGGTGTCTGATATTCCTTCTAGATAAGGTTCCTGACTGCTGCTCGCCTTATACGCCTTCTATATTACTTTAAAACGGCATACACACTAGTTTGTCATACAGTAAAAGAAGCAAAGCCCTCCCCCCTCACAGTATCTACAGAATTCCATGCCCATCAGAGTTTAACGCTCTATTTTAATAAGACTCACTGGGTGCAATGGATTTTTTTTTCCCCCCCAGAAAGCGAGAGAGAAGGGGGGAAAAATTAACTTACTGAGATCGCTTGGGATCCATTTGGTAAGATGTACCTTCACTAACAGCAGTCTGAGACGCCGTAATCCACACTAAATGCCTTGTCCCACTGTCCCAGCATTAAACAGCTCTAGCAGCTGCGATGGTGGACAGTTAAGATTATATATGATGTAAATATATTGTGGGTTTGTCAGCTCCCCCAAACCATAAAACTTAGTTTAATGACATCACGTGTTCTCTGAGAGCCATTCAGGGCTTTTGCTTAGGGCCATCCACATAAATAACCTTCAAAAGTTTTAAACTACTAAATTCACATAGAAGCCATGAGTATTTCTGCTAATGTTCTCATGTTCTCAGTTAAACTAAAAGCCCTTTGCTCAATAATAATGATGATGTTAATAGTAATAATAATGCGGGATTTTTTTTTAAAAATGGAACTTTGGTCTGTGGTTTTTTTTGGGGCCATTTTAAGTTCACACTGGGTTGACACGGATGACAGGGGAAAGGTAAGTCATTTTTTATTTCCTTCTTGGTTTTACAGCGATCTTTGGGAAAGGATTGAGAGGCAGACAGGAAAAACAAAACCTCTGAAGAAAGCAGCAAAAACAACAATCAAAAATGAATCAGTCCTGGAACATGACTCTTTAAAAAAAAAAGAGGGGTTGAAATAAATCCATGCCCCCCCCCCCGAAAGTCAGGATTAACCTAATTAATCATAAATAACTACACTGCTGCTTCGCACTATGGCAATGAAAAAGTTTGGAGTTGTATGTGTTAGGTTTAAAAAAGAAGCAACTACAACAAAACAGAACCAGCAAAACCCACTCCTCCCTTAGATATAGCAAAAATGGATCTGATTTTGTTAACCCTTAACTGTCAAGTCTATTTTTGTTTCTTGACAGTTTACCGCTCAAGGAGGAAGGAAAGATGTTGTTGACGATTTAACAAATACAGTGTTTAAGAGAAAGGAGAATAAGACTAGATACAGAACTACTTAGTTAGTGAACAGCCACCAGTATACGCCAAATTATTTTCTGTGCTTGAGCAATTTCTCAATAGATTTACACAGCATGGGTAGAAAATAAAAACCTAAAAGGAATAGTTAAAAGACTCTATTATTCTATTTGTAATTACCCAAGGCCCACATAGTCAGAGGGCCAGAGCGTTAAGCAAAAACTGGTTCAGGCAGAATGAAATTTACAAACCTAGTTTTGATTTGCTTAGCAGTATTTCACTGTAATGAACGGGAAATGACAGTTCTTCCAGAAAAATAAAAGGAATTTTCAATGGACTACTAAATGACAGTAAAATTAAATGTCAAAGCCTTTCTGAAAGCATTGTTTGATATTTGTAACTTGCCTAATAATGAATAAATAAAAACTATAGGAAGAGGTAGGGTCCTAACTTCATGTTTAGTAAGAACGCCATATAGACACTCCACATTTGAGCACGCTCTACTAATTGTACCCTTAAAGACTTCCAGGCTACCACTAAAAGAAACTTTTGTTTCCAGGTTCAGGAAATTGTTCCATTGTTTGAAATGTGTAAAGGAAATGCTATAAAGTTTTATGGAGCTATTGGCTTCTTCAAGCATTTGTTTCTACTGTAAATAGCTCTCAAGACACATCAAGGATGACCTTAGTAGTGTGTGTTGTCTATACGTATAGTGTGTGTGTGTATTCACAGTAATAGACAAATATATGTTTGTATACACACACTAATATATATACACACACACACATAATTGTATATATGCATGTGTTTGTATATGTATATCTGTCTGTATGCATGTGTGTGTGCATATACATATATATGGACAAACACATAGATAGATAGATAGATAGATAGATAGATAGATAGATAGATAGATAAAACAAACCTCAAGAATACTAAATTAGGCCAATCACGTTAAATAATAATAATTACAATAACAATAATCAGGGGATTGGAAAACAGTGGTTCTAAATACATTTTTTAAAGTATCGAGTTTTCCTCTATAAGTTTTTAATTACCAAAGAAAATGTCATGTTATACTCAGATCTTGTGGCATCCTAAAGACAAAGTAACTTTCACAAAGAGCAGGTTAAAAAGTCTACCCTAAACTTCCACTTTAAACCTTGTGTGTGAAATCCTGGCCCCACTGAAATCAATGGCAGTTTTGCCATTGGTTTCAGTGGAGCCAGAATTTCACCCTGAACCTCTATTCGAATATGGGCCTCATTCTGCTCCCACTTTAGTAAATGGTAGTTTTACCATTGATTTCAATGGGAATAGGATAGGGCCTATAGCCACTAAAAGGTACGGTGCATACATATCACTGTACAGACCCCAACTCATGCAACACATCCATTTAAACCAATGGGAGTTGTGCCTGAGTGTTCTTAAGTTGCTTCCCAACCTGTTTAAAGAGTGTTTAGAGGTATAAACTGGGCTGTTTTGGGAAGGGTATTTTCTCTGAACTATACATTTGGGGGAGTCTTTGAAAACTAGATTCCTGGCAGAAGAGGCCATCTGTCAGTTGGGGGAAATGAATATAGACTCCAAAAGGAGTTCATTTGGTTTAGAAGAAGAAGCCAAAGCTGCCATATTATTTGTATGTTGGAAGTAACAGCAGTGCTGCACTTTATTCAGAGCTGGTTCTATCTAGCACTCTACAATCAGAAGACCCCACCACTGAAAAGCACACATAACTCAAAGCTTCTTTGGGCCGAGGTATAAGTGTACAGTAAGGAAATAGACCCCTCATTCTGCCCCTGTTATCTCCAGAGAGATTTTTAAGCAAACTAGAAGCAGGATTGAATACAACTCTAAGAAGGAAAATCAGCACAAAGGGGTTATCTCAGCTGGCACGCCAAAGTTTTGTATTATTTAGTGTTTATTTAATATGACAAAATATAAGTTCCATGGTCTTTCACATATGAAACTGCAACCAATAAATATACGGAGTACATTATTGAAAACAAGTTATTAAAATGGACTACATTTAAACAAAGATGTACAAATTTTTGCTTTTTTATATATTTTTAGCATTTAGCAAATCTACATTAATTACGCAACAAATAAATACACAATAATATTAGGTCCAGATAATTCATTTTCCCCACATGCTTTACTCTTCTGCACAGATATTTCGGGTGATTGCTCAGGCCGATTATTTCATAGTCCATTCCTTTCTTTTCATATGCAAATAATAAAAAATAATGAATTCTAAGTCCGAACAAAACAAACCAACAAACAAAAACAACTCGTCTCAGAGTTTTTGCCATGTTTGAGGACAAGTGCATCTAGGAAATAAGCTGTGGATATATCCAATCCACGTACAAGGTAAACATTTTTCTTTTAGACTCCAGAAAGTAAAAGTGGAGATGTCAGGTCTTTTACGTAGAACTCCAGGATACAGAGGTTAATTTACATACAGTAAAATATATCAGCATTTTTCCTTCTCCTATTAGGGTTAAGCAGACAGTTAAGGAAGATTCTATGACTTTAGACAACTTACTTTGCGTTTTTTTCTCCCTTAGGCATCTTATTATTGTTGTTGTTGCTATTATTATCATAGCACTGATAAAATATAACCCATTAGTTCTGCGGATTGTTTTTGAGCAACATTATTACTAAAGCCCCTCCCGCCCCCCAGAACGTACAGGTTAGAACATTGAGTAACAATCTAAAGAGCTATACACTAAATTCTGCATGAAGCGAAGAGCAGGTTTTTGCATACTAATAAGATAACTCCTTTGTCTGATGGATTTGTGAGGGTATGTAACACAGTCCATTCAGCAATACGACCCCCTCCCCACCCTAAAAAGAAAAGTTTTCTGAAGGTAGATTACAACAAAACTCGTGTAAATATTTATTGACTCTCTCTTTAGAGAGTCATCCTTCTCCTTAGAGAGAATCTTTGCTTTTCAATTTGGAATCTTTCTTCCACTTCATTCTCCGGTTCTGAAACCAGATTTTGATTTGCCTTTCGTTTAAGCACAGGTTGTTGGCAATTTCAATGCGCCTCCGGCGTGTGAGGTATCTGTTGAAATGAAATTCTTTTTCTAGTTCCAGAGTTTGGTAGCGAGTATAGCTAGTTCTGGAACGTTTGCCATCTGTTTCTGGAAAATAAAAGACACCACATGAAAAGCCAAAACAATTATGTTTCAAAAATAAATAATAACACATCAGAATATAAATAAGTCCCCTTGGTTATCCCCAGGACAATTGTATCTGCCTAGGACATCAAGGTTTGGCCAGGGTCAACATGTAGCCTCTCTTTTTATAAACACCTTCAGATTAAAGTTTGTTTGGGTTTTCTTTAAAGATCAAACGTATGCAGACTGACCAGAAGAGAACCTGTTCCCTGTTAAACATTAAGAAAGTGTGCAAAAGAGGGGAATATATTTTCATGGGCTGGATTTCTCTCCTGGAGAGGGTGGAAGGAGAAAAACCAAGTCTATATAGACGGGATAACTTTTTTATATGTTTTTTTATTTAATATTTTTAAAGAGAAGCCTAAAAGAACGTGTGTATTTTTAAAACCCCCTCCAAAAAAATTGGAATATTGCCTTTTATACACGTTTTGTTTCTATGATCCAATTATGCTGTCATAAATTTGGGCGTATATAGCCTCTAAGCCTTTTAGTGGACAGTTTTACGAGCAATTGATGCCTTAGTCGTAAAATTTACGACCTTAGGTTTTTTTTATTATTTGCCCCGTATGGCCTATAAAACCAAGGCAAATCCTGTGAAACAAAATCAAGAAGTGAAAGTTTACCATGGCTCATGTGTAGTTTGGTCATCCACGGATATATTTGTGGTGGTTGCTGCTGCTGCAGTTGTTGCCCTCCTTGTTGTGTAGTTTGCACCGGCTCCGCTTTGATCTCGCCAGTGCTCTTAGATCTGTCCTCCAACGCCGTGTTACCAGCCTTCTGACTGTAAATTCCTGGGTTTAGAGGAGTCTGGTCGTCTCTGGCTAGAGAGTGCCCTGAAGAACCCATGACTGTACAGGAAGGTCGGTCGGGGTTAGTTCTAGGGCTTGAAGACATGTCCAAACCGTTCAGAGAGTTGGAAGAACCAGAGGATGGGAATGTGATGCTTAGATCCAGCCCACTGTAGCAATACCTGGATGACTGAACCTCAGACACAGATCCATAATTCCCATAACTTTGCATGGTATAGGCAGGAGCATTTTGACTTTGCTTATAGAACGAATTGGCTACGTAAGAACTCATGTCGGATTTTTTGCACCCTTTTGATTAGGCTTGATTTGTGGCCCTTTGAAGTTCAGGGGGTTTTTTGTTCTCTAAAGTGCAGAATTTATAGGTGGAGATTCTTCTTTCTTTATTCTATGTGCGCTGCCCAAATATGGCATGTTTAAATAGAATCACGTGACTGTGTTGGCCAGTCATAAATTTGGCTTGATGACCCCAGGAGGTTATTGATGGAAGCCTGTGAAACGTATCTGATATGTTGGCAAAGCAAACTAAAGGCCCCAAGTAAAAACCAAGACAACGAGACTATAGCGTCACCTGGTGCTAGGCTTGGGGTACAACGCTTCATAAAATACGGCTTCCCATGCCCCTCAGTGTATACATTGGGCTTGGGTGTAGAGTGGCCAACATATAAAAGTATTTTGCCTTTTAAGAAATGGAAGATTTGGCTAATTATGTGTTGTCAGAGATTCAGACGCGGACATGGACATATTTTCTTGCCTTTGTGTGGGATAAAGCCAGTGATGCGAAATATCTTTAGATACATGCCATAATATGTTCTCTCTTTATTTTCTTTGTGCGCATATATTATGTGGCTATAATAGCAACGTATGGTTTATATGCACCTTTAGAGAAACACACATATATAGCTGTGTTTGGGTGGGAAGGGGGGTTCATATGTGTGTGTGTGCACAGTTGTATTACTATAGATATGTTTGTGTATTTACTGTAGACCGAAACGCTTTAGTATTTCTAATTCACAAAACGCGTTAGTGTGAACTGTTAGTCGCTATATTTTATTTCGTTATAATAATATATCAGTTCGTGCATACATATATATATATTATATAATATATGTAATGTATTGTGTGTAATATATATTACACACAATACATTACATATATAATATATACTGTATACATATATTGTATATATTGCATATATGTATACATTGTACATATGAATGCACATATGATTTATCATCTAAATCGCCTGTAATATGCAGCTATACACCGCAGATTTGAATATATATATTCACATCTGCTGTGTATAGCTGCATATTATATATATACATATATATATACACACACTAGCTCTGTGTATCTCTCTGTGTGCGTTATGTTATGTGTTAATATCAGTGTATATATTCAGTGTCAGTGAATCCCATAAAGTTACCTCCCCATAAATATTTCATGGCTTAGGTGAATGAAATAAACACGTACAATGCCTTATCTTCGGTATATGTGGAAAAAAGCTCTTAAGTATTAAGCATGGGCTGTTTCTGTCATGTATCTACAGTAATGACCGAAAGTTTACAATTTCTATTACCTTTTCCACTGCAGTTTACTGTTTGAAGAAGTAGGGAGACCTGTGCTTGATGCTTACTGAAAATCAAATCTCCTTTCAAGGGTATTTAGTTAAATGATTGCATTAAAATATGATTCCTTTTGCTAGACTGCCTTAAGACTAGGATACGTGCGTGTTGTAATATACACACAATGACAACCATTAAAATCTATTTCAAGGTTTGTTGCTTTAAATGTTATGACAGTTCAGATATATACACTTCTAATTTTTCTATTAAAATGCAGACCAGGGAAACAACAGTTTGTTTATTTCTTTTTAACCTTCCTGTTTTCTTTACTGTGTAGCAAGACTATTGTTTGGTAAATGCATATTTTGCTCTCCTTTCTTATGCCGTTTTAAGTAAAGTACACAAGCGGAGGTGGAAAATAAGCAAATTATGGGATTATAAAACGTCCCTGATCTTTTTATTTCAACCGAATCCTGGTTGTTTAAGACAAACTCTAAGAGTATGGTGGGGCGTCCAGGAAAGATATGCCCCTAACGTACCACCATATGTGTTAGATACAGAATGTTCGTACCACTGGTAAATGCCTTTGTACTGAGTATACCACAGAGGATATAAAATGTAAGTTGTGTTCAAGCCTTCGTAACATATTATATACGTCTGCAATACACCGTAGTGTAATATTAGCATTGTTTATTTCATAGTATGATATTGTCAATTACCCTCTACTGAGTGCCAGCTTTTCTATAAAAATGGTCTAAGTAAGTCTGGGAAAGTGTGTGATTGCTTAAAGCTGGGTGTTCATCAGCAATTTCAAATGCATGTGTTTGTTTGTTTATTTATTTATTTCTTGAATAACAACAACAAACATTCTGTGACCTGTGAATTGCCTGATGAGGATTGCAATAAAAATACTATTTGAACTTTGGAAATCCATTTTTTTAATCAGGAAGCGAGAGGTATGGCACAGATATGTGATGTCCTTTAACAATACAGTAACAAGACTAAATAAAGGAGACAAAGCAAAATGTATACTTCCCCTTTTGGAATACTTTTGAATGAGAGAAGTATGGAGGAGGTGTGTGTGTGTGTGTGTGTGTGTGTGTGTGTGTGTGTGTGTGTGTGTGTGTGTGTGTGTGGAGGGGAAGGATAAAGGAATTTGATTGTTAGGAAAAACACACAGAAAATAAGTGAACTTTCTAACAGGCTGTTATCAACATGAGGGGTTCCAATAGAATCTAAGAGGCCAGTCTGTAAACTTTAAAAATAATATTCAGTTTTATTAAATACTCAACAATAGTCCTCTGGACATGATCTTTATACATGAGAGGGTGTAACACAAGATTTTTTTTCTACTGCTATAGACCTCCATTCACTTTATACTGTTGAACATTACAGTGCTAAACATAAATATAAATACAGATACCACAAATACAGCTAAAAATATTCACACATAAACTGTCACAGTTTGCAATGATGAGCCCAGGTATTGTTTAAATACAATTAGGTTACTCTTGAAAATGCTATATTTACGTGGAAAGAGATTTCAGGGAATTATTTTCAACATGGTGGGAAACTCGTTTTCTGGATGATAATAATAATAAAACAACTGCATAGGGTCCATTTTACAAGGATCATCCCAACACAACTAGGCAACACTACAGGGTGTTCTGCCTCCTGCAAGCCAATTTCTTTTTAGGAAGAAAACTGTGTTCAAAGTTAGATAAATAGGCAAGATGGGGGGGTAAGTGAGGGTTTATAGTCAAAACCTAAAAGGGATTGTGGAGCAAGTTGTGAACTGAATATTGGGGAGTGGGGGGTGAGTGTGGGGGAAGGTCTGTCTTTCATGTCCACGTTTGGCTCTTATTTTTTTAATGTAGCCAAACATATAACTTGTGCCAGTGATAAATACAGCGTGTATGTGGGGAGGGGGTGGGGAGTAGGGGGGGGCATGAGGGGCTGAGCCGTCAATTTTCACTCCTTTTGCTTTTCCTCCTCTGTCTCTTCTCGCTTCTCTTCCTTTGCACCCAAGCTATCTGCAGCTGCCCCGGCGCCTGCGCCGCCTCCCCCAGACAGAGTGGAACTCAAGTTACTTTCTTTTTTCCATTTCATCCTCCTGTTCTGGAACCAGATTTTGATCTGACGCTCCGTTAGGCAAAGTGCATTGGCGATCTCAATCCTCCTCCGCCTTGTCAAGTAGCGATTGAAGTGGAATTCCTTTTCCAGTTCCAGGGTCTGGTAGCGGGAATAGATCTGGCGACCCCTTCTACGATCCGCTCCATAGCCGACTCCTAGGGATTCAGAAACAAAGCAAACTAAAACTAATTAGTAATACATATATACCTTAGTGAAGATATATCTATTTTGATCACTGCAATCACAAAATCGATTCCCCTTCAACCCCCTCCCCTCCATCCTACATCCCTATTGTCAACCCCCCCCCCCCTCCAGTTCTTAGCTCCTGTTTACCCAGATTCAAGTTATCACACTCAGCCCCTGCAGCACAAATGGTTTCTAATCTAGGCATGCTACTCCTTGCAAAGCTTTGGAGAGTCTTGCTTTAATTATTTCCCCCCCCCCCCCAAACTAAGAGAGAGACAGAGAGGGAGAAAAGAAAACTAGGGTTTTCCCCCTAAAGTGTTGCCTTAATTACTAGAAATAGACTCTTCCTCTTTTGTGTTAGCAACACAATTTCATAAATTCCCATGTAGAAATCTGTCACAGGGAGGGATCCTTTTTACATAACCTCCCGTCCCAATAAAAAATGTACTTACTCACCTATCATTAAAACTTATTTTACCCAAGTAATATTTTGTACTTAACTCAAAAGCAGAGCTCACTGCACTTTATTATAGATATTTTACACTCTCGAAGTCTTTTAATTAGAAAGAGCATAACAAGCCATATTTGCTTGCAACAACTTAACAAATAAAAGGCCTGTAGCGGCAACTGTGAAGGAGCTATATTATTGTTTTTATGGGGCCATAAAAAGTAGCTGAGGCTGTTCTGCTAGGGAGATGGTCGTAAAGATGGTTCAGTTTATTTAATTTATATCTCCAAGCTGTAAAACTTACCACTGTGGGAGTTCATGCGCTGCATCCATGGATATATTTGAATGCTAGTTTTTTGTTCTTGCGAAGTGTTCCTGTTTTGGTCACTGGTAAAATCCTGTGCAATTGAAGTCTGTGTATTGTGTCCCATAGAATTTTGCCTGCAGCTAGAAAGCATGTCTTTTTCTTGGTAAAAAGCATTAGATCCATAGTCATATGGTCCTCGGCTGGAACTAAACACAACATTATCTTGCGGTGAATAAAAAGGAGAAGAGTAAATCCGGTTTTGAGCAACGGCTGCTCCATAGGTAGAAAAATGCCTGACGGGGTCATAAGCCGTTGAATTGAGAGCTACATTGGGTAGCACATCTTGGCCACTGGTTAGATGGCAAGATAACGATGGGTTTGTAAAATAGGAATTCATATCTTCCTCTATACCTGGGTGTATGATTTCTTTAATATTTATTTCTGTCTCCAGTTTGTAGTCTGAACTAGATTGTTATAGGGAAGGCTCTACTCCAGGACAGACAAAATGACAAAGTCAGCTGACCTGATTTGAGCCAATAGGAAGCTAGATGTCAAGAAAGGGAAAAATTGCTTTTGCTTGTGTTGATTCCCCAGTTGAAACTAAGTATGCATTGAAAGTAAGTCTTGAAAATTCTAAATATAAAATGGCTTAGAAGAAGGAGAGCAAATATTAAGTGCGTGGGGGGAGATTTTGAAGGGGGGGACTCTTAGGGAAAAACCACATCTGAATTAAATTTGAAATTTCACAACCAAATCTAACTTTCTCTCTCTCGCTCGCTCTCTTTTATTATTTTTTTTTAACACTGAGCTTTTGAAGCACAGAATTTGTTATGGTTTCCTGATATCTGATAACAAAATAGCCCAGAATTCAAAGTAATACATCTCATGTGCCCACAGAATATTAATTCATAAATTATCCATCTTTCTTCGTTTTCTCATGGAGCATTGGTCAATATTATGGAATCAAGTGGTTGTGTTCTTTATGAGAAAATATCACATAAAGGGAGCAAAAAGAAAAAAAAACATGGCGACTGCTCAACTGATAATGTGGCTTTTAGAGCATTCCTGAACTATGGATTTGGAAGGAAGTTGCAGTAAAAAAAGACAACATTCCGAATTCACGTTAGTCTGGAAGTTAGATGTTCTCTTTTAGTGCAGTTTGGCATTCCTGTCCTGAATATTTCCCTTGTAATTTTCAATGGTTGGTACTGTTAGAATATATTTACATTTTCAACAGGAACCACAACAAAACTCACACTTTTCCTATTTGCAATTTAAGTACATTTTGAGGTATTGGTTGAGGACAGCACCTCGTGTTTACGTTTACAGAAATTTATGGTTTCAGATATTTACAACAGATTTAGGAAACTTCCTTTGCAAATATTTAGTTAGATTAAAAAGGATTATATTATCTCTTCTCTTGGTGAATCGCACCTAGAACTAATTGAAATGAAGGCAGCTAATCTAATTTTAATTTCAATCCAGTCCCATAAATTGCTCCTTAAATGTAAAACATACCTGCTGATCTGTAAATATTGCAAGGTATATTCATCATTCTCGTGGCTTGCTATTTAAAAATTCAATTATGCCAGGAAACCCTTGGCCTTTTTCTTCACGTACACATTTTATTTTAAATTTAGGATTTGTGTAGAGTGGTCTGGTGAGATGCAGGCTCAAAGTTGCAGGGTAAAAAAAAATCGAACATCTGAAGGTGTTTTCTTGCTATTACTCAATATACTTAATTCCTTTTTAGCGATGTCTCCCCTAAAAGATTTTAGTTGACAAGGAAGAGGGGGAAAGCTATATTTCCCCCCTAGCTATAACAGGAACCCGGATGCCAAAGGATTTTATGATCTTTTTCCTCTGTGTAACAAAGCAAAGTAATCAATGGTGGCAATAAAGCCATAAACGAGACTACAACTGGAAAAAAAAAAAGCTCGTGTATTCATCTTCTATAACATTAAGGCTTCCCTTGAGTGTCACTAGGAAAATAAAATAAAGTTTCTAACCAAAAAAGAAGATAGCTGGAAGTACACACCATGTTATTTAGCACATGTGCCTTGTTGCTGACCATAGTTTGGCTCCCACTCTACAGTGTTTAACTTGTGACCAGCCTAGGACAGATATACGAATTATGCCCAATGTGAAGATTTACTGGTATTTTCCAAAAAAACGAAGTTTAGTTTGGTTTCTTGTCTCCCCACTCTTCTCCCTCTTCCCCAGCCATTATACGTGGGGATTTATGGAAACAAAACAAAACGGAACAAAAAAGCTACATATGCTATCCCCCTGGTGTTGACATATTGCACACCCAGCCACATACACATGCAGATGCATGTGTCTGCAGATACATATATGTTAGATAGATTATAACTGTGAATATATGTATGTATGTATGTATGTGTCCTATAGGAACAATCTCATTTGAAACCATGGTTACTTTGGAAACCAACGATTGCACTGCTTCCAGATATGAAACTGGGGCAATGTACAATAAACTGAATGAATGCATGCATGCATGAATGAATGGAGATCTTTTGCTTCCTCTTGATATGTTGCCTTACCTTATGTATTACTTATGGTCCAAATGTACTTGGAGTGTAAATTGAAAGTAGCAGAATCCTTGGAAGATATACAGATATGATCCTATATGGGTGTGATTCATGTGGCTTCTTTCACCTAAAAAGATGCATTTATAATAATCCCAGTCTTGTTAAAGTTTTGGGAAAAGTCTTGGCTTGGAAGGATTAAGTTTTGTATAGGTGCTCCGGGGCTCTTGAATTAAAGACCTGTGTGATAACCGTGCGACTAGGAGTGGAGAAAGTTAAGTGTTTTATTACTTCTCTAAACAGAGGGCAAGGCTTAAAAGTCTGGTCGATTTATAGTGAACAGTAAACAGCTGCCGTAAAGAAACTTAAAATAGAATGCTTTCCCTCCTGAAAATCAGATTTCTTGGGAGAAAAACTCTTGCAAATATAAACGAGGTATCATTAGATTATGTTCTACTGATTGCACTCCTCTGTCTAGCATTTTTAATGCACTGAATTTTTATTCAATTTATATTTTAAACAGTATTGGGATTTCTCGAAAGTATTTCATCAAGGTATGTCACTAGCAAAAGGTATTTATTATTTTCCCCCATGAAAATATGTACAGGAAAATATCTAGGGCTATTTCTGGTTAAATTGGTCTGCAAACAATTATGTAAACTCATCAGCAGAAGCAAGAACAGATGTTTTATTAAAACTGCTACACAGCAGTGGAAATATACACAAGTCCTCGAGTAGTTCTTTAATAGCAGTTGCTCTTTGTTCCCAGAAAATAAAAAGCCCACAGAAATCTGAAATAACATCCACTTCTCATAAGCCATATCGCTCCCCACGCACACACACACACATTTACCCCTCTCCCCACTCTGATGTTTACAGGGGGGAAAAGAAAAAATATGTATCGGGAGAATTTTTTTCTCTCCCAGCTATAATTAGCGAATTGATGAACTGATTTAGAAAAAGGCTTCAAAAATGCAATCCCAACACATGTGTTTTCTATCCCCACTAATTACTGAAAGGAAACAAACCCAAATCGTCCCGTTCCCCCCCCCCCCCCCCCCCCCCCCCCCCCCCCCCCCCCCCCCNTGTCAGGTTCCTATTCTGCCTAGATTCTGAATGCAAATTCAGACGTCTGTTTGTTTGTTTTAAGAGAGAATGAGTTTGTTGTTTGGTACAGTCAGAATGACCAGTTGAGGCTGATAATACAATTCTAGCCAAAAGCAATCACACTCTGTTAGCCAGTGCATTGCCTGGATGTAGAAATCTGCTTATTCATAAATACAGGTTGTGTCTGGGTGCTTTTAACATGCCCCAAAAGTTAATATGGGTCAGAAGTGTTTACTTGATGTTCCTGTGCAGTATGAATATACATTTTAACATTCTGTATGTGGGAGTAGAGAGATGGTGTTTATATTTTCAACACACATATTAGAATTCCACGTGTGTGTGTGTTTGTGTGTGTGTGTGTGTGTGTGTGAGAGAGAGAGAGAGAGAGAGAGGAGAGTGTGTGTACAAAGAGTTTATATTTTGAATATATATTAATTATATATGTGTATGTGTGTATGTATATGCATTATATATACTATATATACATTATATAAAACGAATGTGTATAGTCAAACTAGAAATTCTTTCTACACATACACACCTATATATACATGTAGACTGTGAATGTATCAGTACGCATATATACACACTTACACATATATAACATATAAACTATATAAAGAGAGTGGTGGTGTGTATTTATATCTGAGCTGAATATTTTGTAGTTGGTAGATGTAAACACGTGATGTCATTAAATATCTTCCTGATTTTAGCTGATCTCACCTCATATATGTTATCTCGGTCTTTTTTTAACTTGACATGTATTGCGCACGTGAGTTCTTGCCTTCTAATTATTTTTGTATCCTTTTTTTATAGAACGGTCTTTGCTAATCAAATATTGCTTTGATTGTAATTAGCTCTTATAAAAAAGAAAGAAAAAAGAAATTCTGTTTGAGGATTACTTGGCACATATGCGCCATGGGCCACTGTGTCCCAACATGAAATGTTTTGCATTGTTTTGAATCGCTTCTTTCCTTAGTTATATTGCAGTAATTAAACCCTAGGACGAAGAGTCTGGCAGCTTCTGATTAAAATAGAAGAGGAAATCTATCCTTCTACTGCATACTTTCTATTCAGCGCTTGATGGACTATTTAAACTTTATTTCAATGTTGCAGACAGATAGTTTTGAAAGAGGCAGGCTATTTGGCAGGTTTATTTGCCACTTCAAGGCATCTTCTTGACAAAGACGCACAGAGCAATAATTAGCAATAATAGAGCTCTCTCTTTTTTCATTTTCACCTCTTTCCTTGAAGACTTTATTATTATTATTATTATTATTATATGAACCCTATTTCTTCAGTCCTGTATTCAAGTGTGTCTAATATCTCTAAAGACAGGTTATAAAGACTATATTTACCATAAAGTGCATTCCAAGTTTGGTATAATTAGAAGGAAGACTCATTGCTATGCACCAGCCATTTTATTAGTTTTGTTGCATGGCTGATGGAAATAAGTTTAAATGTATGGTTATTTTAAAAGAAAAAGAAAGAAAGAAAGAAAGAAAGAAAGAAAGAAAGAAAGAAAGAAAGAAAGAAAGAAAGATTCTGCCTGACGCCTCATCCTCACCACACAAAAAAAGTTTCATGTGCAAACATTTAACCTTTCGTTCCAAAATTGAAAAATAATAGTTCTAAGGTAACATGGGAGCGTAGTTTTCTCAGGTTTGCAACCGCCATTCTGTAATCACTGCACGCATTTCCAGAAAAAAAGAAGACAGAATTCTGGAAACTGTCAAAACACATATCTCATAAACAGGAAACTGGGAGATGGCGGGGGTGGGGGGGGGGGAGGGAGAGAGAAGATAAATTAATCTATTTCACTATTTAATGTATTCCCTTTTTCTACCAAGGTTTGAAGTTCTTTCTAACATTGTTGAGCGTTTGTTTATATTCATTTGAATTCATATTGGAACTGAAATAGATGGTTATTATGCCTGAACTACTATTTCTAATATGTGGATTTATGTATTTTTTCCTTACCAGATTTATTGATGGCCCGCACCCCAACAAAAGAAGCCAGAATCGAAACCTCTCCGCAGAAATGGAACTTCTCTTTGTCTTAAATTGCCAAGTAACAATGTTGCTGCTAAACTTAGCTTCAGCACCTTCACATGCTATGTAATGATGAGTAATGCATGGATATAATCCAATTTTCAATGTAACATTATGTCAAATGTTTGCTAATTAAATGCACTTATGAATAAACATTCTCAGTGCTGGGGAAACCCCAACGTGTTGATAAATGTAAAATAATTGAGTGTTACATTGTGTAATTGCAAAAAAAAAAAAAATCCCTTATAATCTCCTTTACAAAAGTACGGACAATTGTTTCATATTCCATTTGATCCAGGAAAATGTATTTCTCAGCCACTATTTAGTCTGACGAATGAGTGCATCAGACTGCATCGCATGTATGTCATGCCTTACATGTTAAAGCCAGGTACCACTGCAAACTCCTAACACCCTGTGCATTTCAGAAAACTATTGTTTAGCTTGGTTATTCTGTCTGGTTGCGTGAAAATATCCCCTACTATCATGTTTTGGTGGGGGGGTTTCTTTCTTTCTTTCTTTCTTTCTTTCTTTCTTTCTTTTTACATTTAAGATAGCTGCATTTATGACGTCACTGAGTTGACGCGGGCAATGATTACTAGCTAAAATTATTAAGAATATCTATATCTATAGATAGATAGATATAGATACACAACTATTTATGCTCGGTGTACGGATTAAAAATAAAAGGAATACAATTTTATTGTGTTCTGGAAGGATAACTCAACAATGAAAAATTGTTGTCATTAACTATAGGCAGCTTTATATTTTATTGTTCGCAGATTCTAAAGCAGAAATTTAATCTTAGGTCGCAAGTAAAAAATAATAATTCAGGAAACAATATTAGTTGCCTTAATGATGCTTTTTCAGAGGCGATCACTTAGACAGAATTAAACTATATATTTGGAGACAACCTCTACGCACTTTGTTAAATTTATACATTTACATTGTCTTTAATCGAGCTACAATTTAATATTCCAGGATTTGCTTAAATACACTCATATTTTCAAGAGGGGAAATATCGTTCCCAAGTTGACATGCCTTATCTATTTTTATGAGTTCACGTACATTGGAATGATTTAAAACACGGTAACACGGAACGAAAGGGGCTTTAAAAAAGACAGAAAAAAGAAAACTTCTAGTGAATGGGTATAAAGTGCAACGGAGGAATTTCAAATAGGTTTTAGAAGCCAAACTTTTTGAAGTACTGTTCAGCCTAGTACCTTAATAGGGGGCCGTTTATGGACATTCCAAGGGAGGTGGGGAGAGAAGACATTGCTGACTCTTTTAAGGTACTAAAACTTCCTTGCAAATCCGGCCTTTATTGTAGTCCAGCATTTTGCAAGTAGTCAAGTAAGGGTATTTTGCCCACTCCTCCCCACCTCACCCCACCTCCCCACCCCCACAAAAAGGCACCAAATTGCAAAATTGCTGGTTTGCAAGTTTCTGTCACTTGGTGGCAGTATACAAAACAAGTAAACAAAACGTGCAGATATTTAAACACTCGCTCAGAATGAAAGGAGGAAAGAAATTCTCTACCTGTGGAAACAATAGCAATTGTACAACATAGACCTAGGAAACGCATATTATTTCAACGCTAGAAATATACAGTGGGTTTGGGTTGGTTTTTGCCCCTTGGAAATCAACGTTCTTAAATCTGACCAAACCGAATCAGATTCTTGGTTAGACTTTTCCAGGAAGGTGTGTCCACATGCGACAGACAAAAACAAAACCAGAAACTGGAAACACTGTATGTAATCTCAGATTCATATGACTTTAAACATCCCTTTACCTTTCTCTTAGAGCTTCTTGCTTATTAGCTATTTTCTTCTGGTTTCTGTTGATAACTGAATACGCACTGAGATGTCTAAAGATCTTTCTCGGTCTGTACATAAACTTTGACAAAGACATTTATCATATATCCTTGCAATCATATTAGCTTTAATCTATTGATCTACATTTCTGTCTAGACACTTATTGGCGCTATATCCGTATTGTATTTTATTTAACTGGACACATTATCTACAGAGATACATTGTAAAGCATCACTTTGTTTCCCAAAGCTCGGAACTGCTTAAATGTAGGAAGGCCTTCTGTGATCAAACCTTAAATTCATAGGATTAAACTGAAATCTGCAAGAGATTCTCTTCTATTTTATTTTATTTTTAGTAGAGCTAGTAACAAGAGATCTAACTTTCCTCCGATAAGACCAGGAATTCCTTGATACCCCAGTATTAGGCATTTTAATATATATATATATCTCACAACATTCACTAAAGCTTTAATTTTGTCTGCTGCAAAGAGATCTTAAATGACTAGCCTCAAGTATTACTTTCTCAAAAGCATTTGCTGGACAGAATTTCGAACATAAATATAGTGAAAAATAACATTTATTCGTGTAGTAATGACCGAGATACAAACCCCATTGAAAATCGAAGTTAACATTACGGCAGATGGGATTTACACTGAACACAAATGTTAATTTATAATATATCTCTATATCACATACTATTTCTGGATAACGTGTGGGCTACATTGATTCGTCGTACATTGACTTCCTCCAATTGCTACCATTTTCAAAAGTTTGTAAATTGTTTCACAAGTATTACTATACTTGTATGTTTATAACCTTATAATAAAAACGTATTTTTAGCATTGTAGCGTTGCATAACAACACCCACACACATATACACACCCTTTTAGCATAATCTTTATATGTAGCTCATAATCTTGTCTTTACATATTTTACCATTATATAAGATAAATATATAAAAAAAAGATTCATCATAATCTTATCCTTAGATAAAATGATGATAAAATATATACACATATAGTTAAGAATGTGAAATCTTTCTATTAAAATATATATGATGTTATCCCAAATATTCTTATGCATTATATTAATTATAGAGCCTAAATGCTCATATTTGGTATATTTATAATATAATAAAATATGAACATTTACGACAACATAATTTACATTTCAATAATGTGGTAGAATCCTGCACTTTAATACAAGCTCTATCTGTAGAAAAGCTGTTATTTTTCTGCAAGTATATGTCAATAACACGTGGTGATTTTATTATAATCCCTCCTGTGTAGTGATGCTATAGATAAAAGAAGCAATTTATTTCCTCTGTTTTAGTCTGTAAAAGTCAGAGAATATAAATCATTACGTTATTCCTCCTATACGTACTAAAATGTTTCTCAGCATTGCCAGTATATGAACGATGACAATCCGTCAGCCTAAGTAGAAAATCAATACATCAAAAATTGTTTTGTATACCCAATTCCAGGCCTTGCAGAGCTGACAGTGGTTATTGTAAACAGTAGATGCAACTATTGCAATAATATATCGAAGGAAAGGGAACAGATTTTTGGTCCCATTAACCACAACTCAAGAGAGGAATGCAGATGTATTTAGACTGGAACCCCTAAAAGATACTATTTCTGTAATGAGCTAGTTCCAATAAACAGCCATTGTTTGCTCAGAAAATGTCTTTATGACTATACGGGTTGCAGACAAGGGCTGACACAATGTGTTTTCAGTGAACAAACCGAAGACAAAATTGTATCTCTTACTTTTAAAAAAATATTAATTCAGTATAATCCAATTGATTCTTCCTTTTTAAAAAATGCCTCCGAAACGTATGCAGCAGAAATTGTCTCTGTGAAACATTTAATTTTTTTTTAAATACCTCTTTGCGCTTACCAAAAAGCGAAAGTATTTTGGTGGCGGGAGTGGTGTTGTTTAACCAGACCAAAAGAAGATAATTTTCAGAATAAAATGCAGGCATTGATAGATGGATTTTAGAAGGACAGTAGGATATAAATGTTATTTATTTTTTTTTAAATTTGCAATATATATCACACATAGAAACATAGAAATCAAATTAAGAATCATCCCCTGGTAACTTCCAAAACACTTATCAAGTTAGATAATAAACCCCTATGTAGTCTCCTGAAAGACTGAAATACAGAAGAGGCTATTTATTTATTTATTTATTTATTTATTTATTTAAGGGCAGAAAATGCTAAATACTTCACTAGTGGCACGTTTTACGAATCAATCGAATCAATTTTAACGCAGAGTCCTTTCTAGATGCCTTTTCCCACATATTGTATTAATATGGAGACGGGGGACAGTAGTAATTTATAATGAGACAGGAAGCAAGAATTGTCTTTGTCACCCCTCCCCCACCCCACCCTTAGTCACAACAATGTCTGGCTTATCTTTTACTTCATGTTGTTATTTAGGTACATTGTTTTGTACTGTAACTTTTACCAACAGGAATTTCTACTACAAATCTAGAGATGCTTTTTTCATAAGGGGCTGTCATGTCAGGAGAGAAAGGAGATATATACTTTCGAGGAAATTAAGCTAATACATTACATACATACTTAAATTAAACCAATACACATCACATATATTGTTCTCTCTGGAACGAGTGAACAAATGAATGGAGAGAGAGAGAAGGAGAAAGAGGGGGGAAGTATAGGGAAAGAGATTATAATTTAAATTACATATGTTGTAACTGAACAAAAATTATTTGGAGAAATTAGAAGACAGTAGAGAAATTGAAGACCGCATAAAATGTAAAGATCAGCCTCATTTTGAACAAAGTTATAATAAGAACAATATGACAACATAAAAACCAATATAAAAATATCCCAGAAGAAAGTTATTACTATACAAAACAGAGGGTGGAATAAAATATTTGAAATGGTTCCTTCTGGGACGAGAGAATACAATGTAATCACCGTAATCATATTTTTAAAGACTATTTGGACCAGAAGGCGGAGTTTGTGAATAAAGGACGATCTCGAAATTTAAAAAGTACTTAAAAAATAAAAACTCTGAGGGGGAAGGCGGCATCTCCCCCTCCATTTCAATCATTTGTTGAAACCCGTGGGGGCTGGGCGAGCCAGTCCGTGTCTGATGCACACAAATAGAAGCAAACCCATAATTGCTCATTAAAAATGGCACTAAAAAGCCTGCTCCGGCGCTTCCTGGATGCGGCTGGCTGCCTACACTGCGCATGTGCGCTAGATAGTCAATGATTGCCTCTTATTAAAAGTTTGGACTGGGATTATTTTTTATTTCCATGGAAAATGTCGCTTCCGGGTTCTCTGTTCTCTTCCCACCCCCCACCGCCCCAAGGTTCCAACCGAGCGCTTTCGGCTCCTTTAGTTTAACCAGTAGATCAGATGCTTTTCTTAGGCCTTTCAGTACGTCTCTCCCCCCCGCCCCACCACCCCTTCCCCACCACAGCACCACCCCTGTTAACACTGCCCCATTGTAAATGGAAAGGCAGACTGCAGCACGCATCTCTGTCTGTCTCCAGCAAACCAGCTCCCCACCGATGTGACATCACCACCCGTAAACCCTTTTTTCACCGAATTAACTACATTTGTGCCGATCCTGACCATATTCTATCATATCCAAGCTACACCCCTCTCCTACCCCTCGCTCGCAAAACGATGCATCATTATCTTTAACACCCATTGCTATGGATCATTAGTTACACATTTTAGCCAATAAGGGAACACTTACCAATGTTGCCTGTCTCCCCCTCTCCCACTCTTTCTCTCTCTCTCTCTCTCTTTCTCTCTCTCTCTCTTTCTGTTCCACTGACGCTGCAGCTCAGCTCCACAGAAAGATTAAAAAAAAAAGATGGAAAACAAAAGCAAAATAATTCTTCTCTGGTTGGACAGGGGGTGGGGGGAAGCTTGGGAAGGCATCTATTTTTTTCTCTTAAAAAAAAGGTATTTACAACTCCTTGTGCCCCTCATCATTGCATCCTCCAAAGGCAATGTATTGCGTTTTGCCCCTAGGGGTGGAGAATAGGAGGCGGCAACAAGACGCAGCAGTAAACTCATTATTCCCAAAATGCCCAAAGCAACCAACAATTCCAACCCCAAGGAGGGAAAAAAAATCTAGATTTTAAAAAAAATAATAATAATGCTAATAATTAGGTGGGGGAAAAATACCATCCTATCCCTGGCACTGCTTGGACTGTTAAAGGGAGGACTACTGTGAAAGAGTCATAAGAGAAACCACAATAAAAAGTTCACGTTCATGGATGGAGTCCACATGACTTCCTGTGGCCAATCCAACTTGTGATTCAGTCGTAAACTTTTATTGCTTAGCTGTAAATTTTCTGCAAACAACCAGGAATGCGTTGCATTTTTGTGACGAGTGCAAATGCTCTCGTCTGTCGCCATGTTTATACAATTCTTTTTTTAATATTAGTAATTTTTTCTTCTCTCTTCACCCCTCCTCCCAATTAAAGCAAGCAAATTAATACTGGGTATATATAAATACATATGTTTATATATGTATATACACACACGCGCGCGCCCGCACTAGATTTTAATTTCTGAGCATTAGTGCCTGTCTTAATGTGGAGCCTTTTTTGTTTGACCAGGGAGATATGGCCTTCACAATATAATGCTTTTTATTTTTATTATCGCTAATTAACTGGGCTACTTAGAGAGATCAACATGGAGGAAGGGTGGACTTTAAAGAGGCAGGAAGGAAAAGGGGTGAACTGGAGGGTTTAAAAATAAAAAACATTATAAAACCGTGTTAATTTTCAGGATGTAGGAAAAGCTAAATAAGCTCCTCCAGCTAACCGAATTAAACCGTGTAGTAACATCTCTCTGCAACACAATATTCTTAGGAAAGGGTGTGTCCACTTTCCCTGGCAAGCTCAACACAAATTTGCTATTCTCAACCCGCCTTTGGTTTTCTAAATTATAATAATTTTGCTCTTTGGCATGAGCCAAACTCCATACCCTGTCCTGGGATATTAAGATTTTGAAACGAGTGAAGTTCTCCAAATAATAGTTAAAACTTGAGCAGCTGATGCGGTATTTCCCCATAAACTCCCACATTTTTACCCTAAATGTTGGTGTGATTTTTTAAATTAACAGCTTCCGATCCAATTTTACAGTTTCATGGAGGGATTTTTTTAATCACTCTGTGATTGGAAATCTCAGCTAATACTAGTTCTCAAGGAAACGTCTCAGAGTCTGGTCCTTGCATTGAATCATGCGATTGGATGGGCAGGAATTATATAGCAGGCGATATTATTTTTTTCTTTGAGTTTTTAGTTGGGGCCTATGCAAACACTTGAAAACATTGATTTGGAGTCAGAGCGAATTTTTTTTGTCGGGTACAGGCCTGCTTTGATCCTATGGAAACCTCCACAAGTCTGCAAATAGACAACCGCAAAGACCAGATCTGCTAGTTTAGATTAAATGCTACACTTTCCCCCCTCTCTCCCCTTGTAGAAACATTTTACAATCCCAACTCCTAGCTTCAGGGCCAGGCGTGGCAGAAAGCTTTGGGAGGAAAAATACAACTTTGTCGCAATAACTGAATTCAGTCATTTGTCATGCATTTTCATACCATGCTCCCGTATTTCCAGAGTTCAATTCTGCAGGTACTTCTGGTTTGCTTGCTTTTTTTTTTTTTTTTTTTGTGCTAAGTGTGTCTGTCTGTCTGTCTGTCTGTCTGTCTATCCGAACAACACAAAGGTTGTAATACAACCGGATGGAAGGGAAATTACTTTATTCACTTTACAAACCACCAATAAATTTTATAACAGGTAGTTAAAAGTTACGAGGGGGAAGCAACCACCACAACAGCTCTAAGAACACAATGGACTCCTCATTTTCCAACGAGTAGACCAGAGAATAGAATCCATACAGTGAACAGGAAATTTTATCCCTGCAAGGCAGAGGGTAACCTGTCCGACACGTTTTCCCCCGCCCTTGAAACATTAGGGCCCATGACTTCAGTATTTAATTCTCATTCCCTTTATCCAACAGCCTTGTCTAGAAAAATAGCCTCTCGCTTCCTTCTTTGAATTAAATATTCGCGAAATGATTTTCCCTCCCCACACCCCTTGGAAAAGGTAAAAGTGGGATCAAATCTAGGAAGGAGTGGGGGGGAGGGAGGGAATATAGCAGCTAGAAAATGTGGAAGGATTCATTTCTTTCCAAGTTTTGTTTTTCAAACTTTCCGTGTTCATCCTCGTCTTTTTTTCAACCCATCCTCCTGCCTATCTGCATGTAGTGCAAAAAATATAAAATAAAATAAAATAAATGCCCGAGAAATTCGTTGCCTCTAAAATATAATCTTTGCCCATTTCGAGTATAAAATCTAAACGAATTTTTTAGCCTAATGGCTGCATTGTCATGTAGCTGCTGCTATGATTAGAATAATAAATTAAGGCAAAATGAGCAATATGCTCAAACTCAGTTTTTTAAGGAATTACATTTTTCACAAATCACAAATGGAGATCCGAAGGAAATTTGATTGGCTAATAAAAAGCGTGAAATAGGATATTTCTCACTTCAGGCGGGTAGATGAGTCTAATTTCAGTAATACTGAAGCAATGATCGTTTCTGAATAAGCCACTTTGTGAACAGCGTATCTTCTTTCAAATTACTTTACCCCATAAAATGGTCTTTTCTCTTTTTCTCTTGAAATGGTGGAGTGATTACAAAAATAACCGGATGTCAACTGAAGATGCGACTCTGTTGTGTTGACTAGACAGCATAAACATTTACCCCACAAGTTACTGCTTCACTTGTAGTTTCAATAATTTAACTCCTAACCCTTTGATAGATGAGTGTCGCTATGTGGTATTCGTTCATATAAAACTACTTAGAGATGTGGATTTAAATATGATGGATAGACTGCACATACAGCTTTTTTTAAATTTTTAAACAGAACACTTTGATAAGTTATCTTTCTTCTCTGAACCTCTCTAAGAACAGTATGAGTTCGTCAAGACCTTAAAAAAAAGTTTAGTAATAGCACAAGCTGCTATCTGCAAAGGCTCCTTAACATTGCTATAGAAGGTGTGAAGAGCATAGATCCATTCTATTGAAGCAAGCGGAAGAAAACTACGGTGTTGTAAATGGCAGATGAATAACCCTGAAGATTATACCTCTGTTAAAATAAAACAGCCTATTTTATGCCTAATAAAACAGTTTACCTTAAGTGTCTACATTCCAAATGGAAAAGTCTATAGTGATCCGTATTATGTTTAGCACTTTAATGGAGAAAATGAGTGCATGAACATATTATGTCCTCTCTAGAATGTGCAATAACATAGAAGTATGTGTGTGCTTGTGTATAATTCTAGAATTCGGGAGTGGAGGAAGTGTATACTGAGAATTCGATAGATAGCTAGATATATAGCTAGCTAGCTAGCTAGATAGATACATAGCTAGCTAGCTAGAAATTCCTATTCTACCTCCCCCCCAATCTGCACTAGAATTCTAGAATTATATATAGACACATTCTTATTGCATATGCACATACATTTTGTGTTTGTGTTTTGAACATGAATAATAGGCACACATACAATCTGCATTAGAATTCTAGAATGAGACATACACCCGTCCATGTTCCATATGCATATGCATTGTTTGTGTTTGTGTTTTGAACGTGAATACATGCACGACATACAATCTGCACTAGGTTTCTAGAATGAAACATACACACATTCATATTCCATATACCTATGCCTTGTGTGTGTGTTTTGAGCATTTATATATGCACACACACATAAACGGTACGAGAAATCTAGAATTACACTTATACATAGTCATATTGCATAGGCACATGCATTATGTCTGTGGGGGTGTGGGAATTGTGGGGTTGTGGGGGTGTATGGCTATATATATCAGTATAGATTTAATATGTTATAAACTAGTTCTTCCTCGTTGTATACTCTTCCTGAGCAGTGTCCAACATTTTCAATTATTTGAGGCATTTAAATCCTTTAAGCTTGGTGTTTTGGGTTAAGAATGTCCCAAACCCCAGTGTCTTCTCCAGACATAGTTCAGGGCATCAGGATGTATCTTAGGAATCTTGTGCTTTCTTATCTATACTATCGTTGTAAACAACCCGTCACTTTTATACCCACTACGCCTATATGATGTAGTCCATTTATCAACAGACAAGAAAAAAAGAAACATTTTCGAGATCAGCATATATGGTTTAACAAAATGACGGTGGGGGATATATTTATAATATTCCTTTTTTACAAAGGGAAGAACAGAAGTCATCACATTCAGGTTTTATTGGAGGAGATTCAGTGTCGTGTCACTTAGACATCTTCAGGTGCAAGAGAGATAACTGGGATTTATTTATTTATTTATTTATAAAAAGAATTTCTGATTTTGCATCTGAAAAAGCTATTCATTGCTTTCATGACAATTTTCTTCGTAAAATGCTTATAAGGGTTTCACTTAGTTAACTATATTCTCATATTGTCCAAGTATGGCTTGTGAATATCTCTACAACGTAGTTAAAGCACATTTTAATGTATACATAATCTCTTTCCAATCTCTCAATCGCTTTATAACGATCGCTTGCAAGTAGCAAATTGCACATACGTATGACATGAGAAATTCTGAATCTTCTGGGTTATTGTAACCTCATTTTGAGCAAAGAAAGAAAGAGTGGAGGATTTGCTGCACTTTAGAGCTATGGAAGACCAGAATGTTACACTTTTGAGACCTTTCAGTAGAAGTTCCCAGCTGAGGAAAGTAAAATAAAGATATTTACTTTTAATACATTGTTCTCTCTCTCCTCCCCCCCTCCCAATCCACCCCAAGGAAGAACTATAGGGTAATGTGGACATGCGTAGGCATGTTTCATACCAAGAGAAGAATTTTAACAATGAATATTTCTGGAAGCTTGCAACTTGAAAATGGAGTTTTTAAAAAACCCTAAGACTACATATCAGTAAACAATACTGCATTGGTAATGATAATACCAGGTTTTATTCCCCCCCCCCCCCTCGCTTATTCACCATGTCTAATTACCCACATTTATTGTAGTTGTGCCAAGAGTCAGACATCCTGATTTCCTTGCAACTTAAAGATGGCTCTTGGTTTTGAACTGTGCGAGCATGGGGACCAGTAACTTGAATGTATGAAATATTACTTGGGACTCATTGGCATCTCCTAACTGAGTGTGTGTGTGTGTGTGTGTGTATGACTGGTTTTAAATAAATGCATAACAATTTACGCAACTCAGCCCTTTTAAAATCTTTTTTTTTAATTATTATTATTTATTTATTTACGTAATGTCTCACGTATACAATACAAATCCACGGTGTCCAGAAATTGGCTTCTGGCAGAAATTGCTACATTCAGAGTTTGAACACGCAGAACTATGCTTTTACATAAAACAAATGACTTTTTTTTCCCGAGCATGTTGCATTAACAGATAAGTCAAGACAAATAGATAACTATACATTCAGTGCAATTTAGTTCTACACTACTTTATAAGCACAATAAAATAATACAATACTGTGCGTTCTCAACTAGGCAGTTTCAGTTGTTGGGAATTTTTTTCCAAGAAAATAAGCAGCAACAAATACAACAAAACCGCATTACAAATACTTTGAAAGCATGACTCCTTCTATAGGTAGTGAAAAGTACATTACAAGGTTTTTTTATTATTATCATTTTATTTTATGCTACTTAGTAGCTTGCATCAGGGCAAAACGCAGCTCGCTCGCTCTTTTCCTTTAATAAATTCTGACCAAGTAAAATTTAGGATATGTAAGCCCCTTGTTGATAATAGATTTGATTATTATTGCAGGTTTCCCTTTAGGTAGTATATTAAGAATTTCGAGTGCTCACACAGTGAAATGGTAAACAGTGCCTATATAAATCATGAAATGTTAGGCTCTTAGCCTTCATGTTTTGGCCTACCGAGACATAGGCGTATAGGTATTATCTACATACAGATATATTCATATCTAGCTAATATGTGCGTGGTGTCACCTATAGTCACCCACCAATCTTCCAATTCAGACAGGCAGCTAAAAGTTAAATGATAACTGGGTATTAGCACTGAAGATATATAGATATATAGATATTAAAAATAAGCTAAGACTAGCAGAAAGCAATATCATACTTCCCCTTGGATCACGAATGGGGAAAACCAAGGTAGAGAAGAAATACTATTCAAACCTATTAAAACAAATACATAAGATGCATACATTTATATATCTATCTATATATCTCTATCTAGATAGATAGGAGTGGGAGTAGGGGGGAATCTACTGTTTGGAGATGTGGCATTTGCTTCAATGATTGGTTTGTGTTGGTTTTTTCCCCCTCCTGCTGTTGTAGTAAAGCCAACTATATATTTATGAAACCAAAAATGCAGCTATATATATATATAGAGAAAAAAGTAGGGGAAGTTGTTCTATGACAATAAAAAAGGCTACAACTGTTTGACAGGTAGTTACTGCTGTGTGAGGCTCTCCATTCTATACTCTATAAAAGCAAATGACCGTCGTAAACATCTCGATTTATCATCTGCCATAAAACGAGACTTCAAGGAGCTGAGAAATCAGTCCTTGCTTTCTTCTTTTTCCTCCTCTTCTTTTTCCTCTTCTTCATTCCCTTCTTCCTCGGTTTTCTCTTCGTCCCTGGCCCCCGGGAGCTTGTCTTTGTTGTTTTCTTTTTTCCATTTCATTCTCCTGTTCTGGAACCATATCTTCACTTGCCTCTCCGTCAGTCCCAGGGCGTGAGAGACCTCAATCCGCCGCTTCCGTGTCAAATAAGGGTTGAAGAGGAACTCTTTTTCTAGCTCCAGGGTCTGATACCGGCTGTAAGTCTGCCTGCCACTGCGCCTTCCGGGAGCTATAGAACACAAACAACATAACTTGTTAGCTCTCTCCTTGTGCTTTTTTTTTTTAACTCCTTGCCTGATCTTTCCTAGAGACACTGGTGGTCTTCCCTTCTCTATGCCTGCAGCCCCTCGTGGTATTAAACCGAAATAAAACAAACTATTTAGAATAATAATAATAATAATAATAATAATAATAATAATAAACCCTAATCATGCTCCCTCCACCCCAGACCCTTCTTCTGCAAAATATCCACCTCTTGTTTCCCTTTGCAACTGTAATTCACAAAATATATCCTCCCAGCTTCCTAATATTTGATGGATTTTAGCTGTGGTGTTAAATCAAATGAAACAAGTTATGTTTTTAAAAAATATGATTATTACTAATCCAACCTCTCCCAGCCCACTCCTCTTCTGGAAAATGTCTAACTGTGGTTTCCTTTTGCAAATGTAGCTCACTAAATATATGTTCACAGCTTCCTAATATTTTTGAGCCCTGAGGACCTGAATTTTTGTTGGATAAGCTACCTCTCCCTTGTGTGTTTGTATTATCAGTGTGTGTGTGTGTGTGTGTACACATATAGAGATGTGTACATATGTATATGTATATACATACACAGGAAGTGTATTGAAAACAGTTACATAAATAGACATTTACAACAACAGAAAAAGGGCTTATGTATCTGAATCTGACTCCTTACACTCCCTTCTGCATAGTGCTTACTCGGTGAGAAAAAATCATAGATTTGCTAAAATATCTTATAGCTCGAAATTATGACACGTGGTCACCTGTAAATCAAAGCTTTGATAAATAACGTTTTCCCACTTTATGTCTAATTTAAGCCTTTTCTGGGCCAAAGCCTAAAAGCGTTTACAAGGCAAGTGGGTCTTCTTGGGGGCTGGGGGAAACTTTATTGCCTAGATTGTCCTTTAAAATTAGCACTCGATAGTCTAACCTTCATATGTTTTGAATTAACAAGCATTATATACAATCTTGAGGCTAGGGGAGAGAAACTTGTACTTTGAAGTATTTAGGATTCTGTGCAAATGAGGAATGGTTGCAGTTTACTTCATCAAACAAAGTTCTGTTAAGTCCATTTTCCTTTCTACCTTTATTTTTTCCTGTCCAGGACAGTAGAATGTTCCCTCCACCCCACCCAGCTCTGAACTAAGTTCCCCTTTAAGTTTAACTTTTATTTAATGATAGATAGATAGATAGATAGATAGATAGATAGTAATACTTTACATATATACATATATATGTGTAATGTTTTACATATATATATATAAACATACATATGTAAAGTATGAATAATTCCCTTATGCAAGTTCCTACCTTTTAGCCTAAGTCTCCAAGCGGTTAAGAAAGGCTATATGACATTTTAAAGAGCAGTGTATTATCAACATGCAAATAACCTCGTGGGAGCTGTATCTTATTGCCTATCCTCAAGGCAAGCAATAAAAAACAAGTTTTACTTTATTGTGATTTAAACCCTTTGCACGGTATCACCTTGCTGTCTCTCTAGTAACTGCTGGCTTGTTTGCTTTCAAAGGACTTCCTAGGAAGAAGAAATATTATTACAAAACTGCTCATTTCTTTCAGACTTTACAGCTATGTCTATCTTTTTTCATATATAGATATATATATATAAAGATATAAAATAAAGAAAAACAGTTAAAGGAGGAGAGAAAAAAATGTCCTAACCGTGTGGTCTCATCCATGGGAACATGAGACTGGGAGACGAATTTTGATTTAAATGGCCTTGTCCCTCGCTAGAGTTACTGTTGGAAGACGATTTACAGTCAGGATATTGTACAACGGTCGCCTCTTGCTGGGCACCATAAAGCGACTGCCTTGGTAGAGCTTCATATCCATAGAATTTAGACGCGTCTCCGTGACACGCCAAGGCGCATGGGTTTTGCTGGTATCCAGAGTTAGAGATGCTGGAGGTTCCGTGGTGGAAAAACTCTTGGACATGGTGTGAAGGGTGTTGGAAGCTGGGAGCGGTAGCGCCCGGACCATAAACCAGAGCATGGCTCCTGCTTACACTTTGTGGAAATCTGCAGTCGTAGTAAGTTGGTTCCAGCGATTCACCGCCTTTGTACTTGGAAAAAAGAGGATTTACAAAGTAGGAACTCATGACTTTCGCATGAAAAAAAAGTCTTTAATTCTAAGAGATTAGTGCTAGGCTCTCCCTGGACTGTATAAAGTCCTGAGTTTAGTGGCTTTTTTTTTTTTTTAATGAGCTCTCAAAGACGTTTCATAGTGCCTGAGTGTGTATACGGCTGCTTTATGCCTCTTAATGCTCTTGACTTCTCTTGTATCTGTCGGTAGGTAGAGCTCTCTCTCAGTTTGTCTGTAAGTTGCTCCTTCCCTTTAACACCATAGGCAAATTCCTCAAAATCCCGATGGTGTGGCGCTTTCACACGCGATTTGTACTCATCACTCTTCTACACCAAGACAGGCTAGAAAGAAAATGACAAGGATTTGGGGGGTCTTGAAGGGGGTGAAGGGTACGTGGAAAAACCAGCCTTCGGAGGGGAAGGGGGAAAAAACATATCTAATGAATGAAGGAGGGTTATGAAAGGTGCGCATTAATATCCTTAGGTGCTTTTTTGCAAGCGAGCCTCTTCACTTATCTCAGCAAATACATGCGCCAGCGAGGTCAATTTAGGTAACCTCAACAGGTAAAAGAAACGCCAGCCAGACCAATTCGGTGTCAATAGAAATATTATTTTCGTGGCTATATTTTGATGGGGTTTAAAGACAAACAGGAAACCAACTGAGTGTTGGTTACGTATTTACAGCGAGGTTTTCGTCTCTTCTCTTCTGACACTACGTCTGTGGGGTTATGAGTCGGCACCCTATTCAGCTCATGGCATCCCTTCTTCCTATTTTTGTTGTTGTTGTTTGTTGTTGAAAAATCGAAATGGAACAAACAAACAGAACAAAAAGAGAAGCTGCCCCTATAGGAGACAATTGGTTTGATTGGTTGGTTATTGTTGTCCTATTTTAAAAATAAATAAATAAATAAATGAAGAGTCTGGGATTTTTTTTCCTCTTCCTTTTGGACCAACCATTGAAAACCCACCGCTGAAAATAACAGGAAAGCATCATTTCAAGGAAATAAAGTAAACAATGCATTTAAGAAAGCTACTTTTGAAGAAAGAGAGGAAAAATGGGACAGAAAGTATGAACTCTCCTTTGTATGGGTGTCTCTCTCTGTCTCTCTCTCTCTCTCTGTGTGTGTGTGGTTAGGGTTGCCTTTAAAAATCGACATGTTTCTAAATCACAGACAGTTGTTTCCATGTTTTAATTTTGCAGATGCTGCTAAAGCACCTATTTCCCCCTCTCGTTTCTCTTCACTATAAATGACCATTCATTGAAACCTTTCACTTGAGACACTTCATTTTATGATAGCATTAAGGAACTCAGACCATTAAATATAGGATAAGCCAGCAGTCTTCCTCTTAAAATTTTGAGGGGAAAAAGGTTTGCAAATTAATCCTTCCTGTGCTGTTCTGCAGCTTTTTAAAAGTGAAAAAATCAAAGTCACGTCTATAAATTATGGAGTGATATTAACTGTCAGCGTTTTCCCTTCAAATATTTCCAGCGATCGCTTCAAATTTCCCCCTATGTTCTTTCTGAAAATGCAAGTTAATTAATTTCAGAAAAGACCTAAGAAATGCCAACTGTTCTGAAGTGTGGAAGAGTGAAATACATTTTAACCCAAACTTACGAAGGTATTTCCAGGGTTCCAATTCTTCATTTTAGTGGCATGAACTAGTTAATATCTGGCGAGACTGGCATTTAGGTGTATTCTTTTTTTAAGTAGACATCTTTTCAGGAGGGAGAAAACAAAACAGCCCTTTCCCATGTCTATTAGGTGTCCCCAAATAAAACAAATGATTGTATTTTCTCTTTCAAGAAGCTTCACAAATTGGAATTTGTTCCCCCCCCCCCCCAAATATACATATATATACGGAGAGCAATTTTCCAACCATGTCGTAGGTTATGACTGAAATGAAAAGATACGTGTACGGTGAGCAAATATTATCCACAAATTAAAAATAATTATAAACAGGGTTGAATTAGCATGTCGAATTTTACATGAGAAAATGTTATGTCTCATTAAACCCCTAAAAACAATTTAAAGGGGGAAATAAGCACCTGGGGATATAAACGCCTTAATTAGCAGCTAATAGTCAATGTAACCATTTTACAGGGATATGATCAACCTAATTCCTACTTTTAAATACCCAATAACTAAACATTCTATACATGGCGGTGAATTTATATTTAATGACTGAGAATTCAGATAGTCTCTTCCTGAAATTAAATTATGTGACTGAAACATTAGCTGCATTTTTAGCCGAATGTGCATTTGTGTGATACCTAAAGATACACTAAATAATGCAGACTATTTATCGAGCCGTATGAGGGCTTAACAATAAATGTTTACCTTCAAGGTACATGCAAAAAACATTCTCATTAAATCAGTTATGTGCAACTCTCAGATCTTCTTAAAAATATCTTGACATTTACGGTCCAGAGAAAGTATTGCTCTTTGTCTACAGTTTTTTTTTTTTTTTTGGTTTGTGTGTGTGTGCCGCCACGCTTCGGAATGTAGCTTTATACATTTGTCTGTATTGTAGGATTAGATTTTTGTTATTGTATTTGTCATGGGTGCGAGTTATTTTGAATGTTCTGATCTTACTACCAGAAAAAAAATTTACGGCTTCATTTTTTTTTCAGAAACATATTCTTGAAAAGGTGTAACTTGTGTTAGCTCTAATAAAGAAAAAGACTTCAACAAAACAGCTTTCTCCGCAAGCATTTTATATATTTACTAGTTGATGCCGGACTGAGGGGCTCTGTGTCTCATCAGATATAATTAACTGATTTTTTTAAAAATCTATTTATTGAAAGACTATTTTACCTAAGAATCGGAGCTTTGCTACCACCTTGACAGTTTCTAATGTGTTTGCTTTTCCGATACACATTATAAGCTAATTTACAAGTCATAGGTGAGGGAATTTATACATATTTGTTTTGATTTGTTTTTCTTACAACCTTTTAGAGGCCTAAAGGTGTAATAGGATGCGTTGTAACTTAATGGGCCAAACGACTTCTAATATTGAACAACAGCGCCATCTTGCGTTTTCTTTACCCAAGATAGAGAGAGAGAGAGGGAGGGAGAGGGAGAGAGAGAGAAATCCTTCTGTCAAAAAGGAAAAGGAGCGGTTTCTTCAGCATCTAAATCAGATCAAATATATATTTTTTAAAAAGCCAAAGAAAACTGTATGATTGTCTAAACTGTGAAGTGGCTATGGGTATCCTGAGCTTATCAGAAGGCATTTTATAACCAATAATTACACGAATTACTGATTTGCCAGAGAGCTTGATATGACGCCTTAGCAATATAATGAGATAGTGATTGTTTCTTCATAAACAAGAGGGTAGTATTTTTGCACAAATTATTTCTGTTTCTTCTTTTTCTGCTAAGGAACTCATAAAAAAGCACAACGTGTATACACACTGACAAACGCAGCAGCGTACCATCTCTCTCCTTCAACCTTCAGTGCTTTTATCAGTTTTAATTTAGGGTGGTATTTTTCCCCCCTGAGCCAAGGGGGTCTGTTGTTTGTAGTTTGTAGACAAAACATTCCAATAATCCGGTTTCAAAGAGAAAAGCACCCACCTTATTTAAACCATAAAACAATTAAACCCAGACGTCTAGCCAGTTCTGTGGTCCTGTTTTGTTCAATTCTATTCAGCACACATAGCAGTGACACAAACAGAGTTGTAAAACTGGCTTTTTTCCCCCCCTGCGGAAATGTACCTATGGACAGCTTTCAAAGCTGTAGTATCCTGTCTTTTTTGTGTGCGTTACAAAAGGGCCATTTTTAAACGAAGCAGGAAAATATATACACAGAGATGCAAACCATATGCCCAAGGAAGATCCTCCATTTGAGTATTATTGTTACATTCATGACCAGCAATACTCACCGCAAGGTTTTGAAAATGTACTTCTCTCTCTCTCTCTCTTTTTTTTTTTAAAGTCACGTTGCATCTTTCCTTTTTCTTATCGAAAGGGTAAGACTCTCCAATTGCAGAGCATTTCAATGCCTGCTCAGTTATTATTCCCCACTCTCACCCAACGGCCAAGTGACACTTAAAATTATGGGGCAACTCTGCAGTTAAGAGCCTTGCACATGAACTGTAACTGCAGCAGGATTTAAAACAAAACAGCCCATCACCAACAAAAGAAAACCCTCGACGGAGACAAAAGGGGCCATATCCCTTCGTGCCCACAGGCTCCAATGGGACTTGTGCCGGAGTAAAGACTGCAGGATGGGCTGGGGGGAGGGTAAGCGACCTATGGTCTCTTTGGAAATGAGATCGGTTTGAATAGGGGGGTTCAGAGACGCATGGATCATTTCTTTTCAACGTTAATAAAAGCGTTTCATTACATAGCCACCAGAGAGGTGGGCCCGAAGCTGATTTAAAAGTCCCATCCAAAGTGGGAACTTTTCCAATATAAGGGGTGGACTTTCTCCCTTGCAAATATGAGGTGGCCAATCCATTTTGAAATCCGAACAGTGGTTTGTTTGTTTGTTTTCAATCGAGTTCACGCGGACGGATTTAGAAGGGGAGGAGAACGGAAAAAAAATACACGAAATGACAGGACTATTTTTGGTTGGGTTGGACTGGATTCAGTTTTGGTGGTTGTTGTTGGGTGGTTTGTTGTTTTTTTGTTTTGTTTGGCCCACCATTCTTGGCGCTGCTAAAATGCCTTTTAACCTGCAAATTTCAGTGGGCTCCTTAAGACTTTCCAAACATAAAGAGCTCTGAATGAACTGAGCTGTTAGCTTCCACTGTTTCCAGGATGTTGCTCAAGCTGAGGTACTGTGATGGACCCATACCACCTTAAAAAAAAAAGCCACGATGCCATAAAAGCGAAAGTACAAATCAATAAAGGGGAGAAAAACCTCAAAACGTTAAGAAAGAAATATTAACGGGCAATATTTTATAAGATCAGTGGGTAATGGCTTCCAGATTTTTTATTTCGGAGAAGGCTGAGAAGCCAAGGCGACAAGCATATTCTACTACCTCGCTCTGCTTTTGATTAGAAAGATTAGAACCCTGCTCTCCTCATTTCATTAAAGAAAGGCACCTTATAACAAGTTTGGATGATTAAGCATCCCCCGCCGATCATTTTTTATACTTTCTCTCCCCCCCCTTGTCTCTCTTTGAGCAGCCTCTGAGCACCCATCAATTTATACCTCAAGCTAAAAATGTATTGTGACAGCCTGTTCTCGCCCATCTGGGCCACTTAAAATTGTCACGAACCACTACAACAACAGAAACTTCCTACCCATTTTAGACTGGTAGCACTGGTCTCTACCTACCACAGCAGATAATCCAGACCTCTGTACAGAAAGAAAGGGAGGCGGGAGGGTGAGGGGAAAAAAAACCCCAACGTATTTCATTAAGACCGAAAAATTCTCTCCCCCCCCCCCCCCACACACACATTTTCTTGTTTTCTTTTTTTCTTACTTTTTTTTTAACATTCCTCCCCAATCGATTATATTTTACTTTGCAACGTAACGTCCTCTGAGGTGCAAGGAGCTGAAGAAACCTACAAGCCTTGGCATCTCATTGATAACGCAGAATAGTTGCAATATAGGCGGATGTCAAACAGAGGAATGTTGCCGCAAGCGCCCCTTTCCAGCATACATATTTAATCTTTTACATATACTTCGATTGCCCGGGGTCATAAATTACTACAATTAATTATCCAAACCTAAAAATTTATGTCACGTATAACCCTTACCTAAACGCATTTTATGATTATACTATTAAATACAAAATGTTGTGAGCGGAAGCAGCGTCCTTTCTTTCCACCCATCTTCATTTGCTTCCTGTAATAAGGTATATTTCAAATTCCATTTCAACAGACTGCGATTTTTATCAGTGCTAAATTCACTGGTGCAAGGAGGGTGTCTCCTTTAAGAATCCCAACATAGTTTTGAATACCATTGAAAAATAAACTCTGGTTGTTGTTTCTCAAGTGGAGTTTAAATAAAAGACACCTGCATGATAAGGTTTTTTTTTTTCCTTCTTTTTTTTTTTCTTTTTGTAACGTTAAGTATATATTTACATAGAGCTGTTCTACTATAGCAAACATAACAATATTACAGAACGGGTCTGAGACAGGAATAAAATACACAAATAAGTACACCAGACCAACACTATGACAGAACATTTTGAGCCTTTTTTCTCATTTTCTTTTGTACAAAATATGCACTCACAAAGTCATGAAATTAAAAAAATAAAATACTGGATAAGTTTAACTTACGAAATAAAATACTAAAAAAAAATTCAAGTACTTTTCTTTTTTGTTTTCTGAAAAGGACAAAAAAAATCATTTTTATTTTAGTTGCATTTTATAAAAGCATGGTGCTCCCAAACGCTTGGCTGTGTTTAACTAATTCTAAACACTGATCAGCACATTCAAAGTCAGAAACATTTCGAACCATAGAAACAGCTTTTCCTTCCTCCCTCCCCTCTCCTCCTTTCTCTTGCATTGATTTGACTTTGCCAACTTTATTGCTGTTCTTTATCGGTTTTTTCTTTATTCATTTTCTTCATTTTCATTCTCCTGTTCTGAAACCAGATTTTGACTTGGCGTTCAGTGAGATTAAGAACTCTGGCTACTTCGTACCTCCGGTCCCGTGTGAGGTACATATTGAATAAAAACTCTTTTTCCAGTTCCAGGGTCTGATACTTTGTATAAGGACATCTTTTCTTCCTTGTGGAACGTGCGTGAATCCAATTTGCGACGGGATTGCCTGAGAGAGAAGATTTTTTTTAAAATATCATTAATTTCAACAGCTGGCTTCCCCTCTCCTTACACCCAGATTATTATTTTTTAAATAAACTTGTTTAATTAGGAAGTAGGTAAATATTTTAAAGTGACCTTCAGAAGGCATGCATGTGTTTATTTTTGGAGGGGGGCCATTTCCTTTCCTTTTACTATTGCTCTCAGATAAAAGTTTCAGTAAATAAAACCGTAGCAATGGGTTTAAAATAATAATCATCCCCTAGCAGGAGTAATCTAAGAACATAGTCATAAAAAGTAAAAATTCCCACCATTTTATAGGCCCATAAACTCTCTTTACAGCCTCTGCTCTCCAATACCTTCTCTATAACCAGACCAGTCCTGGAATGACTAGTTTATTTTATTTTTTTTAATATCTGGAGGATGCCACAGAATAAATCCATTGGCTCCAAAAAAATACAGTCTTCAAGCCTAAAAGACCTTTCTCTCTGCTGCCCCATCCCCACTTTGTTAGAACGAAAAAAATACACTGTTTTATGGTTAGAATCATCTCCTTGATCCAACCGTAGGGTCTTTATAGAGCCATCTACCAGCAAAGGAGAATGTTTTCCATGACCCTACTACTAGTTTTATCACAGACCTACTTTATATAGTCACATATGGATACTTATATCTATGAATGCATACATATAGAGATACATATGGGGGTACACCGACACCCACAGACTCACAATCTATCATTTATAAATCACCATTTCATCAGATTGTTAGGCCAGAAGTCTTAATAAACACATGGCATGCTTGTGTATATGTGTGTGTGTGTGTGTGTGTGTGTGTGTGTGTGTGTACATGTGTGTGTGTACAGGCATACACACTCACAGATTTAACTGGACGTTTATTCTAGTTCCACCAGATTTGGAATCACACTTTATTTTGCTCTCTGTGCGTTGCCTTTATGCACTCACTATACTGTCAGAAGCAACTATCTGCATTTAAGAGACATATGGTCATTCTGAGATGAACATTTTAGAGTGGAAAAGACCGGTTACATTTGTAATGGTGCAAGGGGCGTCTGGCTAATCAGATCCCCTACAGTGCTCAAGTTTTTTGCACTAAAGAAGATGGGCTTTTTTTCAAGTGTTCGGTACAATATCCTGCCTAAAGCTGCTTTTCGCCTTTATTTATCCCCATAGATTCTGTATGCCTTTGCCTCCCATAATCCACACTCCTTAACACTTTTCTCGGGGCAACCACCTTTCCATTTATTCCCACATGGTTGGAGTATTTTATGAATAATTACATAGGTGGGTATTTTTAAAGACATGTTTATACCTCTCTCTATTTATCCCTGGGTGTTTTTCTCCCCACCCCACACACCCAAATCACTGAATTAACTCTCAACTAGAAGGGACTCTTCTTGACTGAAAGTGGAAATATCTGAGAGGCAGGAGCTTTGGTGGGGAGGCTGGGTTATGAATATTTTACCAAAGAAACAAATAGATTTCCCCCCTCTCGTTTTTAAATAAAATGAAAATGAAACTACTTTGTCCTGAGGTTAGACTAGGGGGATTTTTAAACCCAGGTCTTCCTGTATATCTGGAGTTTTAGGACAGGGCCCTCTAAGGTAATTTCATTTTATTGAGTACTGTACTAGAGGCTGTAATGCCTCCCCGGTTGTAAACAAGAATGACTTCAACTTACTAGGGTCTAATTCGTTCTTTTCTTCTTTGTGTTTGCTCGAAGCGACTGCCTCCGATTCCGGAGAGGGTATAGTCTGCGGAGTTCGGTCTCTGAGATCACCCGGGGATCCGTACATGTAATCCGGATAACTACGCCCGTCCACCGGGCCACATTCCGCCCTTCGGCCGGGGAAAGCGTCCGGCTTGAGCCCGTAATGCCTGCTGCTGGGTGGGAAGCCAGGGAAGGACACAGCGCCTGAGATGGGTTCCAACCAAGTGCGCATATACCTGGTGTCAGCCCCAATGTGAGGCTGGTGGGTATACGGATGGTAAACCACAGAAGACTGAGAATGCACGGGAGCCCATGAAGTAGTAAAAACGGCCGGTTTAGGGGCAAAACTGCAGGATGGAAAATCGGCACAGTCCGGTACTAATCCTGAAGGTCTAGCTGCTGCAGGGTGAGAGCCAGTGGCTGGGAACCTTGATGCCAAGAGCTCTTCATTTTCATGACTTATCAAGGAATCTACATAATAGTTGCTTATGGGACCAGAAGCCGACATGTTCCCCCCTCTTTTACATTCATAAGATTATTGTATGAACTGTATGTGTACTTTTTATCTTCTCATAGAACAATCAGGGCAGGTAATTATTTTTTCAGCCTTTCCCAGTTTGCTATTGGCTCTCAGCTCTCACGTGATTGTATTTACCCAAAAATACAGTGTGGATCAATCCGCAGGTCTTTTTTTTTTTTTAAATAGAGACTATGCGACCTGGCTTTTCATAAAACTCTTGAAATAATGCAGATATTAGAAGCAATGCCTCTTGCATTTCATTAGCCAGAGGTGGCTATGTCTGGCATAAAAAGCTCTCCTGCTAGTGAGCCTATAAGGTATGTGTGTAAGGTATCCCAGGAACTATTTCTTGACGTAATTTGTCTCTGTCTGTCCTTTGCTTCTGCAGCTTGTATTCTATAATGGATACATTAAATTGAATATCAGTAAAAAGGGACTGGTTCAAAGTGTAATAGAGGTGTGCTTCCCATCATACTTCAGCACCACCCAAGGAAGGATCTGATTTTAGGCTCTTTTAGCCTAAAAATAACTGGACTTTTTGTCATCTGTTACAGGGAAATATAGTCGTCAAGCCTGCTTTAGGGCAAGAAATCTGTTGGTCACACGCATATCTATTTTTTAATAACTGTCTTCTGGAGTGGAAAGGATAACCTTGTAAAACATGAGTGGAAAATAGTAACACTACCACCACCACCCCTCCCCAAAAAAGACAGCTTTTGCAGACTCTGAATAGTTCGGCTAGTAGCCGTGGATGTTTTTATGTCCTTCAATAAAATTTTTACGAGGATCATTTGATTGTTCATAAATGTGTCTTTCATTAAATAAAACTGTAAGAGTGTATTTCGGCTATAAGGCGTAGCTGGGAATGGGAAAACCTCCTGAATATTTACAGCAAGCAACAATGGACACTTGACACTTATATTATTATTATTTTAATGTATGGAAACTTTTTTTTTTTGCCAAATCGATTGAAATAGTTTGGCTTCTGTTTTTTGTTTTTAATTCCTAACATTCGGGCTGCATTTTGAAAGAAATAATCTTCCCTTTGTAGAGAAAGGCAGGTAGGTAAATAGATCACGCCCATTGGATTCTGGAAGAATGGAGTTAGTGGATTTCTCTGGAAGAGGAGGATAAGAATAACCTACACAGAATAGCCACTTATTTTTTAAAAAAAAGAAACAAAAATGGGGATTATCTAGTGCTGAGAAGGGCAATTCATCACTTCGAATTTCATAGTAACTGGAGTGGGATGAAGGTGAATGCTCAAAATTTTGCAACAACAAGAAAAGTGGAGTCTCAGAAGGTTATGGTGGTTTCTCGCAGAGCGAGACAGATAGACAAGGAGAGATAGAGAAAGAGAGAAAGACAGGGGCATATGCCCGTTAGTGATTCAGCATGCACCAGTGACATACATTATGGACAGTGTATGTAAGTCCCGTGAACACACATGACATGAATATTTTTCCCCCCAGTATGTAACATAGGAAATTCGAGCATGAAGAAAAAGCAGATGGTTACAGATACATGCCTAAATATGAATTAATATATGATGTTGCTTAAAAAGCCCCCAGCCCCTAGAAACTTACAGCCCATGTTTCAGCTAAGAAAAGATTAAGACTGCACCTTAATTCCAAAGTTCTTAACAAATATGCACAAGTCTGTCCTAGTTTCTGTTAGAAATGTATTTAATTCTATCAAAGGACCACTTTAAATAGAAATTGATCTCTCTGTGTGTATGAAAATCCAAATTCGGACAGAGTCTATGAAATCTGAAGTCATCATCTCGTTCTCTCTCAGAATTTATTCTCATTCCGTTTTAGATCCTATGCTTTATGTGAGTCCTTAAAGGGAAATATTCCTATAGGAGTATAATGTCCCCTTTGGCCTCTGTTGAGTTCAATTTATTTGTCAATCAAAAGTCTCTAGTGACGGTTGTTTTTATGTTCATGAGGGGAAAAAATTATACTCATAATTCTTTCTCTATTTCCATTTTTGTTAAATACTCACTATGTAAGATTGCTAAGATGCTGTGATGTAAAAACGTGGAGGTGTAAAGGAATCTTGTCTTTGGTACATGGGTGAATTATTGTAAATGGAGCCTTACAAAAGAATGGTTGTCTCTGGACATATATGCAGAAAGAAAGAGAGAGAGAGGACTTTATATACAGAGGGAGAGATAGAGAAGAGCAGTGAGTGCAAAGGAGGACTAGCGGAAATTTTTTTGGGGAAAAATGACAAAATATACAATATATGAAATACATAACGAGAAGAGATTATAAAAACACAGGGTTTAAATAAGTAAAACTAGCTCTTGTAACCTTAACACAAGCAGACAAGGTCACTAATTTAGTTGTGAATGGTACATTTCTGGTGTTACAAAAACATTGCTGCCCAAGATTTCTTTTATTTACACGGAAACTTTCATTAAATAGAATTGTTTACTCTCCATAGAGCTGCATAGGATTTTTTTTTTTAAAGAATCATAACGTTTGCAGTACCAGACTATTTCATTCAAGGAGCAGCATGCTTTGAGAAATTACCCAGTTCAAAACAGAGAGAGGCAGCTCATCTTAAAGTAAAATAAAAACATGGCTTAGCATAATATTATCAGAACATTTAGCTGTGTAATTGCATAACATAACTCTGAGTCTGCAGCGAAGTAACATAATGTTCATTTATGTTTCTATCTACATCAAACCTTCTACGTGGATAAGCGTAAGGTTTCATGAATAAAGTCGAGTCGCAATGCAGGTCAAATGAATACATATTCTGAAATATACTTATTTTAGGGAGTAGTCTTTCCAACCGGAGGTGAACGTTAGAATTAAAATCTGGTTTGCTCCACAATCAATACCAACAAGGTTATCTTGCAACATTTGTGAACGTTCTAGATAGACTCTGAGCAGATATGATTCTGTTTCCATAAATGTCTCGCTACTTGTTTAATGGAAGATTACCTCTACTGAAATGATGTTGAACTATCATTTCTCATGTAGGCTGTCTAATATCTCTTCCTCCTCCACTCCCCATTATTCTGAAAGCAAAAACTTCTGTGCATTTAACAAAACCAACACATCACTGCAAAATATAAACAATATCAAATTTTGGGGGGGAAATACAACAAAAATCATGTAGATTTGTAATTGTGACGTTAAAAAAGCGAACGCCATTGTTTATTTTATTGATCACCGTCTTGACACATTTAGTTTTGACACCTTTTAGAGCGAAATTATTTCCAGTCACTTTGGTCCCTTGTGTGTGTGTGTGTGTGTGTGTGTGTGTGTGTGTGTGTGTGCATCAGATAAGCGTGTGCAGTTTGCAGAAATCCATTCCTTCTCTGTTTTGATTGCACATAACTGCAGACCTTTATTCCCTCAATCTTGTAGTTTCGCTTTGATAATCTTTCCCTGATTTCAAGGAGATGCAAAAGAAAAAAAAGCCCAGGGCCGTGTCTTTTCAGCTCTGTGACACTGCGATTTTTAAAATAAACTTTACAAACTAGCGGTATCAAAGGCTAGTTTGGAGTCCCACAGCAATTGGAAATAAATAAATAAATAAATGCACAAATCCCACCACCTCCTTGTGGCAATTCAAGGCCTGAAGAACACTAGGCAGCGCTCCACACAGGGATCCAGTGCAGCTGTCCGGATTTGCACCCTGAAGCTGTGTGGAAGATGAAAGCGGTGCTCTTTATAAATAGCAATAGCAACTCTCTATGGGTTACTGGCTACCAGAGGAAGACATTCAAGAAGGGGTTTGATCGACAAACTCCAGTGAGGGCCTTGGGATTAGCAGACAACACTCCACCCTTGACAGGCAGACAAACAGCGACTCCAAAAACGCATTCCCCGCTTCCACTTGGTTCAATTAACACTGTCAAGTTCGTATTAATAATCTACTTTTCCCTTCTCCTTAACCCCTGCACACACACACACACACACACACACACACACACACACACACACACACACACTGCATCGAAGCAATCTGAAGCCGTGCTGTGTTATCTCTTCATAAACAAAACGAAACTAACCATACAGACAGCACTAATTTACACAGGAGCAGTGAATATCGCTTTGATTTTAATCCCTCAACAGAATAAAGTTCATCCCCCACCCCGCATCTCTTTCTCTTTCTTATATTTTTTCCTTGTCCTTCATTCTTTTCGCCTCTCCAAATTTTTTCTTTCTTTCTTTTGTTCTTTTACACCCTCCCCCTTTCTCTTATGAAAAAAAAGTACACAATGGGTTGGATTGCATGAATGTAGAGCAGACTGTCTGAAGTCAGTAGAAAATATCTCCTGATCTCCTACATGTCTTTTATTCTTCATGTTTACCTTTTTAAAGCCACTCAATGAAAAGGAAAGGCCAATTTCAGCAAACTATTACTGGTGGATCCCATAGCAATGCAGCTAGCTGTTGTTTTGTTTTCCAAATTTCTTTGGCTACTTTCATATCATATTTCCTCGGGTTTTTTTAAGATGTTGGACAGAAAGGATCTTCAAAACAACATATTACTGATGAGACTTGTCTAAAGGTGCCTTTATATGGACATCATGTTTAAATTGAACCCAAAATGAAGGGAGGAAAGGGGAACAGGTAAATAAAATGAGCATTCAGTTTAAAAATTACTCTAGAGGAGTTTTTACCTGTTTAAGTGTTCCTACACACACAAACACCCCGCTTTGTTGCTAAGAATTTTGTTAGAAGTGATGACTTTGGATTCCAGACTCCTTAGTGTCAGAAGGTAGGGGTAATAGACAATAAATTCCGAAGCGCAATTAAAGCCCAGGACCAATTTATTTAACTGTGTTATGGTGTCTTTCCAAAATTTCAGGTTTCCACTAGACGAATCCCATTAAAAACATTAACAGATGGAAGCTTGTCTAGAGCAACCGAAGGGGGAAAAAAATCTTTAAATTACACTAAGTGCTAATCTCCAAGGCATATTAGGTTATCTTGGTTTGGGGTGTGATATGAAGTACAGGTCAACCAAAGGGGAGGGGGAACATTTCAAAAAGAAGTAAATTAAAAGAACAGCAGGAAAACAAGCCTGAACCCAAAGAGTAAAACTGTATACTGCCTGAAGAAACATATTTCTATACGTCTCCTTCTACATTTATTATGTTTCTGTCAGACACCCTGTAATTAGCATAAATAACTATAGTTCCAAGCAGCAACTTTTGTCTGCAAATTCTATGGTTTAAGCTGCACAGTTGAACTCCAGCTAGAATGAAGGAAAATCCAAGGTGTTACGATGACAATCATGCACACAAACCGGACAATAACTTCACTCTATTTATTAAAAAGGGGGGTGTTTCAGCTGAAGGCGGTGGCTTGCATCTGAATATAAACCACTGGAGCTCTGGGCCTTGTTTAATTATACCTGCCTTGACCATACCAACCTACCTCTTAACCTGTCTTGGCCTACAACAGAGTGAACTTTCTTTAAAAATAAATCAACCACCACATATTCCTTCCTCCCCCCCCCCCAGTCCTCACACACACACACACACACACACACACACACACATAGCCTTGATTTGATTCTGTTAATCATTTGTAAAGATCATCTGCACACCCCAAGAGCTGGTTAAATAACATGGTGACTGTGTGAGAATCCAAGACACCTAAGCATAACAGCCCTTAACAGAGGGATTTGTTAGTATTTAGAAAATTCTAGACAGCCGCTCCAGATGATTTTTCAAACATACCACAGGCACGTATCTTAGTGAAAGCTAAGCTTTCAATGCAATTTCCCAAGCTCAGGCGAAGCAAACGGCTAACTGAAACAAGGAGGGATTAAAAATATATATCTGCACTTCTTGAACTGCAGCAAAATGGAGGAGCCTATAACCAAACCCTAGCCTCCCTGTTACGAATTTACAAGCTCCTACTAACTTCTAAATATATTTTTCTTCCCCAGGAGGTATTTTCTTAAGGCACCACAAAATCACCAGAAGCAGCAAAGAATAAAACACATAGGAACCCGTAGAGACACACAGACAAAGCCTTCAGGTTTTAAAATTACACCTGCTGAGGAAAGAGCATTATATAAACATAAGCAAGAAAAATGATACAATCGAGCATATAGTAATATTGCTAATATTTTACCCTGATAATAACAGTATCAGAAAGTGCGTGCATGTTTAGCCACAAAGCAAACAAAATTATATGAAGTGAGATGAACGCGAACAGCGTGGTGTCTTTTTGACTACCCATGTTTTTTACATAAAAATAAGGGAAATGTACACAAAATTGTTAAAGCCAATAAATTCACATCCTCATGCCTTCTGATCTAATATCATAATTAAAAAAAACAGTAGGGGAGGTTTTAACTTTTATTGCGTTTCTGGAGTTGTGTTGCTAAACATATATTAACTTCAGGCTTCTATTTCTCTACAGGGATGTAGTCTTTGGTATAAAATCAATCTTAATATCTACCGAATAGATATTTTTTCTTGTACATGCTGTTAGAAGAAAGGGATAAACATCTGCAAATTGTTAATACAGAAAAGGCGAAATGGTATATATATATATATAATGAATCTTTTAAATCATTCAATTATCACAGCACTAATGTCAAATAATTACACTTAAAACGAGCAATAATCAGCCTTTTACCTGTTGAAATATTAATTTACAGTACCACGAAGGAGATTTTTTATTAGTTTGTTTTTTACAACTTGCATATTAAATTTTTCAAACCTGGTTCAACCCAAAAGTCGTTCTCCATGCAATACTGCTTTGAACCAAATCCAGAGCTATGATGCCCTTTCCTCACTTAAAAAAGATCATATTTAATACCGCAGACAAAGAAAAACGATACGTTTTAAACTGTTGGCTTAGGACTATACATTTACTTCTTTTCGCGTGCTTTTTTGTCTGATCTGAGCTACAATATCAACATTAAATGTCTCTCCTAGGTAGAAGGGAGATTTCTGTTTCTACAATCGAAATGTATTGTTTGCACCGAAAGTTTGTTACGGAACTGTTAAGCATAAAGTTAGAGTAGAACGCAAACACAGAAATGTTACAATACAAGAAAAAAATATATATACTGCCCTTTCTCCCCCCCAAAAATCTGAACCCGATGTAAGAAAAAGAATGGACTCTGACATTTTGCCCACCCAAAGCAGTCATAGTGGTCTTATCATTATACTTTCCCCACAACAAAACTCCCCCCCCCACCCTGTATAATGTCAACACAACGTGGACTGGGAATTTCTTTTATAATAACACAACACACAATATCTGAAGATTCACTTCTACTGTCTCAGCCCCTTTTCTCTAATTATTTTGTCTCCTTTTTCTTCTCCTTATCTGTCATTGGTATTCCTGAGGGGGAAACACACGCACAAATACACACATGTATTATTTGTGTGTAACCCTGGATGTTGGTTGTTTTTTTTTCCAAATAGGTGACGTGTAGATGTAACTTTCCAAACTTTTCCAATACGCTTTCTTTTTTTGGGGAAAAAATATCTCCTTTTACTTTGCCAAAGAAAGATGCTAATCATATAGCCTAGCCGACTCATTTTCTTAATCAACAGTTACTTAGCTTTTACACGTGTCATCAGTGGATAATAGTTCATAATCCAGTTTGTAGCAGAGCAACACAAGAGAATGTGTTCTTAAAAGTGGAACCCCCTGATTATAGCACATAAAACGGCTATTACATTTTAAATCTGATGCTTTTGCTGTTATATAGACAGAGCGGAAGGTAAGTTTGATTTCCACTTTCTGCTTTGTTCTTCAATGCACCTTCAAGGACCAAAATACGCTACAAATGATCAGATTGAATACTGAGAGGGCTGTACAGGAGACGGAAACAGTAGCTTGTTACATAGTCTGGACTAGCTCTTCCAATGTGTATTTCCCTGCAAGACACCCCCAACAGCATAATGCCAGTTCTCCAAACAACATCATAGGTCCAATTCATGTTCATGACTGCTAGGTCAGGAACCAATTTTTTTTAATTTTTTTGCACAGTGGGATTAAAAGAAAAGAGAGATCATAACAGAAGGAGACATGGAATCAAATCATTCTGCCATTAGTAAGACTTTGTCCCTTCATGCCAATCATCGTGGCGTGGCTTTGTCGAGGCGTTACGGTCTGCAGGCTGACTAAATAATTTGATAGGAATTCGAAAGGAAGGATCCTTTGTCCTCCTCAATAATATGTCGACCAGAAACAATAAGGGAAAGAAAATTCATCTAACTCAATAACTAAGTAGAGGATAGTGGGGGGCTTAAGGGGGAGGGGTGGGGGGAGTAAAAAGACCTGAGTCTAAGGGAACCTGTCCCCACACATTTGTCACCACCACGTTTCTGTGTGAGTGCCGGGTCTCTACCAACTGAATGAAAGTTCTGTAGGAAACAATTTGCTCTCCGCTGAACCCCAGTGCCCGGGTAGCTCGAAAGCTGCGTGCGTGTGTAACGGAAACGGCTGCCCTTGATGAAGACTAACTGACGTAATTAAGGCAGTTTCTTGTTGCCGAGCTAAAAGCCAATCCCAACAACATGAAACTACCTAAACCACAGATCAGCTGCATGAAAGGGCGGGAGATCCACAACATTTCGGTCAGAGAGGAGGGAAAAAAAAGAAAAAAGAAAGAAAAAGAAAGAAAGAAAATCGCCCCCTGTGTGGCTTTTTATCTCTCGACAACTCTTCTCCCTTCCACGAAATTGAAATGCCAGCATTGCAACATCCTATACCATCTCCCCAAGAAAAAGATGTTTTCCTCCTTCCAATTAGGCAGCATCTTTAATCTCTTCATTAAGCCCCTCCTAATATAAGCTGCATTGACTTCTCTTCTCTCTCTCTCCTCACACTCTCTCTATCCGCGTTTGAAGCGTTTAACTGGCTAGCTTTAAAACCTTGACTTATTGCAAGCCACGCCAGTCGTCATTTCCAAAGTGGCTCTATTCTGACATTATCCATTTTAAATGGAAACAGAGAACAACTACAGCAAAGCTTCCCCCAGAAAATGCTCCACAGACAGAAATCCACAGGACTCCAAACTGCCACCAAAACCTTCATGCCTATATTGTCCTTAACATCCTCCTTAGAAAGACACTACAGTCATCTCTGAAATGTAGAGGCATCTATGCACACACCAAGGCAACATATTGTTTTCCAAGTCCTTCATCCATGCCACCAAACAAAAAGCCAAAAAACAAAACAAAACAAAAAACCCCAAGAATTCATACCTATGGATAAGTTGTCTGTCTTTAGCTGAGCCCAACTTCATACAAGTAAGTTTTAAAGGGGGAGGGGAAGATGGAAATATATGCGTAATCTTTTCTCAACCATGCATTTTTCTCTCTGAAAATTAGCTGGCAGTTGAATAGGAAATCTCAATTAAAAAAAAAAAAGAATTCCAAGGAACCCGTACTTAACACACGGTCCGTAAGACTGCAGCTTCAAAGTGTAGTTCATATCCACTCTGTCTTTACCTTGGTATAGAGGAAAATATATCCACTTGTGCTTCAGACATGAAGCCAGCCAAGAAATCGTCTCTCTTACCTTTCCACTCCTTCCACTTGACATCCCATTTTCTGTTTTATTTAAGTTTATTCCCTTTAATAGAGATTCTTCCTTAGACCACATAAGGAGCGTGTGTTCCCTTAAAAAGACCCAAAAGCAATGAGTAGTGTGCATCCAAAGATTGCTGTTTCAGCTCTGCCTTCCTTCCCTCCTCCACAGTCACCTTTAAATGCATCTTTTACTGCTGCAGCACATTATATTTGCAGATCATAAAATCCACCTCCAGCGCTTACCAAGACTGTCCTGACATTACTGTTTTATGACCTTGACTTATTGTGGTCACCTGGATAATATTTAAATCAACGTTATGGTCTCTCACTTATATTAAACCCGCTAGGATACTCTCCTGAAAGCCTTAAAAGGATGAGTCCTGGGGAAAAAAATACATAGGGGGAAAAGTGTTTTAAAAAAACACTTTAAAAAAACCCATTTGTACACAGTTCTATGAAATTTATTTTGCTCCATAAAGGAAGATACATGCAAAGTATAACACATACAGACTATATTTAAATAACACAACCACGATAAATTGACTTTTTTCATAATAAGATACCAATACTGCTTTATTTTTTGTCTTAAATATATGGTTGATAGTATCACTTCATGGGAAGAAACTGCATAACTACAGGATGTGAGCATGTTGCCACTGCAACTTTAATTTACAGACACATATGAAATTCGTCTTTTAGTCGGTTTATTATACAATAGGCAGACTACACTAGAATATGAAAAGCAAACTTTTAGACGCATCTATTATCCTAAACATAATATGCATAGAGAAGGGTCCTTCTGTTTTGTGCTGCACGTAAATAACTTAAACATTTTATAAGCTGTTTTAGCAACCATATCAATATTTTATTTTACATAGAAACATGGATGCAATATATATTCTCATGCTTATATCGATGCATCTTCGCTCTACAAACTGCAAATACCCAAATGACGCTTATGAAGTCCTTAATTTTTGCATACGCATTGCATTGATACCCAGAAAAAAATGAACAAGGTTTCTTTTCCCCTTTTCCGCTTTCCTTAAATATTATTGAACACGCTCAAGTAAAATTAAAATTGGAAGTCAGTTCGCGAATTCGGTTCTCTCTGTTCATTTTCTTGAGTTTCATCCTGCGGTTCTGAAACCAGATTTTGACTTGTCTGTCTGTCAGGTTAATACTCTTACTAATCTCCAGGCGGCGCTCACGGGTCAAGTACATATTGAATAAGAATTCCTTCTCCAATTCCAGCGTCTGGTGTTTAGTGTAAGGACACCTTTTCTTTCTTCCGCTCTTTGCTGTCAGCCAATTTCCTGTAGTGTTTTCTGCCTTTATATCCTCTGTTAAAAATAACATTATTATATAAGTATCCGTGGAATAGGAAAGAGAATTTACCAGGCTAAAGATTGTTAAAAAACAGCTTCTTTGGTGGAAAACAATCACTCCCCTATAGACATATAAAGGGGTCGTGCTTATGGCTCAATTTATTTTTATTTTTGAGGTGTTTTAGGTTTAAAGGACTCGTTAAATACATAATTAAATGTCCAATTGTTTCCACCGACTATTACCAAATCGCTAAATAAATCCACGTTAACAATATGAATCTATACATCAGATCCATGCAGCCAAGGCTAAGTTATAGCTCACACACTAACTATGCCTAGTTCAAGTAACGGATATCATAGTGAAATACAATTTCTTTTCGGCTCTTACTCTATTCTGGAGTGCAGGGTTGTCCACACGTCAGACATGTCAACAGAATATAATTTTATGAAATTATTCATGGCCTTTCGTGTACCACATGAAGGCTTTTAAAAAACATCTTAAAATCAACAGTGTAACTTTCCTAAGTTCCGTAACTGTTCTGCCATTGCTTCCTTGTACACACACACACATACGCTTTACTACAAAAGCATCATCTAAGGTGAAATCTGATTATTACCCTCTGAAATATCTGGCTCACTGAAGCACTGTCTTCTAACAGAGGTCAGATGCTTGGAGTCTGTGAAGCCCATTAATATCAAGTGTATTTTTCGTAAACACAGACTATGTGAAATGGATTTGCCTTTATAAAGTGTGTGTATATATTTATCCTTTGTAATTATATTTCTTATATATACACACCCTCTCCTATACACTTACACACACACTTCATAAAGTCAAATGCATGTGTTTGCTATATCTATATAGCAAATATCTATATAGCAAATATTCAAATCCCAAGTATTATATATATATATATATATATATATAATACTTGGGATTTGAATTTGATCATAGGAAAATTCTGGCATCAGTAGTCGCCTATATTTATGTCTAACTATGAAAGAAGAAAATGACATGTCCTATGACTACAATAATCCACTTACTTTTATATTCATGCTAGTTTCAGAAGATTCTGCGATTGGAAATAAGAACTTTAGTTAACCACTTATGCCTTAACAATGAGTATATTTGCAATTAAGCCATCTTTAAGTTTGCAGATGCTCTTTCATGCTATTGAACCTTCGAAATTCTCGCTAAGCCTCTAGCTTTCCAAAATTCTTAAATTGAATTCAAAAATCGCACCTTGGCAATGAATAAAATTCTGATTCAACAAAAAGGAAAACTTAATCTTTAAAATAATTTTATTTAAAGAAAACCACAAACAAACAAAATCCGCCTCATACTGGTTCTGACGATTAAAAATGCTATTCACGATATATTAATTTCTGAAAAAGCAAAAGTTTGGAAATCAATTACTTTAAACATACACCCATTTTGGTTAACATCAATATTTCAGGAGAAACCTTTATTTCCCCCCCCACCCACCCAAATTATAGTTCAAAACCAAAATAATCCTTCTGTTAACTCCCACGAAAATACATCTTGACATGAAAATAGAACGCGCTTTGGGAAGAGAAGTTTGTAAGGATTTTGATAAACTTGACTTTGTGTTTTGTGTATTTGTAACTCAGCTGTCAGATAAAATAATGTCATTGGATGCGGAATAAAATGAAAAGAATGTTTTGGACTATATATTTTGTTTTGTTGAAAGGCCAATTTTAAAGGTGATTTTGTATGAAGATATCTTTCACAAGAACGACAGTGGGTATGAAATATCTGTATGCTCTTCTGGTACCCATACACAGAGGATGTATGTGAGTATACACACCATACCACATGCACGTATATGTATATGCATATACAAACTACATAGTTACTAAACTGCTTCGTTTCTGCTTGATTTCTAGCATATTACAAATTATTGGACACGGAAGCTATTTTAACCCATGCACCACAGTCAAATAATAAAATCCGTTGCTTAGATCTCCATCCGCTCCCAATAATATTTTGTGCTATGTATTTTACGCCAAATTTTCAGAGAATTCCACTCATTCATACATATATCTCTACTTAATGACCCAAAATAAATACTTAAAACAATCTATCTTGAATCTAGGTCTACAGGACAACTGAATATTAAGATAAACAAACATTTCAACCCACATGAAATCTCTACAATGAAAATACAATATGGTAAATGGAAGTCTCTCCTCATAGAAACCCAAACTTAAAACATCTGTTTCACACCCAGAAACAATTTTGCCTTCACAAACAAGACCTCAATTCGCCAGGAAAAAGCTTTTTCAACTAGCAATGAAATGAAACACAATACACAACCCAAACCTGAAATGTTTGCAAGTGAAAATAAGACTCAATCCGTGTTTTCTTTTTCTTTTTCTCCTCAGACATTTTATATTGAACAAGTAAAAAGAGTAAAAATTGCCTTACACGACCACATAAAACATTTAACTAGAAAATAACATGAGGTAAATGTCTGGCTGAACTGATTTTTTTAATCTCATTGCCATTTTAGACTATTCTAAAAGCCACCTAATCTTATTAAATATACACCGTTCCTAGCAGCTACATACTTAACTAAATACATGCACAAGTCTCCCCTTTAAATAGCGAGAGGCTGTGTTTTAACACATTTGACTGCTCTATTTTCTCTGTGATTTTTATTTCGAGTAAGAATTTAAAAACGACTGCAGCAATTCAGACATAAGTGCGGCGAAGTTTGCAGTGTAAAGTGCATCTTATTATTATTATTATTATTATGCTGATCATTTTCTGAAACCAGTTACCGATAATGAATAATCCCTTACCTTTTGCTTCATTGTCAGAATTGTCTGTGCTGGTGTCAGTGCTTTTATTCAGGTCTTTCTCTGCTTCCGAAGGGCTTATTTTTGGAGCTGGGGCGCTTGTTTCTGTTTTAATTTCGTTGGTGGATGTGTTCTGGGTATTATCTGTTTTTGTGTTTTCAGGGAAACTCACTTTAGCCACTGGTGGTGGGGCTTGTTGTTGTTCCAGACGCTCACTCCTTGGGTTCAGACTCGCTCTGGAGTCAAAACTTGCCTCAAACTCATTTGGATTGTTGCAGTTTGGCGTCTTCTCCATAGAGGAATAACCTTGGCCGGCTCGATAGTAGCTAGGAACAGGGACTTCATGATCATTTAGGCAAGAATCAGGCATTTGATTGGGGTAGAGGGCTGTCTCTGTGGCATTTTTCGCCCTTTTATCAGCGTTATACATGCAGCATACATTCTCTTCTTTGACATTGGTTGGGAAAGAGCAGGATGGGAGCTGTCTTGCAACAGGTTGTTCGATTCTGTAAGTATTTTTTGGGTCACACCAAGTGTCTAGCTGAGAAAGGTAAGATGGATAGGTGTTGAGAGACAGGCTGGCGGTATTCACCTCGTCTCTTTTGGAAAGAGACGGGATAATTCCACAGTTTCTCATCATTCCACAGCTGAAATCGCTCCCAGGCTGCATATACATTCCTTGGTTAGAGGAATAATTCTCGCCTCTACAGGTACCGGCCAGCGAGTCCATCAAAAAGGAGTTAGAAGTCACATTGTTGGGACATGACATTGTCAGGGAGGGATTTTAAAGAGGAATACTACAGCCAAGGGCTGACATCTTTTTTTTAGGGAAAAATAGCAGCCCCATAATTATCCACGCATTGGTCCCCCACCACGTGACGGCCAGGCCAATGAGGATTGAAAATGGCCTTGATGATTCAGACGCCGATGACGTCACAAGGGTCAAGTTGTTGCGAGCGGAGAAAACTAGCATAGAGCAACAGCGACATCTATCAGTCTCTGCCGGGTAGGGTGTCCGGGACCTTCACTTTGAACAAAGGAGAAAAGCCCCCCGGTTTGCGGGAGTTTGTTTACCAATGAACCAACGCGTGTCTACAGCAGAGTGGGGGGAAACAAAAAAAAAAAAAGGGAAGCGCAAATACAAGCAAAGTCAAATCCAAATAAAAAGGTCAGGAAATAACCAACCTTAATTCCCCTTCTTTGCTTTGCCTTGCCTATCTTTCCTTCTTTTGCCTGAAATAAATCCAATTTCTAGTAAAAGGCAGAGACCCCCCCAAAAAAAACCTAATTCAACTTTCTCCCCCCCTCCTTCCCCTCTCTCTTCTTAGCAAGATTCCCAGTGCTGCCCCCCCCCCCTTTCTTCTGTAACAGAACTTGAAATATTTTAGTTGCTGTGGTTTGGGTTTTCATCGAACGTTGGGGTGGATTTTGTTTCTTTTTAACGGTGGGGTGGGTGCAGATCTTTAAAGGGTGGAATTGTAGGATCGATGCCTCTTGAGACCTCTGCTTTGTTTTTTAAAATGTATTTGGAATCAGGAAAAATATGTAAAAAGTTTCACCGAGATGATTTGAGTCTTTAATTTCGGTGCTTTTTGATCCCCGCAGGTCTAAAATAGTCCTGTGTGCATATTTGGAAAGCAGTTTTTTTAAAATACCAACAAAAAGCCGTTTTCTTTTTTATTTCCTCTTTGTGTGTGTGTGTGTGTGTGGTATGGATAAGCGTTGCATCCCTCGAAATAGACTCTGAAAAGACAACGTTTTTAAAAAATAATCCACTTCCAATGTTAACTGTCTTAAGTTTCTTTGCTAAAATAGCGTCTGTGATATGCACAAATCTTGCAAAATAAATGTATTCGTGGGGAGAAAAAGGGTAAATTTGATAAATATGATCGATCTTTAAATAAAAAGGGACAACATTGCGATGGTGGGGGTTTGTTTTACCTCTTCAGGAAATAACAAAAAAATCAAAATTGTATTTGACCAAATATTTAGTACATGGATTTCCCAAAACAAACTTCCCGATTTGGTATAATTTTTTACTGTGGGGATTAAAAGAAAAAGTTTGTTTCTTGACAGATAATTTCCCCTTCCCCATTTTGTTAAACTATTTCACTGTTATGTGGGTTTAACTTTTCCCCCCATTTAATTTAACGACCACAGAACAATAACTACTATTCCAAGTGGAGATGGAATTTTTACCTATGTGTTTTCCTTTTGCCTCATTTCTTTACTGGACAATTTCTAATGTCGTGTAGCGATTAAGATGAATTGTTTTAGTGTATATTAATTTTACTAGGGGGGATGCAATCCTACTTAGATAACGCTGATTTTAGGTTAGGCGAGGAATGGGACTAGGAATAAATAAATAAAAAGAAAGAAAGCCTCGAATTTCAAGATCATTACAACCGATTGGAAAGACACACGGGTTCAGAGTCATTTTCAAGGGGAAAAAAGCCACCCCCACGACCTTTCATAAGGGGGGGAAAAGAGAGCAAATTCGAAAAAAAAATAACATAGAAATATGAAAAATTGAACCGGACCATTTTGCGTAATTTGTAGCGCTTTAAAGTGTAGATTATTCAGACTTCTGCAACCATCTTTCCCCAAGGTGTTACAGAACTATTTCACAATTCCACTCTGCTTTAACTTTCAAGAGACTTGCCAACCTTCTCTTCTTCAATCCTCCAGTGTGACAAATTTAAATCTCTTAGGCCGAGACAGCCTAAAACTGCATTATACAATTTTGTGTCCCCCCCACCCCCCACCTTATACAACATAGTAAAAGGTTTCCTACGCTTCAGACGCCATTTGGTTCCCCTGGAAAGCTATTTGCGACTTTATTGCCTCTATTTGTGTTATCTGCATAGGTCTTTTAAAAACAGTTTGATAGAAATCGTTCAGTTTTATGATATCCAACGAAAATTCCTCATAATATTTATAAGCAAAGAATAAAACTTTAGTATGGGAACCAATATTTTCTCATTTATAGGTGATGAAATTAAAGACCAACGCAATTTTGTATTATACTGCTTTTTCCCCCTTTTCCCCCCTCTTCTACTTTATTTTTGCAGCTGATCTGGCTACCCAATAATTTATGCTGGTCAGTCAAACATTTCACATGTGCATTTCTGGGACACCAGAATTTGACCTTATAGTTTCCTGGATTGTCTGCCTGCAGATTAAATATGTTTTCCTGATTTTTGCCATGTATTCCTGTGCTTTTGTCAAAGGAAGATATTAATGCGTTGTATGAACCCTAATCAAGATTAAACTTAACATCAAATAATTTGAATTTTCTCTGTATCGCAGACCCAGAAGCCTTTATAGAATCTGGAGTAAATGTCGTATCGGTGCGTGCTGTTGGAAACAGAAGATCTACCGTGGAAACCTCATATTTTAAGAATGTGTAAATGTTGTGTATATAAAATAAAGATTTACATTGTTAACAGTCATTTTGTGTACTAGCTTTTGCCAAAACAATCAATTTATTCAAACGTTTGAAAGATTTTAAACTCTCTTTTCCAAGATGCTGCTCAAGAGCTTTTGAAACAAATAAGACAGCATTCAGAAAAATCAGTTCAATCAAAAATAATATATGATTAAAAAAAACTTCAGCACAGATTTTGTTGTTATATCAAAAGAGAATTGAGGTTAGCAAGGAACACAGAGGACCTCTCCAGGAGACCGAATATTGTTTAAAGTTAAAAATAATTAGAAGTATGATAAACATGGGTCATTAATGGAAAAAGAAATAAAATTCATCAGCTTAAGTAGAACCCCCGTTGGGAAAAATGCTTTCCTCTAATTACAGAAAATAAATACGAACAAACGCTATTAAAACTTAAAAGGAGAGAGCCTATGTGTGTCAAAGACTTTAATAACCTACTTTGAATTTTACACACTTTTAGGAAAACAATATAGATGCTGAATGTTCATACACACAAAGTACACTTTGATGCAAATGTACCTAGATGCCATAGATTCACAGAGATGTGTACACATGTTCATAGATAACTTTCTGTTTCACATAGACATTTGGAATAACCTGTGGTATTTTATTTATACAAGAGCTAAGAAACTAATGAAGTCTATGTCACATAAAAATCTCTCTCTCTGTGTGTGTGCGTGCGTGTGTGTGTGAGGGGGGCGGTGAGGGGGATCCCCCCTTTTCATGTGTGCCTTTCCCTCAATGCCTATGTATATGAAGCAAGCGGCTGATGTTCTGCTATTGTCCTTACTGGGAGGTTGTCCTGTTTTGAGTTCCAAAGGCAGATAATTGCCTAAAAATATCAAGAAATCAGCTAATGTGATTCCGCAGAACCTGTGTTCTTTGTTAGACACACATGGTGCGTCTTTCAGGGAGGGGAAAAAAGACTCAAACAGCCCATTTTTGCCCTATGAATTTAAAATACACGTGTGTAATATCTCAAACAAAGAATATCTCAAACGTACACATACTATTTTACCTGCCCCCCTTTCAATCTAATTATTTAACCGAGAGTTATGCACGGAATTGCCTCTTATATCCATTGTATTTTTACCAACTTTTCTTACATTTTTATTACAAACATTCATTTTCGCGTCTAGGAAGTATTTGGTAGCAACACTTTAATGATTACCTTAAATTTGTATTTCTGCCGGGTATTATGCCCCCATGTTGCAGCAGAAATAATTCTGATTTATGACAAAGTACACTGGAGTACAATAACAGTGATGCAAAAATAAAACCCACGCCTTTATATGTTGGCTTAGAAACTGTAAACTATCACCACAAGAAATCTATCAAACTTTACAATCCCTCTTATTCTACTTCCTTCTTTCTGAGTAACTTAAGTCATAGCATTATGGAATGATATTATGTTCCTTGAGGTGGCATTGAAAACTGTGTTTACGTTTTCCTACGTCCAACATAGCAGTCTTCAGACTCTAATATACTGGTTTTAGTCTGGTTACCCTTTGATCACGAGGAGAAAATTTGAGAGAGTAATTCAGATACAGGCATGAGTGGTGCGGGTGACAGAAGAAAATAATAGTGTGCCAGGATTTTTTAAAAGTTTATTCAATGGAGAATGTTTCCTGTAATTTTCCAAATGCGTTAACAAACTTAAATGTTACACAAATAACAGGATTGTTCATATCAGAGGTTGTGAAGTCTGAGCAGTTGCCCTGAGAATCTAAATTCCTATATGCTTCTAAAGCAATAAGCGTTTGGGGCCATATTTCATGATATGATTACATTTCTAAGCTAAAAGGAGAGCTTAAAACGTTTTGAAAATTGGTGCATTTTACTTCTTGGGAGTAATCCTTTGAAAATAATATAATTAGTGAAAAAAGTGTGTGGAAAAGTCAAAAAGTAAAAAGACTTAAGTGCCTGCTGAAATGTTAAAACATACTAAATTAGAAAAATAGCAAAACATTCTGTCTTTGCACATAGGAAATCTGAAGGAAGTTGTATTAAAATGCTGGTATTTTGATATCGTCGGCAATGCGTGTATGAAGCTGAAATTCCCATCTGCTAAGTGCTTCTAAATAAACATTTTTGTTTCAAATATAGCTTTAACCAATTATCAGTCATTAGATGAGTGGTGGGATATTAACAATTCCACTTTTTCACAGGGAAAAAAAAACTATTTCAAAAAAATTGAATACACATGACTTTCCGCCCCTATTGGGTCGAAGTATACTACAGAGAAATGTCCTGGATATGATCATTTTATTTTGCTAGATTCACCTAGATCTGAGAATATAGAATTAATAGTAGGTACAGTAGAATTACAGTAAAGAGCACTACGGTGTAAGAATATTTATCTACGTATCTATCTATGTTCGGAGAGTTACTTAGTTATCTTTAAAGTCCGCAGCCTGAAATATAACCTTGAAACAAACACTCCTGTTTCCTTAAATACTTATTGTTTGCAAAACTGAATTGATTCAAAGAGATTCAGCTCTTTTAACAACCATTTATACAGAAACATACGGTTTATATCAACCACCTTTTAAAAGCAGTGGAACCGATGTGTTTAAGAATGTATCACTTAATTCCTAGAAAGGTATTAAGCCCTCTTTTTAACAATTAAAACAATCGAATTTGCCCAACTACTTGTAGCGCATAAACAACTGTAATGTTTATATTAAAGTCTGTTCTTTTGTCTAAAACTAATAAAGTCTTTTATGGGCTCCATCAGCTATATGCTATATTCTAATTCATAAACTAAAGATTAAAAAAGCCTTATGAGGTTGCAAACCACATTCTTGTGGTTTCATGTTGTAATTTAGAAGTTATCAAAAGCAGAAGAACGTGCTTAAATCTAACATATGCTGTGCATCCGTATATTTTCCAACTTTATTAAAGACGGATAAGCAAGGCCTTAATGAGAGGCCATTTTGGAAAAAAAATAATATAAGTCAGGTTTTAATATTCTCTTTGATAGCAAAGAGGCACTCAGCCATGCACGCCAACCAGAAGAAGTAGTTTGGCTTTTTTTGTTTTCAACTCTAGTGTCAGTTACAAATGCTTTCATTAAAAACCAGAATTACTTTACAAAAGTGATTTTCTCCCCCAGTGGTAGAGCCCGCACGATATTTCAACACCAAATTATCTGCCCTCCACCCAGAAGAGGGGTAAACCAGGAGGAAAAAAAATAATGGCCATTCCAAAATGTTACGACCCACGAGAGTCTCCAAGACAAGGAAACTGGGAGAACAAGCTATTTATTTACATTGTACACAGCCCTGGCTCTCCGTCCGGTTTAGCTATGGCTCCTACCAAAATTACTCGCACACAAATAAATTAATTCACCCTATGATCCACAGGCGAAGATTAGCTCAATTGATGGTCGCTTCCAATCCACTTGCCAAAACCAATGTCTTTGTTCTTCTGATTTTCTAATCCCATTTTTGCCAAATTCCAAGGCAACGTCAAACCCATGAGGAAAGTACAAATGGTAACAGGATGGCTTTCCCTCATGGCTATTGTTTGCCGGTCTTGCTGAGTTGCTCAACAGAGTAGTTTATTTACATGTCACCAAAGAGAACTCGCCCTGAGAGGACCGCACTTATCACACAGTCAAGTTTACGTTCCTCAACTCAAGAACTGTTAGGAGAGTGTGCATGTGAGAGTGGGTTGGTGTCTTTCTGCATGTGTGTGTGTCGTGTGTATGTATATGTGTGTGCGTGGTGTGTGAACAGCCATGTCTAACATAACTACAGTCCCTGTACACTTTTTTCCTGGATGTGCATTTGCAGTTCTTTAAAACAAAACAAAAAATCACCTGCATTTTCTGCAAAAGTGGAAGTGATTTCCCCTGTATGGAAGCCAACTTAAATGTACGTTATTATTCTGCAAAAAGCCAATTAGAAGTTTGCTTCCTCGCCTTCTTCCCCCTGTGCAATATTTCACAACAAAGTAACCTACAGCAGCTTCCAATATGTTGTGTAGGGAATCCAGGGAGGAATAGGAAACAGGTCGGGTGTTTGTACGTCACATGGAAAGGTCCTTCACAATTAGTCTGTGTGTCATTAACGTAACTATACAGCGAGCTCCCCCAGCCTATGAGGGAGCATTTATTGTGACGGACATTAGATGGAAATAATAATAAAAAAACCTTGTAAAACTTTTATGCCAAACAAAGTTATAAAAACTTTTCATGCGTTAAGATATCAAAAGGTTTATAACAATAATAAAGCGTGTGTGCTGTGTGTGTGTTAAACCTTCTTCGACATGCAATGAACGCGGCGAGGTTGAGTTAAATATTAGCTCATCATAAACGCCACATTTGGCCCAAAATTTGAATTTAAATAAAAATGTGGGTTCTCCTCCGTTCCACACCCCGCCGCCCCCCTAATTCTTTCTCAGGAGGCGGGGACACAGAAAGCCTTTCTGATTCCGCTTTATTACAAAAGGGTTAAAGGTGATGGACTTGACTTTATTGAAGTTCAAAGACATCATATATTCACATTTTTCTTCCTGTGGACCTCTCTCCTCTCCCATCCCCGGTACAAGGAGCATAATCTCAATATACAGAACTCCACTTGCAGGGTTGGCCTTTTGCGGTTAAGTGTGACGATTTAAAAAAAAATACATCACAGGACAACCAAATCAAAGCCAACTATTTCCAAATTCATCCAGTGTGGTATCCAATCCATCCCCACTTCCTCACCTAGCCCCGCCACACACATACACACACACACACACACAGGCAACCACTCCCCCCAAAAAAGAACATTAACAGCCTTTTCCTACATGGCACTGCTGCTTAATGCTGTTGTAAACTCCCACATGGTCTATAAACTTGGATTTTACAACTAGCATTCCATTTTAGCTCGGGAAAACTTTGAACTAGGCCTCCAGTTTCATTGTGTTGGAGTTGAGCTGAAGACATGGAAGGGGAGGGGGGAAAAAATCCCTGGGCAAGACACCCTTATTTGTTTACTATTTACTGCGGAAGTCTTTTCCTATGGCCAGACGGGGTAATTAAGAAAAATTAAGCTGTTTAGTGCTGCAGTCTTTATTACAATGTCTAGACTACTAGCTTTTGTCCGGACAGTGGCTGCTGTTACGGAGCATTAACTGCGGTTTCTGACCTCGTGATAAGCACCCAATTGCACCTATGCATAGTTTTCCTAACCTTGGAAAGGTTTGGCAAACAATCGTTAAAGAAAGGTGGGTTTATATGAATAATATTCCCTTTTCTTTGGCAGCTCTTCGACTGTATCAAAGAGTGGCTGCATCTGCTAGGAGCATGGCTTTGGTCTCCATCCTATTTCAAAGCTCTTTCATATTTTATTCACTATTCTATCAAGGAATTATCTACCAAAGAAAGGTCCAGGTTTTGGATTTCCAAAGTGCTGGCATGGTTTTAGGCCATGGGGATACCTCCTTAAACATTTCCACGTTTTAAACATAAATTCAAAGAAGCTCTTTGCCATCTAGCTTTTTTTTTTTTTTTTTTTTTAACCATCTCATTTAATGAGAAACATGTCTAAGAACATCACCCGTTCAAATTATACCATGGCGTAACGAGGATGGGTCTATCACGAAAACAAAAGTTGTTTCTCATTTATTCTTTTTGTGTGTGTGCAAGCGAAGCACATTTTTGTGGCTTGCAATTTCCCCTACCGCTGTCACATAAAATCAGAAGCCACCATCAAAGTATGGGGCTGTATTTAAAAGCAATTATGAGAATTTTACAAGAACATTGTCAATGTATGGGAATATAATGTGTTGTTTCTTTGCTGATGTTCTTTTGTTCTTTCTTCCTTTTTCTTTTTTCTTCTCTCCCCACTCCTACCCATACAAAACTCCGCATCAAGAGATATGAGAATTCAGTCTGAAAAGCAACAAAACAAAACAACACCCTCCCCACCCTCCCCCCGAGTTATTCTACATACACAACATACATGCATCAAACAACTGGCGGCGTTTTCTGTACTTCTTTTTCCTTTAAACCAAATTGTGTCTCTTTAGTCCGCTCAGGAGAGGGAAAAGGCTTTGTGTAAACATAAAAATGCACTTCTGTACCAAAAGTCTGGGAGTTGAACTTGTTTTCCTTAACCAGGAATTTAAGTACTTGACTTTGCATTTGTGCTTTGTACGTAAAAGGTAGTTTATATTTGACTTTATGGAAATACAGCACCTTCGTTTGTGCAATTAGAGTTGCACTCACTTACAAAAGTCAAATATATGGTGCAAAAGATTAATTACATCCGGAAAAACCGAGCAAGACACATGGAACCAAATACACAGTTGTATTATTGGGCCAAGAAATTCCAATAAAAATTTAAATTCGGTGAGGAATACAATGAACCCCACAACAAATGTAAACTTTAACGTAGAGGAGTCATATGAATTTGGACAATGCCACATTGCACTGAGCCAGATGACCATGGATGATTATATATGGTGATAGTATCAAATATATATATTTGATGTCATTACCATTTAGGTATTAAAAGTTCTATTGGGAAGTCCATACCGCATTGACCGCAATGAGGTTTAAAGAGGGGAAGTACTAATAAAATGGTCAAATAAAATCATAATGTAGAACAGCTTGCAATATCTTTATTTACCACAGAATTTCACAGAGTTTCCCGGGAATTCACTTTACATACACAAAGATCTTTTATTATTATTGTTGTTTGTTGTTATTGTTCTTCTAGATCCGGGAAAAAAATGCATTACGAAATGTATTTACAAACCACTTAAGAGACAGTTATTGCAAATATATTCTCGTCCATACACCCCTCCCTCCCCCCAACCCCCCAAAAATGTAAAAGTGGGACTGCATAGAATATATATATGATTGAAATGAACCCATTCTTGCTGCAACAGAACAGAATATTTAAATTAGGTTTCGACAACAGCTCTTGGCATGGATAGCAGGAGAACACAAATGGTCGGTGTGGATACGCACACTCCTATGCATATGTGCACACACACACACACACACACACACACACACACACACACACACACACACACACACACACACTCCCAAATCAAGGTATCTAAATTAACCATAGAGGGAGGTTTTGGCCGCGTCTGTGATAGCACATGTTAACTGCATATTGAAATCATCACCATGATAATTATAACACAGCACTGCGATTTATTCAAATAGACAAGGATGACTAAATGAAAAAAAATCCGTTGTTCAGACAAAACGTTAAATAAAAAGTCCATGGTTTTCAAGTCCTTTAAACGTTTAGATATCTGAACTCCTTGCGTTACTTAGAACTGTTCCATACATACAAATATAAGTAACGAAAAGGCTTAAACTTTGAGGTTGCTTGTAGACTCAGACCACAACCCATGCTTTCAGAGTTCCTTCTTAGTACAGATCTACTTCACCAGCAGAGAGGATTGGAAAAAGATGTGTTCACAATAAGGGATTTCCAGAAAAATACTGCAGGCGGTCTCTGCTTAATTTTTTTTCTTTCATTCTTCTGTTCTGAAACCAAATTTTAACCTGTCGATCAGTGAGATTTAGCATCCTAGACAACTGAAGCCTTTTTTCTTTGTTTATATAGACATTGAAGAAAAATTCTCTCTCTAGCTCTCTGATCTGAAATTTCGAATAGGGACATCTCTTCTTTCTTGTACGGGGAGCACCTTAAAAAAAAACAGAAGGGAATGTAAATACTAAGCAAATGCAACACATAGACTCATCTCTAGATCTGACTCCATATATATGGATATATATATATATATACACACATATTTATAGATGCATGGGATAATATATTTCGCCACTGTTATATTTGCCCATTGTTAGTATAATGCAGAGGTGAGGTTATATATGGTTTTAAGGATTGTGTCCTAGTTATGTTCTAAATACACTACCTCTGCACAGGATTTTGTGATGGACATATTTTTAAGCAGAGTTAGGGATTGTAGGCAGCAATTAATTTAAGCAGGCTTTAAAGAAACTGTAACTGTTGAAAAACATACGTTCAAGCTGCAAATCTGTTATTTGTATAGAAACAGCATGAGCAATGTTGGAACTGTAGGAACTAGACATTATGTTCCGCATAAGTTTTTGATTAACTTCAGTACCAGCATACACACACACCAAAATAATCAAAGTAAAATAGAATTTAGCCTCTGAGCAAGAAAAGGGGTGCATTGTTTTAATCATGAAACCAAATAGCAAAGGGGGAGAGAGAAAAAAATCTCACCGTGATCGCTAAGTTTAAAAGTTGCTTGGCTTCAGAATTTAAAATACGCCTCTAAGTTTTCTTAGAAATGTAGTGATTTTTTTTATCTGACCTTAATGACAAAAGACAGAAATTCCACTAGGCTTTGCGACGAATCAATGCAATTAACAAATAAATAAAATAGAGACTCCGGATTTAATTAAAATGTTGTACATTTTGCATTTAGCTCCACACCCCCTTACTAAAAGAGAGAGAGAAAAGAAAGACCCAACATATACTTTTAATTAAAAAAAAATCACTCCACATGCATCTTAGTGCCTAAAAGCAAGCACAGGAAGCTACAGCAGTGTTCTGCCCAATTGGCTTTTACCCTCAGCAACCCGGGACCAAATCCTTTTAAAATGCTCATGTAAGTTCATGATCAAAGTTAATATTTGCCACGATGGTGTGCTTTTAAAATTTCACAGACTCTAAGATACTGTGTCTGCGCCTAACATCTCCATTTTTTCAAAGAGCTTTCCCATCGTAAAAATTCTTCTCGTTGGAAGAAAGAGCTTTGTAGGTTATAATAAAATCCTTTGAATGCTTATAAAACTCCACATAAAATTTGACCGACAAAACACCGGGCTAGTCCCTTAACCTTTCCATTTACTGCTCTACCTACTCGAGTTGCTGTTTTTGCTTCCTTCCTTGTTGACAGAAGAAGACGAGGCTGAAGACCCTGGATTTGTGTTTTCCTCTTCGTCTTCCGGGTCTATGCCTTGCTCTCCGCGGGATGATAGTGCACTGGGTTGGGAGTCGGATTCCAGTTTGCTCTCGCTTTTCTGCAGACAGTTCTCAGGCGGGTTCTCTGTCCCGCAGTAGGCATTTTCGAAGAACCGATCAAAGCCCTGGGGCAGGACACTGTTTTTGTTCATGCTGGAGTAGAATCCCGTAGATGCAGGATGGTTAGAGCTGGGATGGTGGTGGCTGTACACGCTTTCGTTTTTCATTAGCATTTCGGTCATGGTGGAAGGCGGGATACACTCTCTATGCATCAGATCTTCCGCGGAATAACACGATGCGTAATTGCTTCTATGGTGCCATTTACTAGAGGGGTCTAGACCATAGGAGACCTCTCGAACTGGCTGCACTTGCGAGAGGTTAGTGGAATAAGGGTAGGAGATTTGGCGAGAGGGGGCCTGTGGCAAGAAAGATGACACAGTTGAAAATTCTGGGACGTAATAGGTGCAGCTAGGGAGGTAGAGATTGGAAGCGCAACCTGCTCTGTCTCCAAAGTCAGCACTCCTCTCTTTACGCGATTGAGAACAGAAGTTTCCTAGATTCACTGAGTTAAACATCTTTCTCCTTTTCTTGCTCTATAGATAGATGTTTTGGATCCGATGTGCAGAGGGGGAAAAATTTGGGAAGGCGAGATGACGCGCTATCCGTCTTAGTCGCTCTAAGGAACACGTGATCCAAAGTAGATATTGTCATATATCAGTTTGGAGCACTTAGATGTGTAGGAGTGGTTCACTTAGGTAAGATCTCAGAGGTTCAAACGATTGGTTTTCAAACACCGCAGAAACATTATGAAAATCAATTGCAGCTTTGTATTCATTTTCTTTAAGGCACACCCCTTGTAAGCATTCAAAGCAGAGGGCAAATACAAGGGATGGCTTGTGAAGTTTTTTTTTTTTTTTCCTTCCCGGTTTGGATTCTGCTTTCTATTTTTCACGAGGATTCGGATATGGGGTGGGGGCTGTTGGGAGGGAGTGGGAGCTGAGGGAGGGTCTTAGAGATATTTTAACTGTATTTTTCCACGTTTTTTTCTTTTCTTTTCTTTCCATGCTAGTCACATTTTAGGCGTGACAATGTAAAGTCTTTAAGTAAGCTCAATAAAAAGCCCAGGGAATGCGCTGAAGATTCATAAGTAAGTTTTCAAACATTTCTCAAAATCTTGCTACAGTGGGGCATACACATATCTCTGTGCCATTGGGCTTTTAAAATTATAGTGAATATATAATTTGGGAGGGAAGGGGGGAAGTGGCTAATTAGCAAGCTTCTAACATTAGCTAATTACACTGTTCTATGTGCATACCAACTGTACATAAACCAACGTGGCATATACTGCAGAGAATATACCCTTTAAGCAATACCAGTGTGTGTAAAGTTTCAAACTTTAAAGTTACCTGAGACTAAAACTGAGCCATTTCAAGGCTGGCTTAATGACTTTTGAAATCGAATTAGTAATATATCAGGGAATAGAGCAAATGAATTAAGTCAGTGCCTAATAAATATTCGAAAACCTCCTTTAATGTTTTGTTAAATATTTATTATGTAAGAGTGGCATATTAAATATTTAATGCAAGTGTTTATTGTCAATCAATGAATGTAAGTACAGAATTACTAGCATCCTTTATTCCTCCAACTGAATTAAAAAAGAGAGATTCTTATTAAAGTCATTTGTCTTGAATTTTGTGCCCCAAGAGCTTCATGCTTGTCTATATTTTCCAGTGTTTTGAGATGGAATAAATACTTGTGCTATAAAGTGCTATCAGACATTTTGCGAGTTTTTCAACCAATTGTCTGTCTAAACGTTCTTCTTTAAATAATATGGAAAGGGATACCTGTAGGACTTACAGAGAATATTGAGTGATACTGTGGGTTGCTAGTATTTCCAAAATGTATCTTGCATATCTTGCCTACTTAAAACTCTTCTAGCACCAAACTATCCTGTGACCACTACTCTGATTGTGCACTACTCGTTCTTTTCACCTGGGTTGCAAAGAATTTGTCAGGGGACTGCGATGAAAAATGATGCTAATAGTATTTCTATTTCAAATGCAGAGATGTTTATGTTTTCCACTATCTGTGAAAATAATGCAATCCCTCGTGTCACCCCTCCCCTTCTTTTAATTACAGGACACCACCTGGTTAATTTTCTTTATTTCCTCTTTTGCTATTGTTCAGTTAAAGGAAGAATAAATAAAAATTCAGCTGTTTACATAGAGGTCCCCCTCCCCCAACTAAACTCCATCGTGGGATCTCTTTGGAGACAGGTTAAATACCTCCTAACAAAACTAACACACCATCACAGAGTAAAATGTCTTTATTAGTGATATCTTGTCAAAGAGTGTTGCAGTAAATTCGAACAACAACAAGAAATAACCAAAGCACAGACACATGAGCTATCAGTAAACAATATTGTTAGGAATTTTCTGCGTGTTTTTGTTTTGCTAAGCATTTCATCTTGAAAACTATCAACAACTCCATCCAAGTAATAATAAATTACAACACAAGAAACGCAAGATATAAATTGTACAGCTCGGAGCTGCAGTCATTTAATCCATTTAATATTTTTATTCTCAATTTTCATTTTCGCTGGTCTAATTTTTTTTCTTTCCATTTTAGTCAGCAGGTAGGTTCATTTCGACGCAATATTAACAGAAAGTGAAAAGACCAAGTACTTCTTCCACAAGCTCCTAGAAGGAAGCGGACGCTGATAAAAAAAAGCAATAATAGAAAAGCATAATGACATTAATAAGCAACATGCTTTTGAAAAGTTCATTTTAATTATAAGAAATAGATTGGTAGGTCTGTGTCTTGCAGCGGGGCTAAGATCTGAGCACTTAAGAAACAAAGAAAAAATACATTGGGCACTGCAGTGTAGCTTTCAAAACTATAGCACATTGCAATATGTCTCGAATTCAATTGCTGTATTATGGATCCCTTGATGGCTTATGCTAAGAATACATACTCTTCCTTATTTAAACAATGTTGCCAGTCTTAATGCAACAGAACCTTTTTTTTTTTTACACATATTTGAATTTTTCTCAAGGTTGGTGTTTTTCTATCCAATAATCTTCAAAAAACTCTTTTTATAAGTGATCTCGGGATGTGTGTGTATATATATATAAATAGGTCTATAATCTCAAAATGAGATGTATTTTTTCTCTAATGCACCCTTAGCTGATAAATACAAAGTAAAGAACTCATGAGGTCGAGATATGTGTCTTGGTTTTGTAATCTGCCCCCATTTTATGTCTTGGGTGTCATTTTGGGCAAAACTTTTAATTAAAGTGTCAGTGATCTTTTTATGGGCCAATATTAATACTAACTACAAACTAATAATGTTAAGCTATTGTTTATGAGTGCAATTATTTTTCTTCCAATTCCCTCCTCTTTGCAACCTGCATGGGGCAGAATCGAACGTTGAAATGGAAATGGCTCCTAGTAAAAATACAGATTTCATCTTCGGGGTTTAGGCATTACGTTTAGAGATTATTTCTTCTCCATTTTATTTGAATAAAAAGAAGACATTAATGGAGGGGAGGGGGAGAGAAAAAAAAGTCCTACGTGTCGTCGCTAAAACGTATGTGTGGTATAACACATGAGCTCCTTCCTATAGGTGTGTGAATAATTTATTGCTCTTAGTAGGTAAATATCTCTAAAACAAGTCCTGTTGCCATTTTGTTTTTTAAACCCAGTTTAAAGGGCAGGATTTGCCGGCTTCCTGCAAGGAAACACAGAAGAGACAGCTGTGGAGTCATAGCACTTGAATTTGACCACCAAAGTGACTACCATAAAAGCCAGAATGAAGACTGCAGACTCGCATTCCTTCTGGTTCCCTTAAAAAAAAAAAGTCAAATGAGTTTAAGGGTAATCAACTGTAGGGACCCTGAACTTTAATCGAGTTCATTTCACAGCCAAGTCTGCAATAAAATAAAATAAAACAAAACAAAATACACATACAGACAACCTAAGGGGTGGGGGAGGAGAGGCAATACGTTTATTTTTCTAAGGGAAGTTGCTCGAATACTATCTTGATGTTACACTGAACTGAACTGCCTACTTAGAGGCAATATTTGTAGTGTATTTTGTTTCCTCACATCAGCATAGTAAACGAAAACGCAGCAGAGAGCGCGAAGCGTTCACCTCCTTTTCCCTAGCTAGCGGGCTATTTGTTGTAGACAAGCATCTAAATGCAATTCGATTCCATTGCAAGAATTAAGTGTTTAAAAACTCAACACGTTTTGCCTTGACTGACTACTAATTTGCCTGACATAAAGACTACATTTTGCACATTTAACAGTGTTTTCAACAGGCAAATAGGCATTTCACAAGACTTCTAAGTTGTGCTTTTTGTTGCGAAAATGAACTTTAAGTAAACTCCGGGTAGTTTTGACTGAACGAGCCAAATCTAAGAACGGTAGCGAAATAAAACTTTTTGGTTGTGAAAGTGGCTTGTTTATAGATATAAACTTCTTAAGTCATATTTTGATTTAGGATAGCCCAGTACTTGAGCTATTCTCAATAAACCATCCATTTTTTCCACTGGGAAATTCTGATTTTCCTTCCCCTCCTCCCCAAAAATTAATTTATTTTATGCAGTGTAAAATCGTATCAACATTCCAGTTATCACTGGATAAAACTTTTCTGCACTTGTCATCATAAAGAGCTCTTCGTTGGAGTCATTGAGTATGGAATCCACTGACTGGGAAAGAGAAAATTAAATATTATTTATACTGGTTTGACTTACCATTTTAGCCATAGCATTCCAAGCGTTTAAAAGGAATTGTGATCTCAAGCTATCTGATGCATTATTTATACATTGCATCTTTACCTAGGACAGGCGGCTGATCACAATTTACTTTGGTTCACGGATTTGGGAAAGAAGCATTTTCAGAATTGTATGCATTCCCGATCTGTCTGCAAATGCATTAAAAGTGAGTGTAAATCATTTTGTTGGTCGATGTATCTTCAGGCAGCTTCACAGATATGTGATTTGTTTATGCTAAATAAGCTCAGACTTCTGATGCCTAATGACTTTGGCCTGTCAGATGTTCTAAAGCTGATTCCTCCCTCCCGCTCCCCCAATACAGTACTACAATTACTTCCTAAAAACAAGACTCATAGACATCAAAAAAAAAAAAAAAACCGTACAAATCCACGCCAGTAAACAGATTACTATAGACCGCATGTGTCTCCAGGAAATCTAAGGCTGGAGACAATAGCTACAAGTGGGAAGCTCTTGGAAAATATTATTGTCCCCAAATGGCAAAGATAAATTTAATTGGATATAAGCCAGCCTACTAAAGAAGACTATATAAGCTGTGAACAATTCAAAGGGAAAAAGGACTTAGATCTCTGTAGACCTGAGCTGCAAGTTCAAAATCATGTGGACTCAATAAAGATAAAAGCAGATAAACTATGCTTCCTAACCACAGGCAAAGCAGATATTGTATGGTAGAAATGTGGTAGGGGTGTCAGATTCATATAGAAAGGACTCCAACGAGGCCCAAAGACTAGTTCATCTTGCGCAGTAATTAAGTAATATACCTAACACTCATTGTGTGGTGCATACTTTTTTTTTTTTTTTTTTCAGAAATCCAATTCAATGCACATTTCCTTCCCTGGGTGCCAAGAAACATTGAGCTATGTTGACTCGGTAGGATTCAGTGATGAAAATATTCTACTCCCCTGCAGAACTAAATTTCCCCGACGGCTACAAATGCATATGACATATCCTGGCTTAATGAATTTCAGTGAAACTTCACAATAGGCTAAAGTCTTTCATATTCTCGTTGGAAAATACAGTCGTCATGAGGCTGTGAAAACGCAAATAGCGCCGTTAACCAACACAATTTCCCCCCCAAAAAACTGCTAAAAAGTACCTGCGTAAATAAAAACAAAGATATATAAAATACAGACATAGACACTCCAGAAATGGTTAATTTCCCAAATGCTCCATGTTGGTAACTTTTAAATGTACTTAACTTCCTAAAAAAGTCGGATAATGTGATACAGAAAATTTGAATTCTGCTGGTATCTCATTTTCTTAGCAAAATACCACATTATGGAAAATAGAGAATTAAAGGTGCGGCGGATAATCCGCAAGAATGCTCTAGTAAAAACGTCCACACACGAGCATGAGTGGTATTTAATCAATGGGTTTATAGGAAATAAATTTTTTAAACATCCATTTTTATATCTTGGTTCCTGCATATCTTTCACTACAGCTAGTACGGAGATATATTTCTCTCAGGCTACCATTGATCAAAGTAGAATCTCAACATTTTATGGGATAGACTTCAATAGTTCTCAGTCTACATCAGCGTCGGCACTGAAACCTTACTTCAAAAAAACACATTTATCAGAATAAAATGAAATAAAATCTTTGGGCTAGCTCTGTGGTGACATTTATTCCATATATATATTCAACATATATTCCAGTTATAAAGGATGAGTGTTTCTTGAGAATATTTTTATTGTGGCGTCACATTTCTCTCTCTGTCTCTCTGTATGTGTCTTTCTTTAGATCTAAAACTTGAGTCCGTGTAGAAATATGCATGTTTAGAATATTCAAAGTACTTTATGTATCGCTTATTTTCAGCTAGACAGCACAGAGGGATAAATGGAGATATTTAGGAGTACACACGTAAATGCAAACGTAACCCAAACTCTGAGCTCTTTAAAAAGTTCATTTTCTTGGTCATTTCAACCATTGCCACTCTTAATAGTTTCTGATGTTTAGCTGAAGCATGATAGATAATAGTCATATCCTTTTTCTCTATGGGGGACAAAGTTTGAGTGCTTTGTTATGGTAACCGACTTCATCCTCTAGGAATATATATATATATATATTCAACGTGCTGTGCCCGTATTTCTCACGTAATAATATATGTGACTTTAATACTTCATGTTCAAGTAATACTCGAGAGAAGGTAAATTATGGATACAAAACTGGTAGACGAAAGACATATCTTTTCTCTTCACTCTACCACATATGTGGGTTGTGTAAATGATCTATCTAGCTGTCTATCTACACACACAACACACACAAACACATGTATAACTATATATAAAGTTGTATACTCTTATATCTAATTATCTACAGCTAAGTATTTATCTCTCTATATATACATACACAAATATTTTAGAGGCATATCTTATAATTATCTATTATATAAACACATACACATATAAACACATACGCATACATATCATGCCTATCTATCTATCTATCTATCCAAATAATATGTATAGCATAGAGATATTGATGATGAGAGCGCTCATTCTTCGATGGAAATTATTAAGTATTTTATCCTACCTTATGCTTTAAGAGCTGAGTATTGGGCATATTTTTTACTACATGTGTAACGTCTAAGGCATGAGAGGCCAGAAAAAAACGGGGATCACAGAAAAATAGTTCATGGGCTGGTATCCTGGGGAGTGTCGCTGAGTCCTCTTGGAAGCTCAGAGTATTAAATATATGAACATATTTCCCACTGTTGTTGAGTCTCCCTTATGCAAAATACAGCTGAGGAGCAGCAACCCGCTGTCGCCGGTAACCCTCCAAGACACACAAGCCCAAAGTAAACAATATACTATAGTGAGTTCTGGAAAACAAGAACTGTATATAAAGCTGGAGATGCACATCTGGCATTGGTCTGAAAATGCAGACACACATTGCATAGATTAAGTGGCTTTTGAAACTGTCATTGCGAGATCTATTCATTTATCTAATGGACTAGAGCCTGCTAGCATTTTTCCCCCATCAAAGGTTTATTTACAAAAAAGAAAAAAATGTCTGAGGGATCTTTCCACATTTCTGTGAATGAATCCCTTTGAGTTCCAAACATCTCTTGGCCTGAATTCCCAGCCACTCTAGCTAAAAAGGAAGATAGGAAATAAAAGTTTGGAAGTCTGGGTTTCTCTTGGCTAATTTAAGATGTTGGATATATCGCTTGTAAATAAGCACAATGGGCTCTATCAATATTTTCCTTCAAGGATAAGCTCCCTGTCTCTGAGTCCTGCCATTTTTCATAGAACACTGTGTGGGTCATACTTTTTTTTTAAAGGGGAAATGTACTCAGTTTTGCACACACTGAAAACAGCTCCGGATGGAGGGGGGGTGGGGGAGCATATAATTTTGAGAACTAGAAGATCCATGGAAGACTTATCGACTTTATTTAACAATGATCGCATTTTGCTCACCGCCTAGCCCGTAGCTAGCGTTAAGGGTTTAGGATGTAACCTCTGTTTTAAGTATGGAACATGCACGTTTTCTGCCCCGTTATGTACAGGCCCCCTAACTATAACAAGCTATATTTGCAGCATAACCAGCTGCTGGGGGCAGGCAAACTGCTGCATTACACTAAACTTTTTTTTTAAGTGTCCCCATTTCTAGGTTTTCTTTTGCCTGAGTTCGAACTATTGTCTATGAACTCGGTAGATTCCCACCCTCCTCCCCATTTAATGATTATTACATGTTAAAACATTTTTTTTGTTTGGCTATTTTTGAGGCAAGAAATTCTTAGCCACCCCACACCACCGCCCTTCTCCTTACCGAGTGAACTTCACTGTGTTCTGGAGAAAATGGTCATGTTCAGAGACATTAAAGCCTAATTGGACTTTTCTTTATGACGTTTAATTTCCTCCATGGAAGAAGTGTTTGGGTCTTGCTGGGGGGTAAAGAGAGAGAGAGAGAAAGAGAGAGAGACCTTGTTTGAAGTCTATAATCCAAGGGTGGGGGGGAACAGGAGGGGGCGAGTGTCCAAACCAGCGATCGTCATGGAGAAGTCTGGTCGCATTCCCACAGTCTTTCCCCCATCTTCATCTTCATCCGCGCCTGAGAGACACCCCTCCCCCACGCCCCCCCAAAATTAAAGGGGGGTCTTTTTTTAAAGAAAGCAACATGTTTACTAGAACAAGAAATGCTATTGCCATTTAGCCGTGTTCTGACAAAGACACGAAAATGGAGGACCGCTGTATGCCATATAAGGTAGGATGCTAACTTGACCTTCACTTTGTAATGGCGCCCCCCCCCGCCCGCCCAGACAGACAGTTGTAAACAGAAGCCATCCGACAAAAAGATTAGCACCGAGCAGGAAAGCCCTCGCAGAACAGCTAAAAGATCTTTGCTGATATTTCCCAGCAGCAAACGGGGTGCAATATTCTCCAGCTTCAACAAGAGGGGGACAAAGAAGGGGGGGAAATAAAAACTTCTGTTCTGCGCTTGGAAAACCAACAAAAGATTCTTCGTATAGACTAAAGGCAAACTCTCCAGCATGTCTATGCTCATTAGTGATTTGTTTACAAATCCGGCTTCACGCGGTAAGGCACCGCAAATTCACTCTCTATCCTTCCCCTGTCTTTCTTTCTCTTTCTCTCTTTAAACAGAAAAGCCAAGTTTGATTCCAGTATGTCGTATTTTTATGCTTCTATATTCCTAGAGAACCCTACAGCACTTTTTAACTTAACTCAAACCTATGTCTTACTGGGAAAAGGTACTGCACGTAGAATATTTTTAAGAGGTGGAAAGAGGCATGTAGGTTACTTCTTGACCCCCTTTTTTTGCCAGTCCGAATCAGAAAAAGAAAAAGAAACCAACCAACCAACCAACCAACCAAAAAAACCCAACCCAGAATATTTCATTTTATTTGGAAGATGCTACAAAATGTTATCGAGACTAAATTCCTTTTAGTTTTTCAAATAATCTGTTGGGTTTATTTTAGTCAAGAAAACTGTCCCGAAAACTTTTTTTAGAATTTGAGAAAATACAGGTTCTGGTCTTTATGATTAAACTTCCAAATATCTCAGAAATAAAGTATATATCCATATGTGTATGTATATATATGTGTGTGTGTGACTGCCTTTGTGTATGAGAGAAAGAAATGCCTGCTTTATCTCACTCACAATCGCTGTGTAAAGAGATAATCTCTCTCTCTCTCTCGGACGCACACACACACAAAAACACACGGTCAGTTATAAATACCTAATACAATCCTTGTTTTAGGAGGGAACATGAAATAATAAGTGGTGTATTTTTAGAGCTTACTTTACATGCGAAGATATATGGGTTGAATTTTTCAAACGTGGGACCCTAAAACTAGGCATTTAAGGTATCCAAGTAAGTGATTTGATTTTCTTAGTTCCCACTGACTTAAATGAGCACTAGTCGGAGTTCAGGAGCTCGGAAAATAAGACACTTCAGTAGGTGCCTTAAGTCTTGATTTAGATGACTAATGCTTGGAACCCAAGTTTGAAACATATACACACTCAGACATAGCTGGACATGTATGTGCAAAGTATATGTATATTTACCCTTGCATTAATACCCACCATATCCACTATATGTATATATATATCTCCGTGTGCACATAAATGCCTAAAGGACATATACATAAATATTTAAAGTAAACATACATACCATACATATGCAGACATTATAGATATACAGATACATAAGCATTTTATATATTCAGATATTATATGCATTTATATACACATACATTTAGAAACACACCACGCATTTACATACGTGTGTTTATAAGATCTTATTTTATATGAAAGAACTAAGCTCCAAGTCTATATACCACGTGTCCAAGATATATCGGAGAAAGAATAGTTCTTCTTTGTATAGATTAGAAAATAGTTTGATCAAATAAATGTTCTTCTGCAATACTTTTTAAAAAAGGATCTGCAGTCTGTGGGACATTGCTCTTTGTTACCTTTGGATTCAAACTGTTTTTCCACACCTAATTTTGAAATGATTTCCTTTAGCAGAGATTCGTATCACCTCATAATAGTTTAATAGTTAATCATAAAAATAAAATGAATTTCCACATACCCTATAATTATCAACATATCTCAGTTAAGCATGTACATTTGAGAAGGTAAATAGGCGTATTGGCACAAAATACTATTATTAACACGATTTCATTTTCCAGTAAGAAGTTTAGTTTTGGCTATGGTTAATATAATGAGATATCCAGATAGTTTATATGTGGTAATGCATTGCTAACTCAGTTATACAATTGAAAACAAAACTCTTTAAAAGGGACAATAGGATTTTCAACAAATGCTCTGTTATTTCACCTAGACATAAATAAAACTTAAAAGGTGATTTATTTTGACTGAGGACGGAAAATAAGATTTCTGCCTTTTCCTAGCACAATAAAAACTTAGCTCCAAAAAAACCCATTTAAATTCCTAGAGTTCCAAAAGCACGAAAGATGCTTTATTTCCAAAAATAGTCATTTTTATATTAAAAGTAATCAGATCATAAAATCTTTTTCTCCCAACGGTGAAAAGAAGGCTGGTTTGAAAGGGGATTTATTCGGAAAGGTTCAGGTTTTGATGGTTCATTTCTTTTTCAGAATAAAAATAAAGTTATTTAATGAAGCCAGGCTTTAAAAAAAAAAAAAGAACTTTACAGAGAGCTACAAAGATTCATCCAGTAGAAAACCCTCAAAAACCCTCCTGCAAGGAATACAAATCTACTGATCTTTCTACCATTCTTATCCTTTTCATCTTTATTATCACTCTTGTTAACAACACCAGTGAGACTGGATACATATATCTCGTTTAAATTCAGTCATCCATGGAGGCATTGTAGTTTGTAGCTACAGATATAGTAATTAATTTATTCTTTCAACAGTAAAATATTGCTTTGTCTACTTGGTACCTACCAAGTAATAAAATAAAAGATTTTTTTCCCCCTGCAGTTCATTAGGCTTTACCTATAAGTTTCCATTTGAAATGATTTGCTTAAAACTAATTACTTGCAGTGCATTTCATTTTCCTCTCCAAGGATATGGAAAGGTTCGGAGGAGAGTCGGTGACATATGTGGGTAAACACTGCTAATTATTCCCACTCTGTCTTTATTTTATATTTATGGACCCATACCCATAAACAAAAGACATCCTTTAGTATTAATTCATTGGCATATTAATGATAACGGAGCTTGTTACTTAAAATAGTCCCTATTAATATGAAGAGGGACAGTGTAAAGAGATAATATATCATGAAAATATTTAAAATATTGGCACTCAGGGTCACTGTTTGCCCAGGCACACTGGAAAAAGGGTGGAGCGTAAAATGAATTTAATAAGAGTAATAATAACAGTCCCCGAAACAGCATCCCTTCAAAATAGGTATGTCCGGATGATATGCTTAAATTAATTAACAGCCTCTTAACAATAGCAGCGTAGGAAAATCTTAATTCATTCACATGCATGGACACAAACATCTCTAAAATGTTGGAAGGGAGCCCAGAACATTATTTTTGTACACAGTGTTATGAGCTGAATATCTATTCATGTGTTTATGTGTGGGCCGGGTGGGGGGGGGGGGGCGGGAACAATTTGTATAGCGGGGGTGCTGAGAGCCATTGACCCAAACTGCAAACCACTTTAAAGGGGGGGGGTGCGGCAGCACTCCCGGCACCCCTAGTTCCAGCACCCATTGTGTGGGCCTGCATTAAATGGAGGCTTAGGAAGGGAGCGATGCATCAATTGTCCCTATCTGGGATGTAAAATATCACAGTAATATCACGACTGGCCCTGCCTTACCTGCTGCAAAATCAGGGCTATGGTGTACCACAGTAAATATCGCTGAAGTACAAATAGTGGAGTGAACTGTGTGATCTCTCCACGTGGCAAAAATGGCAAGTCTATCTTGTTTTTGACTGTCTTGCCAGACCCCAGAGTCGTCCCCCCCCCCCCCCCCCCCCCCCCCCCCAC
>QXTE01000352.1:0-42187 GCA_003942145.1 Platysternon megacephalum | reverse complement strand
CCCCCCCCCCCCACCAAAAAATACCAGAAGAGCATGGGAATGTTTGGCTCTGGCTGCAGAAATTGGCTAGGAGGAAGGCAAACGCCTTCCATGAGACATGCAGATATGCCACAGATCCCACGTTAAGTCCATGAGCAAGGCTCGCTGAGCTCCCAGGCTATAGCTCATTTATCAAAATGGAAAGACATCCCCATGCGTCTGGGTAGGACGAGATACAATATTTCAGATGTCTTATCCACTTCAAAGTAGCAGTGGTTGTGAATGCTCCGGACACACCATTGTGAAATGTATTTAAAAGCCTAAGCGAACAGTAAGCTAGACTGTATTTTTTTTTTCCCAACAGGGGTGGTGGTGTAGTTTGTATATTTGTTTATTTATGTAGTCGGGGTGCCAATTAATAAAACAAAATCAAATAATTAACTTGTGCGTCTAGGGTGTATCTGTTCTGCGTGCATGTTTTATTTCCCCTGCACGTGTAATTCTGACTAGTTTGCCTTATACATCTAACAGTGCTCTTATAATTTTGTCTTAGAACAAGTATGATGTAAGACAAAGGAAAACTGATAATGATGTTACGTTTTCAATGAGGCTTCTAGGCATCCAGAAATAAGGATTAAGATATTCTGTAGAGGTGCAAATATACCTTTCCTTCACTTTCTTTGACACTTCTTAGCACTATATGTTCAAAGCCATTTCTTAGGAGTCCCATCTCATTTTATTCTGCGCGTGGATCTTGTGAATAGTCCTTTATTGCTTCGATGTAAGTCTCAGTGAAAAAATATGTAATAAACAATTGAAATTGGACATATCTTCGGCACAACAATTAAAATAGCATATATATTATAACTTCAAATCCTCTTCACGTGCATATTTTGCACACTATCTTCCCCACATCGAATATAGGCTGAAAATATGTGACCGTGAATGCTCCTCATTTGAACCTACACAGAAGAATTTTGCAGTATCTGTATTATTGAAATATAGCACATACGTTTTTTTATTAGAAGTTGAATTATTCTTTGCAGTTAAAGAGAGGAGGAATTTTCCCTTTCATAATGAATTCATTTTAAAGCAATAGCTGTGAAATACATCCCTGAATAAAAAAAAAGAAGAAGACGAAGAAGAAGAAGCCTAGAAATAATACAGAATTTTACGGCGAAGGAACAATTTGTCCTACACACTCACCGGTAATAAATACTTTTTATCTATTTTGGTGAATATTTAAATGTCTTTTGAAACCCAACTATTCCTTCTCAAGATGAACCGAATCACAATTTTCTATACAATTTATGCCACTATATACAATTCAGACCTGTTGGCCATAACCCACATTCCTTCTCATTTCTTTGGGAGAGCACACACACACACACACACACACACACACCGTGGTTTTTTTTGGAGGGTGGGTGTGGTTTTTTGCTCTCCTTCTCTGCCAAAGAAATTACCAGGCAAGTAGATTATGTATAAAGTGTTTGTATGTACCCAACATACACGAAAACACACGCACACTTCCAAAAACGTCAACAGGAAAGTGTATGTGTTTGTGTTGACATGAACCGTGTATGCCTAGGCATCTATAGAGACCTATATACAGAGCAAATAGTTTGGACTTTTAAAACTAATATTTTTTTCATACTCATGTTTTCCAAACCCAATCCTTATTCAGGGAAATTTCTTACAGATTTCGCTGGGGGTGTTTGCAGGATGCACTAAGGATAGCAAGATCGTGCAGGTATATTATAAAATATGAGGAAAAATAATGCCTGATTCTTTTATTTTCCACACATCCACCCTTACTCCAGGGCCAAATCAAGCTACCCTAGAGGAAAATAAAGAACCTCCCCCAAAACTCTATAGTTTTTAACATAGCACTGTTACTGGAAGACACACACACTCCGCTTATCTGTGTCAATATGCACTCTATTAGGAAGTGTGGAAACTGTATTAAACCCAGTACAAGTAATTATTGTTTGCTATGTCCACTGTATTTCCTTCACAGTAAAACTTATTCAAACTGCATCATGCTGCGATTCAATGGGGTGTCTCTCCATTCTGTTCCAAGAGAGGGTGGGCTATGCTAAGCAATCACAGACATAGATTTCGGGAGTGGGAGGGTGGTCAGCAAAGCCAATTCTATAAGCTACTATTACCCCCATTGTTGGGTTTCCTTCTGGAACTTTTTTGGGGGGTGCGTGGGGAGAAATATCATTTATCGATCTTTTAAAAGGGGTTTTATGCATTTCTCCCACCGCAGCTAAACTTTACCTTTGCTCCGAAGAAAAGAAATGTCTACAAATCCATTAAATATAAATCTTGGTTTCTAGAGATACACATAAAATCATAACCTAATGTATTTTAATTAGCCTGATGGGTTTTTTTTTATTAAATTGCTTTCTTTGCTCAGGTCCTACAGTTATGAAGAAAGCACCATAAGATCAACATTATTAATAATAATAATGGTAATAATAATAATTCCAGGTTCTAAAATATTTCTACAATATATGTATGTCAAATCGTTAAAAAATCGCTTTCAGAAACATATGTATTCTGACGTCTTTTTCCCCGGCAAAAAGACAAAAGAATGCTAATTATTCGATATACAAACAGTCCAGTTTTTTAAAGAAGCACCCCAGTTCAATCTGCTTCCAATTAATGCTATAGACACAAATATATTCTCATTAAAATACTAATTCTGAGTTTAACTTACACTCTTTATTTCCCCAGGATTTTTCTAATTATATTTAGAGCAACGCACGAAGCGATATTTCTCTCCTTTTACAACGTATTTTACACATTCATTTAATTATTTTTTACGAAAAGATGATCTATAATCCACAGACGGCAGTGCTGGCTAATATATTTTTGTTACTCTTTTATTAACCTTCCTGGTTAATACTAATTTTAATAGTAAGCAGTAAATCACCAACTAGATGTTTGGGTACTTTTATTTATTATCAGAAATCACATAATAATACATTCATTTTTTAATTATTATTGTGAAGCAACTTTTTACATGACTATATAAAGCCAGAACGTGCTATGACAGACATTTGCATAGGCCCTACATATAATAGCTTGAGGTAAAAAACATTACATATGAACTATATTGCAAACGATGCATATTAACAACCGCAATAAACTAGACTAGAGATACAAGCAGAAAACTGTGCCACATACACAGGGAACTAACACAGGACAAACAGAAGTCTCACCGAATAATATTTTATAGCAGTCTGAAAGAGAATATTGCATATATGTTATATCTTTAAACATTTATAATCACGTGATTTCTTTTTAAAACCATTGAGGGGCAATGAACATCGCCTTTGTAACCAGACACATGTCATGGGGACAATTGTCAAGTATTAAATTCTTGCTGGTGGCTTGTCCAATGTGTTTCATAGTATATAGTAAGTCCTCTCCTTCTGTATAGACAGAAAATGCTCTCCCGTGGGCAAAGAATTACAAAAGTGATTTTTGATATTTAAATATAGCCCTGCATTATGACCTGTCACCCTAATTCCTTTCAGACTCTACAGCCTTCAAAATGCAACCTTTCTCCTAGTCAGTGAATTAACTTGTCCTGGGTTTGTAAGGGACAGAAATGGTGAGCTATTATTTAGTTAATAAATCAAGCAAATATTGATACATTTGGTAGCAAAACTCAAAGGCATCACATTACATATCCGCGGATCAGGGTCCTCAGTTTGATCGAAAATACCCTTTTGCACATAAGATCCATTGCATGTCTTTATATATCATTTAGTGATAATGCGGTTTTAAAGAGTATCCTGTTCAAATTAAATGTCATAAATGGTCACTACAGGGCTGGGGATATATCCTTTGGGATCCTCGCGTTACCTTTTCAAATAGGTAGAATTCCTCCACATTTCGCCCGCTTTTCATTGCACGTAGTATTTATTGCACAGTATTGCATGAGGCTGCGTCTTTCCCTTTCAACTCTTTTGTGTATAAGGTGTGTGTCTGCGTGAGGACTTGAAAACGGGTCTTCATATAAAGGGGTGACATATTGAGGGTGGCGGGGGACAGTGGGGTGAAGGCGCTGGGAGGTGAGTGGAGGGGTAGGCTCTCCTGGATGTTTTTGGCACAGACATGGGAAATAGAGCTGAAGAAAAGGCCAGCTTTCAAACCGGGAGGCATTTTAAAGGACTAGAATACGTCCTTTGCAGCTCGTAAATAAAGGCATTCTTTGCCACTACTGTTCGGTCATGACCATGAACGCAGAGAACCGGCAGCACGTGGTAATAATTTAGGCTTCCCAGAGAACGTTGCTTTGTAATAAAATTAATCCATCCTATATAAAACGAATGAAGCAAAGCTTGTAGTGGCAAAAATCTAAGCTACAGCGTCCCCTTTTGTCTTAACCCTAGTAACTAATGTCCACCACCCCCTCTAAATATTGCTTTGCGGGCAGAAGGGTAGGAAATATCTGCCCAGCTCTGCAGCTACATTTCTTTCCAAGAAAGCTGTGGTCTCCTTACAAGGCTGATGGAATGCACACATTATGATTAAGCCAATTATTATTTTTCTGCAGTAAATCGGAACACACCTACAGGCACCCCCCCACACACACACACACAATATTCAGCAGGCCCCTCTGTGAAGGAGGAGCGCAGTAGGCCCAAGAGGTATGAACGGTGTGGGGAAGGGGGAAATGACCGGGTCTCCCCCACATTTTTCCTAAATAAAAGGACCGCACCCCCATAAATGTAGGGAGTGTCTGAGTTAAGGAAGAACTGCGGGTGATGGAAAATTGAATGTGTTACTAGGGCTGCTCTAGGCCGAGGGAAAGCGGCCATTGATTTTTGTGTTTTTCTGTCTACTTGACTAGAAGTCATCTTAAAAAAAATGATCAAAACCTGCTCCTTCATTTCTAAAATAAAAACCAAGCGATGAAGTTAATGTTTAAAGACAGCTCTAGGAAGAAAGTATATTTGTAGTTTGACGCCATGGGTGAACGCCACAAAAGGGTATTTTCTTTTCTGTGCCGCCATCAATAAACACAGTAAAACGGCACAAATACTCCTGCAGCGGAGTTGTGTTTAAGCACACAAAATGACTTGAAGTAGCAGCTAATAAGAATACAATCGGGGGCAGTGCAGAAAACGCACTTGGTTTTGGTTTCAGAGGGAATCTCTGAAAGGCTCAGTTTAATTTGGAAGTAAATTCCATTTTGCGTCGAAGGATTTTCGGTGTAGCGTGTGACTGGGTGCGTGGGTGCGGGGCCTGGACTCATTTTAATACCATCCCATTTATTTTGAGCAAAGCACCATGCAAGAAACGCCATGTATCAGAGCTAAGTTCCTAGCTCAGGGACAACCACCTACATATTGCTATACATTCTTTCCCTCTGTCTTCTTCCTATAGATACTGACCAATCCCGTTATTTTGTTTGCCGGGAACCCTCGACTTGTAGTGACAATGGGTCTGGAAATATGTACCACTGGCGAACCGTTCACCCTAAGAATGGGCGCTAGCTAAATGGAGGAGCCACACCACTCCAGAGAATGAACACCCAGCACTAAAACCTCAGTTACAATATAGGACAGTGACTTGGTTCCAAGACTGATCTTTGATGCCGTCTGGAATAGGTACCAACAACAAAGCCAGAGCAGTCGGGGGACGGGGGGAAATATCGCACACAACCCAACAAACCTTATTGCTTGGAGGGAAACCATACCTGTTCGACTTGTCAATGAAAAAGGATAGTGGGTCGTACTCAACATCACACTCAGATTACACTCAATGCTGCTGACAATCTTTTAGACCATAGAAACCAACGCTGGCTGAAGGCTGGGTTGGGGAGTTGCTCATTCACATCGGGTCTTTCCCAACAGTTCCAGTGTAGGAGATGCATATTCTCATATTTATATATGCTCGCTGATTTAAAAAAAAAATTATGAGTGATCAGGTAAAGTCCCGGGACCACCAGCTAGGATGAACACTAGAGAGTCTATGAGGTTAACCAACATGGACGCTTTTTGAACTTTAAAAGAAAGAAAGAGCTTGCTCCCTCAGAAGCAGTCTTTTCTTTTTCATGCGTCGGTTCTGGAACCAGATCTTCACCTGCTGATCACTCAGGTTTAATCGGTCTGAGAGCTCCCTCCTTCTTTGGCGGGTAATGAATTCGTTGACCATAAACTCCCCTTCCAGCTCTGCTAGCTGGAGCTTGGAATAGGGTTTTCGCTTTTTCCGGGACCTTGTATGCATCGGGTACCAAGGAGCACCTAAGGACGTGTGATTGAAAGGAGAATTTAATACACTGGAAGAAACAAAGTCGGCTTCCAAGATAGGATCTTTCCCCCACTTCCCTGCTCCTCGTCTGCATTCACAGTTTGTAACGCTCACCTCATAGCAACATCAGAGGGCATAAGGCAGAGGTGTCTCACACAAGAGAGATTCATAAATCTTGGTCTGCAATACTTGATAGATCAGACTGATGCATAGATAGACACATAGAACTATTTCTTACTTAGGGTGGATATATAGATCTATATATTAGATACAGGTATCTATTTCAGATCGCCCCATAAGTCTACATATTGGGTGCACGATATTTAACTAAGAGTTATTTCTTTTATCTGATTGGTATATTGTATACATCGATGTATTTCTTATATACAAAATTGATACATAGATCTGTGTCTAAGATACGTGAGAGACACATATTGCTAACTTTTGCATACAACACTGATACATGGATCTATATTTTAGTTACAAGCCTGATGAACAGACCTAAATCACACATGGTTCTACGTTTTGGATACATGATAGATCAAGAAGCAACCTACGATATGGAAATCAGCTAAACTTTGTTGAAACTGCTTCATTGCAGAAGAGTATATACATAATGGAAGGCAGCATTATAGGTATTTTTATGGCGCCTCGATGCCGCGGGGGGTTAGGGGTATTTTTATGGCGCCTTCCAAATTTTAAAGGGGAAAAAATCAATAAAGGGAAAGCCAACAGGTAGAAATCAGCGTGTTGGGTGTGGTATCCTTTCGCCTGACATGACAACTCCAATGTACCCAGCTCTGGCTTTTTTTAAGCATCACCGTGGTACTTAGCTTTTCAGCTCCCAGACAGCCACCCCACTGCACACCTTTGCCAAGCCTTAAAACATTTTATACAGGGCGAATGATGCACTCAATCTCAACGAGCATATTCGGGGCTATCTGTGCAATCACTATCTATTTTATGGGATATTTACATGTTTATAGCCTTTTCTTTTAAAAGAAGCAGCACCTAATAAAACATTAGGCATTTGAGTGCTACCCCTAGTGGTCTCTGCACAAATAGACATGCTGATCCCATTGCTAATTCCATGAATTAGATCCACAAGAGTGGACCTCAGCAGAAGAGCCTTACAACACATCATAAGAACCACAGCTAACAACACACATATATTCCTTTGCTTTGCTTTTCCTTACCACCAGTGGACAGATTGCTTCCTTGGTTGATAGGCGAGACCATTGTGGCTGGTTCGCTGGACGAGCCCTTATTCCCTTCATTGAGTAAGGATGAGCTGGAGTCTGACTCCAAGGACTGACAAGAAGGGGGATCGTGGGACACAGTCTCAGACGCCGGATAGTCATATTTGCTGAAATTACCGCTCATTCCATTGGGAATCCCAGGTTCAAGTGGCATCAAAGCATTGTCCCTGACCCTTTCCTCCCTCTTGAGGCTGGCAGTCTCGGAGCAAGCCTCCCTGTAGTAGCATTTGCTCTCCTCCACTCTAGCTAGGTCGCACGCTCTGCTGAAAGAAGGGTTAATGGACACGGGACTGCTGAGATAGGGCTGGGGGTATCCGTTGCAGGGCTCTGAGGATGCCCAGGGCAAAGAACAAACATTGTCCCTTCTCGGGTAGGAGAGAGACGGCAAGCCAGGCAGCTGTCCTCCGGAAGCTCTGAAATTGGGGAAGTAGAAGGTGTCTCCCGTGTGGATGTTCACCAAAGGTCCCACAAACCCAGGATTAAGGAGATTATGCTCGCCCATTTCCGCGGGCCTGACCAAGAGCTTCTAGTTTATTGCTATCTGACATTAAACATAGTTAAACCTAAAGGTCCACCCCATTGGTCGGAGCGGGGTCACGTGGGCGCCAACTCGCGTTGGAGATAGGTGCCACCCACCCTTGGCAGTCGGAGGCAAAACAAAACATTAAGTTCTGCCTTTCGCTTTTATACGCTTTTTTTTTTTTTAAGAAAAAAATAATCATAAAACATTTTATAAAATAAAGCAACGGGTTTAAGCACTGGCCTGAGAAACCCCATGTATTGTAAAAATGTACACAGACATCATATCAAGATATATAAATGACACCCTTCCCCCAGCTGTAGTTAGGGTCCCTCCAACAGCTGGCAAAATTAAGCAATTTTCTCATTAATTAGCCCCTTTATTAAGTAAAACCGTTGAAAGTTACAATATCTCCCAATAAATTACTGTTAGATATTGTGTCATATAAAGTTTACGGGCTCTTTAAGGAGACGAATGATTGGAACCGCAACAGGGTCATATTTACAGTTGATGGGATGAAAGAGTTTTAACGTATTTGCAGCCCCTTAGATATTTTACAGTTTTATCTGGAGCACTAGGAATGCTTCCTGCCCGGCGTTCGGTACCGGGGAAAGGCGAGTTCCATCCTTGCTAGGGACAATCCTAAATTCAGGAATCGCAAACCTATAACTTCATCAATCCCCACTCGCTTTTGTTAATGATCCCTGCCGCATAGGGAAGACAAAAGAGGAAGAGGAAAATATCGCTCTTCCTCTGCCTTCATTTCTGTAAAGAAAACTTCTTTACCTACAACTCCCACCGGCTCTCAGTAAATAAAGAAATACACGTGGGAAAAAAGAAATCCGGTTCTTAGCCCTCTTATAACGACATATTGTGTATTCGTGACAACTAGGGTCTTCTTCACTCGGGGATTGCAGAAGAGAGTCGGTTGTAGGAAAATGCTGCTGCCAGGAGGTATAAGACAAACATTCTTGGGGTATCTCAGTGCATAATAAATACATTGGGAAATAAAGTACAGTATTATTTTAAAAGTCCGTTGTAAGGGACCCTGGACCCAGAAGAGGCAAAGAGAAGACGATTTAGAGATCGAGAAGGGGTTGGGGTTGTTTTTTTAAAAGAAAAAAATACAGGAATTTTTGATGTCTTTGGAATTTTCCCTGCTAGCAACTTCCAAGCGCAGTGACACCGGAAAACTACCGTAAAATTTCCTCTATAGGTAAAAAAGCTTTTAATGAACTAACGTGGGAGGTGGTAGAAATGTTAAACACATAGGAGTTGAACGGCAGACCCCGATTTTTTGAGATTCCATGGAGCACAAAACAAGTGTCTTCTATTTGAGCGGCTACTAGAATACAAAGTCATTTCCCCCCAGGAAAATATTGAAGCTAAACTGACTTCTCCCAGCTCTGCAGAAAAATGACGTCTTAATCAAACATCGCATTTTCTTTGGTAATTGTATTAAATGGTGAGCTCCAAAAAAGTTCAAAAACCACCCTACACATGCCATATAAATACATGTACACACATATATATATATATGTAATAGGTGAATATGTGTGCCTATATGCAGCCTCTCACATATACATAGTATACACAGTGATAAATTCTGCTACTGGATTTGTTTTACTGGAATGAAAGTTTAGTACATTTTTCAGCTTTCCAGGAATTATTTTCCAGGTACGGCTAAAAAGCTGCTTGAAATTTTTCCAAGTACATCGTTCTGGATTGAGAACACATTCTGAACGCTTTGCAACTGTGGAAGGTAATCGTTTATACGATGATGAGCATGTGATCTGGGTAGGTTGCCATATGAATCGGCTGGTGTTTTTTTATTATTATTATTTAAAGAAAGCTCGTTCTTATTTCTTGGCCTTTTTCCGCGAAATTCGCTATAAGGCGGTGCACGTAAGGAACATGGCTTTTGTTCTCATTTAGCCGCCGATGCATCTTCAGTCATCCTTTTATCTCTGATTTGAACATTGTGCGGCAACCCCCAATGCAACGTCTCAAAAAGCAGACTATGGTATCCATACTGGTCTTTACATCGAGTGAATCCAAAGCTGCGCACTAGATCTCACCTAAGGGAATTTTGTTACTAGTGAGATCAGTGCATTCAGAAAAATTATTTAAAACACTCTGTTAACTCTTCGCCGGACTTTCACATTAGGAAATGAGTTAGCATATATACAGCGGGAAGCATAAATATATTCCCCAATGGCCTTCATTTCGAAACATGAGCAGATTTCTTCATTATATCATTTTGTAGTTGGAGAGTCAACGTCCCTTTTACAGTTATCAGACAGATCAACAGAAAAGAAATACTTAGCGATTATTTATTAAAACTGTTGTATTTCTACCATGATCTCTTTCCATGAAAGATACATTTTCAGTTAAAAACTAATGATTACGCTTTTAAAATTCACTCCGACCGGCTGTTGCAAAGCAAAGTAATTATATACCGTAGTGCTTAAAATAAAATATTCTAAATACCAGTTTAATGTTTCTTAATTATATTACTAATTTAAGAAAGCGACAATTCATTATTGTACCAAGTATATCCGAGTCTTCCCTAAGGACACATTGACGAATTTTCAGATGAAATCATGATTATTGTATTTTATTTCTACCGTCCTTAAAGAAATAACAATATCAGAACTAAGCCCTCCCCCACCCCCAAAAGCGTTCACAAAGTTGTTTTACCTTTAGTGAGGAATCACTAGGCCTTACCTCTTTAAAATCAACCCCACTGCAGGTAGAGACCTAGACACAAATATTTAATAATTTTCACCACATGTTTTTTCTCTTCTTCCTCACACAGAAACTCATCCAAGCAAGGAAGTAGAAAAGGTTCACTTTAATATTACGGCACAGGTAATATTAACCTAACTAGAAATTAGGAATAGCTACTTTGAGAGAGAGAGAGAGAGAGAGAGAGAGAGAGAGAGAGAGAGAGAGAGAGAGAGAGAGAGACGAAGCAAAGTGAAATCGCACCCAGGCAGTTCAAGGTCACTGTCTAGTGTAGTAAATAGGATCTACATTTTATGCAAATTAATGTCTCGGAAGAGCATCAGTCACTGCAAGTGGAAAGAAGAGGCAGAAAACGCCTTAACTTTTGGTTACACTCCTCTCCCCATGCACAGTCCTCCAAGTTCTCTTATTTATTAATATTTTATTATCCTTGGCAGTTCTTCGATTTCAAACCAGTTCTGTCCTAATGTGTGTACTTTGTGAAATACCATTTCCCTTACACTGCCTTGTGATTTCTTCTCTAAATATTCCAGAGGGTTTATCTCAACTGCGCCCTGCATTTGAATATACTCTTTTGTTTCCCCTGGATCCGTGTTTTAAAAATTAAATATGGCCTCCATCAAGATATTTACATTTTAAGTTTAAAGAACTAAGGCTATATCCCTTACTTTGCCCCAAGAAAGCATAAATAAACTTAATTCGCTCTTTGAAATTTTCTATCCCAAAGATATTGCAGTAAATTGCATATTTTACTCTATTTTTTAACAAGAGTGAAATAATCTAAAAATGTGACTTTTTGATTAGACATTTCTAGCAACTACTTTCTCTTCCTAGCTGAATTTCTTGCAAAACATGCTGGATTTTTAAGGAGTTAAATATCTTTGGTATTTAATCAATGAAAAGTTAGTTACATGGCCAGAAGAAAGAATTTAAAGAAAAATAAATTAAAAGAGAAATAAAATATGCGCTGAATCAGGTAAATCTATAGGACTTTCCTTATTTCAATCCAGTTACATATAATTTAAATTACTGGAATTGGCTATTTCTGATAGGGAAAGTATTTTTACAAGGATAGGATAGTAAAATGGAATACATAGTGGCGAAGGAGGAGGGGGGGGGGCAAAAGATCGAAGACTGTTCGATGTGTCTGTATAAAAATGTCCAGAGTTAGCTGTCCTTTGATTTAATTTAATATGCAGAATATTTGTGTTTGTTTTGATTTAAAAAATCAGGTTAAACGATTAAGAAAACCTCCATAGCTCTTGTCTTTTCAGTGCACTTAATAGTTAAATGCTTATGATGCCACTACATTTTCCCCAACACTGCCAGCAGAGGATATCATTCTCCTGCTGGATTAATGTAAACTGATGCCTACATCCTCTGTAAGGCAACTTCAGAAAAGTTTATTTTGTCCATGACGCTCAACTTTTCTCACAATCACAATTGGCGCTGCATACTGTCATTTCATGGCGTGGACCCTGTACCAACACGCTAGTTAATGTGCTAGGATTCAAGAGAGTCTTGATAAACTCTGTTTCAGAGCGTGCAGAATGTTTTCAAACATATTTTATGTTCTTTACTCTTCATGTGGGTGGGAGGGTGGGTGAGGGTTGGTGGAGAAACTAGGGCTAGATCAGGTTTATTAAATCTTCCTATGGTGCAATTGTCATCCAAAAGAGTTTGAGATGCCCACAGGACAGTAACTTTAATTCAAAGTGCATCACAATAAAGATATTAACTTTTCTATGTATATTTCTTAAAGGCTAATAAACACATTGGCTTCAAAACCCTTTGTTACTGTGCTGAAACATATACAAGAGACATTTCATATTTCTAAATGAGCATAAAACAAGAAGTTTGTGATTGATAGATAGATAGATAGATAGATAGATAGATATTAACTACTTTAAAAAGAATTACTTGACAAATACAGAGGGCAATTCCTTTTATTTTCTTCTTTTACTATTAAAAATATCTCAACAAAGACTGGAAATTTTCCATGTTCCAGATACACATTTATCATTATTCAACCCACTGACAATTATACTTACCTCAACATACAACTGAATGATGTAAAACCACATTTTCCCTCAAGACTAGCAATTTATTCTTCAAAAGTGAGTGAGCCAGAACTATGAAAACTGAAAATGGAGGAAAAGGGGGGAAAAATAAGGAGCCTTTCACTATAAAGACCGTGGTTAAGAAGTTATTCAAACTACTTGATACAAAGGAAAGAAAAGACAAAACTTGTGAAACTTCCTTTTCATGCTTTTATTGTTGGTCATTAGCCCGTCTGTCTAGACTTCAAATGACACCTTTTTTTTATCTGTAAACAGAAACAGGGAATACTTAGAGAACTCTGACTGCTGACTGGTTGCCAGAAGATCAAGGCTGTGGTCTTCTTGATTAATATGTACGAAACTCATGATGTCAAGGTCAAACAGACCGCCTAGTCACGGTCAAGGGTAATCCAGAGCTGACGTCATGGCCTTCTGATCCGAGTTCCTTCATAAATAAATAAAATAGTCAAAGATACCTCGGACATTTGAAATCTAAAAAAAAGAGGCAAGTCTTGAAAGCTGAGAATGTGTGCGTGTTTGAAAATGTACACCAGAAATGGGTTTAGGACACAACTTCGCTGATGTTTATCACAGAAAATAGTGAGGGACCTGCGTGTCTTTCTTTCTTTCTTTCTTTCTTTCTTTCTTTCTTTCTTTCTTTCTTTCTTTCTTTCTTTCTTTCTATCGCAATCTTCCATACTTAATTACCTTGTAAGAAGGTGACCAGCTGTCCAGATTCACCCATGATTGTTATTGTTGCAAGGAAAACAATCCAAACCTGTAGGGTCGTGAGGAATGTGAGGAAGAGGCACTTAAAAGTCACTTCGTTTTCGTTCTATTAGCCTCCAAAACCCGTCTCCTTAACTCATACGACAAAATTATCTAGGAAAAAAATTGCACTCGATTAAATAGTCAATGAAAGGGTTAAAAGGCTTTTCGATCCATGACAGACCACTCGTTTTCTTTGTTGTTAGAAGGACCTGATTCTGATCTTACTTCCACCGGTGTAAATAAGGGCTAAGCGTACCAAAGGCAAGAGGGTTACACTAATGTCAAACCACCCTAAGTGGAGAGTGGTGACAGGCCTACACACGCAATGAGGACTTTGGCCCTATGACTGAGCATCCGCTGGATTATTTCCCGAAGAGCTCTCATCATCAGAATGGGACCCAATAAATTTATTCTTTGAAACTTCTGAAGACCCTAGCCCTTAACCGAGCACCTCAATTTTGTCTGCTTTCAAGAGCCTCTGTTCTAAATCCATATTTTTATTTGAAGGGAGTGTAAAAAAAAAGAGGGAAATGAGGGACGCAGCAATTGGAAACACCCAGGGAAATGCTGAACATGATAGGAAAGTATCTATTGTCATAACATCTTCATTATCCATCGTCCAAACCAATTTTAATTTACATGAGCCAGGCCCCGTTGTATGACAATCCCGCACGTTCTCTTTTTTCTGTTGCTTATTATATAGTCTTTATACCCAATGAGATAGATAGATAGATAGATAGATAGATAGATAGATAGATAGATAGATAGATAGATAGATAGATAGATAGATAGATAGATAGATAGATTTTTCAATCAGAATTAATAGGGACTGAAGCCTTAGGTGAAAAGGACTTTAAGAAGTGGAAAATTTCTCACAGGAATCCCTAACAACACAAAAAACAATTAACCAATCTGGTTAAATACAAATTACAAATCTCTCCCCGAGCCTCATAACTCCAATGAAGGCTATAGAGTTCTACACTTCTTTCCGTGAACAGCAGGTCTGAACCGGCACTGTCTAGGTTGTGTTTTGATAGATCAGCACAGTATCAGTATCTACATGATATATCAGTATCTATCCGCGTGTACATGCGTCTGAAATGAGTGTGGTTTTATACGACGCACACCCACCCTTGAAGAAAATGCTTTAAAAGATGAATTTGGAAAATGTGTCCATGTTAAACCCTAAGTCCGAACAGTGCTTAGATACAGACTTCATAACATTTCATCTGCGGCCTAGGTAAATGGAGATGCATTTTCAATAAGTGTCTAAATTAAGATAAGCGATATGTATATATGCCCCTCGCTTATCATAATATATATATATATATACACACACAAGTGCTGATTATCTATCTATCTATCTATCTATCTATCTATCTATGTTCACATTTCCTTCCAAATTATTCCTTCCTATATAAGCCATCACCCTCACGAAAAAAAATCATCAGCATTATATCGGAAATAAATATGGAAAAGCCTATTTATTACCTGGAATAAACCATTTCAGGAATGACCGCATGTTTAAGAAAAGTTATCCTCTTTTCGTTCACACACCTGATGGAGGAAGATTTTGAGCGATGAGAATGACCGAATATTTATTTCAACTCAAGAACCCCTATTGGCATTGTTCCATCTCCTCCTTTATAAAATACGGCCAGTGATCACATAAACTCTTGTGGAATGTTCCATGCCTATAAGTATATTTGGAGGTACCTTTAGAAACTTTAAAATATGTGATAGAATTTCAGTATATTGGGTTTCATGAATGCCGTGTATATACTTCGTAATCAACACATGCATTAAAATAGTGCTCGTGCACACACATAGATATATATATATGTGTGTGTGTGTGTTGCTCGCGTTATTTTAATACATGTGCTGTATATATAAATCAGGTATCATATCTATATCTATATACGTACGTACGTATCTATACACGCTTTGTATATATACATTCTATACATTCTACATATACACACCGCATTCTAGTGCTTGTTTTTGGCTTTCGTACCCTTTAAATGTAACTATATACACTAGTTAATATAAATTTAAGCAGAAATAACATTGGTTTAGGTTACATAACTTTTTGTCTTTTCCTTTGACAATTTAACGAGGTAATTAATTTTAATGGATATTAAGGTATATTGTGACCCGCCTATGGAAACAAATTACTGTACAATATTTAAAAAAAACTTTCTTCATTTAAAGTAGCTCACTTCTGAAAGTATACAACGTTCCAAGGCAGCCTTTTACCTGGCATATTAAACAACGCAGCCAGGCTACGGATTACGATCTTGCCACTTGTTTAGTAACAGTAAGGCAGGGTTTAGATTTTTATCTCTGAACGGGGTTGAGTCAAACTGGTTTAGCAAAAGACACCTTTTGAGCAAAGCATTCTCATAGTGAGTATGTGGAGCTAGGTTATAAGCATCTTCAAAAAATCTTCTCCCCCGCTCCCTGGCACAGGAATACAATTGCTGTCCAAGGAAGAAAATGATCGGAGCCTTTTTCCCTTTCCCCACTTCTGAAACGGCACCCCTTCTGCTTGATTTAAGCATATTTTTTTCATCCCATTTACCACTACTCCTTTACCCCTTTGAAACAAGTTTATACCATATTCCTTCGAGATAAGGCATCAGAACATAATTTCTTATATTCCCATATTTTGGCTTCTAGGTGTTGACTCCTTTAATGCACTTCTTCTCTTCATACACATTTCAAAATGCACCCTTCTGGCAATTTTCCTATCAGGTTTTAGCCTTGGGGCGTCATTCTTTTCAAGCTGTTTACTTTGGCGTGAGGTTACAATGGTATAAATCCCAAGCTCTCTGATTTTGCCTTGAAGGAGTTAAATAGATACACATATATGTATAAATACCCATAATAACATCTCGGCAGCAATCCATTCTCAAAGCAAAAATGATATTTATTTTAAAGAAATGTGATCTGCATTCAGTACATATCATTTGGACACCACACTATTATATACATATACAAGACATAAAAAATGATCGCTTTTACATATCGAAAGAACACTGTCGATAATGAGCCGATTTACATGGGAGGGGCGGGGGGGCGAGGGGAACAAACCAAACCAGTGACAATATGGGGCACTTTCCATATTGTCCGCGAAAAAACAGACATTCTAGTTTGATGGCGGAGATATATAAACCCCAATGATAACTTACCCTCAAAAATGTATTATATAGCAAGTCACTTTCATTTCCTGGGTGACCTAAATTAGTATTTGTTATTTTTGCAAGTGATACAGAATAATCAGAATAATAAAAATATTCTCTTCGCACGATAGCAGCCTTATTTTTAGGGGGTCCTGTGCGGCGAAAGGATATTCAGCTAATGTAACATGACAGGATTCTGCTACAGGGACGAGGCTCTCCATACATTTGACATCAGTGCGTGAAATAGCCAGAGATATGAAAGGTTGTGCACTGGAGAACGTGCGGCGGGGGAGGGGGGAAGAGAGGCTAGGCGATTATACAGAGTTACAAAATAACATTCAGGATTCATGTCTTTGAAACATAACAAATCTACATTTGCATTTAATATACTGTACACGGTTAACGTTATCGATGGATGCTTGAGGGCAATTAGATATTCACAGTCGGCGGACGGTAGAAGAGGGCAGAGGAATAAACTAAAAATGCTGTTTATTTCTTTGTTTTGTTTTTAAATAACCAATTGAATCATCAAAGAGTTCGAATGTATGTTGTTATTATTATACAGACGTATCAGATAAATATTCGTATGTGTTTCTTTCTGTCTTTCCCCCCCTCCCCCCACTCCCTCAAACATTTCTTTGTCAGGTAGCGTGAAGGTGAGGTGTCTTAGATTTGCTAACTACCTTTTTCTCTTTGACCCTGCGGTTCTGGAACCAGATAGTGACTTGGCGTTCAGAAAGGTTGGTGGTAGCCGAAATTCTCCTTCGCTTCTCTTTGGTAATGAACTTGCTGGCTGCATACTCCTTTTCTAGTTCTTTCAGTTGGATTTTCGTGTAGGGGACCCTTTTCTTCCGGCCCCTACGGTAGCTGTTCACTTCTGGCTGGAGAGGTACCACATCTGCAAGATGAGACAGAGAAAGCAGTTACATAGTTCTACTCCCTGGGACCGAATGGAGGAGAAAGACAAACAGAAAGGGGGAGGAGGACTGACTCACTGAGTAGAATATCAATAGATTATCGTTGAAAAATGCTGGTATTCCAGGAGATATTTTCTAGGTGGGTTTTCACATATAAACAAGGAGCATAAATTAATTTAACAAAATATCCTGCAATACAAATCCAATGGACCTTCATACCAGGTAAATGTTAGGTGTGGTTTTAAAGTTTCTCCCTTCTTCTTTTTTTTTTAACCTCAGGTAAACTTTAATATCTCGCTTTAACATTACTACCAGACAGCGTACGTGCACTCATTAATTATGATTTTTATGGCTCAGCACGATAGATCGCAGCGCTTTGGACAAACAAATAGTTCCTTGCTGTGTACTCTGTACAGTCTGTCTTCTGCAGCGCGGGTACCATTTGCAATCTGAAAAAGCCTGGACTTTGCTCGACATCAGCTGTTAATTTGCAGGTTGGGTTGATGCATTTTTTTTAAAGGTGACACGTTATCTTGATTCTCTCCTTTCTTGAGAGGCACCCAAACTATTAAGAAATATTACCCACTGAGATTATACCAGAGATTCAGTGAGAATCTGAACGCGTGCAAAGCTTGAAGAGTCACTTTTGCCTTATTCTAAGGCTGTTCACTGCCAAACATCAATAATGAATCGTATTCGGGCTTTGCACTTGCAAACACAATCATTTAAAAAAAGAATTCCAGATATGAGATGATAAAAGGCGCCTTATCTCTGTAAGGGTGACAAAGACACTAGACCAAGAATCGCAGACTATTCAGCCAAACTCTATTCCACCACGAATTTAGGCAGGTATCAAAAGTCCACTGTTATAATTGACAATAATGGATTTTAAAAAACAACAACACAACACCGTCTTTCTCGAACATTTTGCACAGCTGTTCTCTTTGTTGTTTGCTATAAGAATGACAGCTCCAGTAACATCTACTAAGGACTTCTATAAAGGCCCAAAGATACAGTAATAGGAACCCACCCCACACCCCGCACATGGAAATTCTCCATAATTTATCAGTACGGCCCACAAATGAAACTGGGATCAGTGAACCCAACATCCAAAAAAATCACTTATAGGTGAGTAGACTCTCTGCCTTCACCGCAACCCCCCCTAAAAACACGCACATATTTTACACTCTCCTGAATGTTATCTATAAAGAGTTCAGTTTTCTCCAGGTTTGGCAAGTGGATCTCCGCCATCAGGTTTTCACACAAAATACTATATCTAGGAAAGAGAAGAATCTGCTAGCCAGCTATTTCCCTACCAGTACTTAGATATTTGTTGTTGTTGTTCTAAACAAGAAAAAGAAAGCATTTTAATCAATGTTTCCAAAAGGGCCATTGAAACCCAACGAGCTCTAAAAGGGATTTCGGAGATTCCCCCTCCTTCCTCCTTCATTCAACCCGGTAAAAAAACAAAACCCTGCATTATGCCACATCATTCTACTTTATTTTCTGGCTGCCTATCCGGCCTGTCTGTTACCATTGCTGAGAAATAAAGCCGGGTTCAGGTACCCATATATTTCCAAAATGAATGCTCTTTGGGTGTGGGACACAAAATCTTCAGTTTTGCTTTACTGCAGTGCATTCATTCAGATCGCCAGGCCTTGATATTAATTGCGAGGAAGGAACCCTGTAAGAGGCGGTGATATTTATTTCCTAAGCAGCAAGAGAACAAGGCGGAGGAGATTCTCCCAAACTCACAAGCTTTCCGGTTGCTTTGCACGCTGTATGTAACTCATTCAAGACTTCTAACTAGAGGAAGGGGGAATCATTGCTCTGTTTTTTTGTTTGTCTCACCCCTTTCCCCTAACAAGATTCATTTGTCACTTGACACCAATTTCTGTAATTGCAGCATGATTTACTGTACCACATTACAAGCCATCTAACATTTCTAGGGAAAGATTAGGAGGTGAGCCGGCACTTTTACGCTGCCTGCGTTCGGAAACTTGGATGGAAGATAAAATAAAATTTAAAAAACATAAAAGAACAGCGACAGACCCAGCTGGGTGGGGCGACGCTGGGGAGACAAGAAAGGAAAGGAAACTGACACACTTACTTTTAAAGCAACCTCAAGCTCACGGTATGTATTTTGATCTAAGCATGATTGCTTCACCTTCTTACCCGTACGTGTTCATACACATAGTACTGCACAGAAGGCATTCCAAAGCGATTTTTACCTGGCGGTTAGTAAGCAGACAAGCATGCCGGAGCTCAGAACACCCTACCTGGGAAAGGTGACTTCCAGAGATGGGTAGACTGTGACTGCTCTTTGGAGCAATAGACCTGCCCATCCCAACCATTGGAAAGAGCCCAGTGCTGGTATCCTTCCATGGGAAGCAAAGCGTCATGCCTCGGTTCGGGGTGACCACTGATACCTGGCACAACTGACATGTCCAAGTAACTAGGGACCGCCTGGTAGGAGCTGGCAAAGCTGGGGTAAAAAGCAAACTCTTTGGCCCTTGAAGGTAGTTCTTCGCTGGGGATGGAACCGCTGGGTTCGGGGTACTTTTCTGCCGGGTGGTAGGAACAAGGTTTTTGTTGTAAGTTCACGTTGTGGGAATGAGACAATCTGCACCCGTAATAGCTGCCTCCAAAGGGGTAGCCGTAGCCCAGCGTGGCGTTGGAAGAAGCTGGTGGCGGAGGGCACTGCCTGGCAGCTTCCGGAGCGGGTATATCCGTGTAGACAGAACCCTGGTGCGTCCCAATGGTGCTGGAATGGCGACCCAAAGTTATTATATCCCTGCAGTGGCTCGCTGGGCAGTTCCCACTTAGCGCCTCCATGGCTGGGGTTTTATTCTGGTTATTTTCATTCGGGTTTTCCTCATACACGTACATAAAGGTATCCGCCCAGCGTGGATGCAGGATCAGTGAAGTCGTCATATCATGGTCTGCCTGCGCTTTTTAAAACTCGACTTCCCAACCAGAGACACCTAATTTCCCCCACATATTGTTTACGCAGGAGCATGCGCAGAGATGGGTCCCGTTCATTAAGAAATCCTCCGGGCCACGTGACCTGCAAATAGCTCTCAATAAATCTGGCCCGGTCACGTGTTCCTCAGCCAGTCCTATCTGCTAGTCCCTCCTGGCTTTGGGAAGGGAAGAGGCAGCTCCCATTGGCTGCTTCTGGGACAGAAACAGAAATCTTTAAAGGCAATGGGTGACACCCACTGACTGTAATGAAGGAGAGGACTAAATAAGGGGAATGGGAACTCAATATTTGGCCGACACAAAGAGCTGGGCTTAGACATGACGTTGTATTCTAACTGCCTTCAAAAATCTCAGGGATATACATATATTTTAAAAAAGCTCGACTGGGAACATTTTAAAAGTAAAATATAATAAAATAAAACCTGCCAGTGGATGTGATCTCACTGAAGTGTTTCATTCTTTGCTTTCATGCCTTGGGGGCTAAGGAATGAGACGGCTCCTTTATTAGGTGGGAGCTAGATGGAAAAAAAATATAAACACCAGCACCATCAAACGGAAAATGGAATGAAGGAGGGGAAAAGGATCTCTGATCTCAATAGTAGAATATTCTTCCTTCCCTCCCCATCGCCCATAGACTTCTAACAGACTAACAGGACCGGTCGGTCTAATAGTTTAGCCTTCCCTGGTAAACCTTCTTGGGCTTTATTTTTAATTCTTCAAACGCTTTTATTGTTGTTGTCCGCTGGGATATTAGGTGAAAGAAAGACCTCGACTTCACTGTAACGCGTGTGTAATCCATTCCCTTTCTGTGTGTTTGTATGTGTGTGTGTGCTCGGGGTAAGTAATAATTGGCCCGTTTGCTTCAAAATCAGGGTATACAAACTATACATGTGGTTGATCATCACTTTAAAAATATTAGAAAAGAATATCTGGTTTTGGACGAAACATGGGATTTGCGAGGTTTAACCTGTTGTATATTTCTTTGCCAGGTGCCTTTCTACTCCCCCCCCCCCCCCAGCTGTTTTTCTAGTATTAAACCCAGCTACCACGAAAAAACCCAACGTAAGATTGTAATAATGGATGCCTCCAGAACGCTTTATCCTCTTGTTTCTTCTATTAATCCAGACTAATAATACTTAATCTTTCGTGCTGAACAAACTGGGAAGGTTTTAAGGGGATTGGCCGCGATTATATTATCAGATCCTGTTATGAATGTTTAATACTTCAGTAATAAATATTGCAGCAACAATGTGGGTTATGGAACAAAGGGGAGCAGGTCTAATGGTCCAGTGCTGATTTGTGTGTGAACATAAAAGACAATAAATACAACTACAGTTTATAAAACGTAAACAGGATCCAAGATAGATGGATTATAATTAAACAGACGAAATAGAAGAATAGCAAATTACTTGGCGAGAGATTGATGGGAAGATGCTTATGTGGTCTTGTCCTCCTCCCCCGCCCTTGGAGAGTAAAGTTCCCTAACTTCATTTCTGAGAAGTCGGTCATTTCAGTCTTCATTCTTGTAATGATGGGAAAGAATGTGAATTTAGGTGTGTGAAAAAGTAACAAGAAACCCATGCGGATTTCCCCCACCCCCCAAAATAATTGATAAGAAATAACTCACAAAGCAATTCAGTGTAATAGGAATAAGAAAGGTTTCAGAGTAGCAGCTGGAGAAAGTTAGACGAGATTTTTCTTTTCATTTTTAGAAGATGGGGACTCTAATCACCCAGCCTTGGCTTTTCTGCATTTTCCCCCACTTTAAATGTTACCCAAGGTTTTTAAAAGAGGATATTCCTCCGCCGGGCGATTTTTGCGTTCTGGAGTTGGTAAATTGAATGTTCCTGAATGAAACAGTCAGATAGAGACATAAAATTCCATATCTGAATTAACTGTGTATTGTGTATGTAAGATTTAAAAAGACCAAAATTACAATAATACATGTATTAAATAAATATTATTTATTCACGGTATATGTTCTATAGCTTACATACCATGTTAATTGCGGGGTTTGTAAAATACCCATTTTCGGAGAGTTATTCGCATCTTTTCAGTAGCATTCTTCCTTAGTAAGAAGCGTGAAGTCTTTTCACCATTAAAAAAAAAATCTACAGGAAGTGAAAAAACAAATATTCCAATAACTCAAACCAATCAGAAAAGTAGCATTTTAGGGGAAGATAAGGGATTTTCAGAAATCCTTGCCTAACGTTTTCTTTAAAAAGTCGAAGTCCAAGGTCAAGGCAAAATAGACAACCCAGTTCCTAATTAATGTCTAGACAGACAAGAATGAACTTCACATATAACGTCTAAATGACTTGCAAAGTCCCCGAGAAAGTATCAGTCCAAAGGAATTATGCCTGCTTGCTCTAGAAAAGAAATCCGGGATGCAACACCTTAAAAGGATCAAAACTATTTAAAAACCGTAGGCAAATATACCAGTGTGCAATTTTTTAAATGAAAGATTAAATACACGGACACACACACACACACACGAAAATCCCTGCACTCTACATTCCATTGAATGACTTCACTTCATCTAGAAATCTCCAGGAGAAAATACCTCCCTGGTTTAGATGGTTGATGGATATAAAAGCAACAAAGAGGTTATACATAGATTGAAAACTGTTTTCTCTCTGTGCGAGCAAAAATCCAATTCGCCTTACCAAAGGACCTTACCCATTTGCAACCCTTTATTTTTGAATATTGTCTGAAATAGTTAACATTTTGTAGCCTAGGTCCTGTCTATGAGGTGTGTAAGGAGGATTAAATGTTAAATTTTAAAGATTTATTATAAGCATAATAGAGGCATAATATATCATGTTTTATAATCGAGGGAGAAATCAATTGTTGAACAGAACGCGTACCGAGCGCAGAAGAAAACCAGTTTATAAACATTAAGGATTTAAGGTATACTTCTTCAGTAAAGCGGGCAAAGTAATAAATACAAATAATAGCGCGATCTTTTCCAGGTTTATGTAAGGGCATGTACAGTTCCTATTTCAATGAAATATAGATTTAATTAAACGCTGATTTTTACAATTCAATTTATTATTGCGTGTTGCAGACAGAAAATTAGGACAACAAGGTTGGAGGGCGGGGGGTGAAGGGACTCAGAAATTCTCCGTCTCAGGGTCCAGGAACACAATATCCCAATTAAACTGTGATTTCTGAAAACTGCAAAAGAAAGCAGGAGAGAGAAAAAGCCCAACTTTTCGGGAAGGAGGTAAGGTTTTTCCAAAGCAGTTTATGTCGATCATCCTGTGTTCACTTCTCTGAGCTTTGGAGCTGCATTTCAAATCTCATACAATTGCTCAGTGCTATCTCATTTAAACGGGCTGATTTGCCTAAAATAGCAAGCTGTGGATTGATCGTCAGGAGTAAATTCTAGTGGGTTAATTAAATTAAAACTGCTCAGTAACCTTTACGCCCCCAAATATGGAACTGCGTAGCCTGGTGCTGACCATAAATAAAAATCTTCAAAAGAAAAATGAGCAATTAGAAATAAGAGCATATATGTGCCCCATAGAATTCATTGGGCGGTAGGCTGTTGTTCTGTTTTTTGAATGCTCTCCAGTCAATTTTCAGAATTTTCTGATCAGAAAAATGGCAGCAAATGTTGCAAAATCAAAACAGCTTGACTTATGACCTCACATCATCATCTTCATTATGTATAGAGCCTTGAACATTTTGGTTAAATACCATGTCTTATGACGGAGAATATTTTTGACTTTTAACAAGGGGCGATTCCTGGTAGGTACAAATGGACCTAAAGAAGGAAAGAAACTAAATTAAGAAGCTTCAGTCACTGATAAAAACATCGATTCTTTTGATCGGGCTTCTCTGGTTTCTTATGTATTGGGGCGCCAGGGAGAGCTCCTGGGCGAGGTTTTTTATTATTTTTATTATTATTTTATTTTACCAGTAGAAAAGAAGTGATAGCCAGATGAATTTCACAATCCATAGAAAAGTAAATAATATTCTTTTAGTTGGTACAATGCTGCTTTGCAAGAACTGAGAATTCAAGATAGTCCTCAAATGATTCCATACCAAGATTTGATCCCGTTTTGTTTTAGTTCAGCATTCCTTCCACCAGGCATTAATTTTGGAATTTCATTTATTTTCCCCTCCAAAAGAAATATGCTGGAAATAAACACATACCGTTGCAGATGGACTAGGTATACTTTAGTTTTCAACCAGAGGGTTTAGTGTTTCAATGTATTATGCTTATTAAATAGCAAAGATTTGCAAAACTTTTAAAAAGACAGATTTTTGAGTGGATGTACTTTCGGTCCAATGGCTACAGTATTCATTAAAATAATTATCTATTTTACTGAGTCCATAGCCTAAAAAGGCCCACAGAAAATACACACCTACATCTAACATAGTCCTCAATTAAGTATTGCTTTCTCAGGCAAGGAAAATCATGGCTAATAAGAAATCTACAAACAGCAGCAGCTCATCATAAAACTATCTGTAATTATTCATCCCTTCAAGAAAAACGAATTGGGTTTGATGAGCTAGAAATAAAAATAAAGGGTCTTTGTTTCAATTTGGGATTGAAAAAGGCTAAGAAGAAATGAATCAATATACATCCCTCCCTCCCCCCTCACACTTTGTGTTGAGATCTGAAAGATTTTAAATCTCCCTGCACTTAGGTACATTGGTAATTTCTGAGTGCTCTGTGCAAACGTTCTTGCTTTGTGGCTTCAGAAAGTTATACATCCACAATACATACAATGAAGAATGGCAAATATACCCTTTACATTACAGAGAAATCAGCTGGATTTTTGTCAATGTCTAAGAACCCCAATACAATGTCAAATAAAATATATACATAGACTTAGAAGGAGATCTTGCATTTCCATCATGTGTTTAGGGCAAAAAGGAGGTGATATAATCACAGGGTTTTGAGCCACAGGGGAAAATAGAATTCGTAGTATGCAAACATTTGGAATCAGTATATAATTTTCCCACTGGCGTATCAAATGTAGTCAACAAACTATGACATTGCATTTAATAGTCTATCAGTGGTTTCTAAGAAAAGCTTTCCCATGCTTTCTCTAATGTGCTTTGTATAAATAATAGCCAACGTTGAAATACCTTTCCAGACTTTTGGGTGAGTTCTCTGTTCCATTATATTCTCAAGAAAATTAACGGTCTTGTTTCTTTCAATTCCTGGTTGAATTAGTATAACTATCCTGGAATTTTGGGTTGTGTCCAGGGTTTAGAAGCTTCTGTGCATTCTGGAAGGGTTGTGATCAAAGTATGAATACAATTAAAAAGAATCCTTTTGGGGTGCTTGACAAAGGTTTAAAAAGAATAGATCTACCACAATCGCCTAAAAATCTTGTCTTCTACTGGAGGTGCTCCCAGATGCCAGACTCAGAATACATAAAAATGTCATTAATTTGTTTTAAAAAGAGAGAAAATGGGCATCGTTTGAAGAAGGGAATTTTGTGAAATAGGGTAGCAGGTTACTTTCCTCCGTGTTGGGTCAAACTGGTTTGAATGGAAGTGGGCCAGGACTGACTGTAACCTTATGTGATTCTGTCTTTCCTTCTCGGAAAGGCTCATGCTCTTGCAACCTGCTTTAGCAGATGCAGAGTGAGATGATTTCATATAGGCCACTGGTATTTTGTGGTTGATAGCTTGCTTTCAGTATAATCATTTTCTTTAGGAATTAATGGATTTATATATTTATTAAAATCTAAGTCGCTTCTTTGTGCTTCTTTCCCAACCGCGAGTATCATCCTTGCCAACTTTTCTTCTTATATTCTATCATGAAATCCTTCCTCTAGGACCCTATGCTTAAAAACGCGGGGCGTCTTAAAAAGTTTCAATCATGGAAGATCTACCACTAGGACATGCTTGGTGGAGGGACTTTGAAAACCAAGTCTCCATTTCTTCTCCTCCTCCATCTCCAATCGTGCGATTTTATTCACGGTGCCTTTCATTTTGGGCTCCACTTTCCCCCTGCCTCCTTCGCCCCCTCCCCCCCTTCCCTCTACACCTCCTGGGCGCGACCTAGGAAAACAGATAAATAAACAAAATACCTCTTTGTCATACTAATCTGACACATCACAACCAATATGACAACCGCCTCCCAAATGGAGCTTCGCGCACTTCTTTGCTCTTGCTGTGTGGAAGCCCTTACAGAGCACGTCCAGGGGAGAACTACCGAGTGTCAACAGGCGTCTGCATGAAGACAACACCTCCATCTCCCTACATTCTGCCCCCCACAGACTAACTGTACTCATCCCCCCTTCCACCCTCTTCTTGATATGTGTGTCTCATCGACGGGACAAAAGACTGTGGGGAAAGAGGGGTTATTTGCAAGGCTAGGGGGCGGGGAATATCCAAAATACACATATCCTGTGAATTCGCCCTCCTGTCTTCTTTTTAACACAGCTCAGATAAAGCAGGTAGGAAATGGTTCAGAGGCAGACAAATAAAATACCTCCTTCCATTTAGGGCCTTGTCTCATCGGAAGTCCAAGTTCAATTCCAAGTTAAAAGAGGCGGTAGCCTACACCACTGACAAAGAGACGGGGCCGTGTTGGTCGTGTTTGTGTCAACAAGACGATCACCAGAAAGGGCTTTTATAACTTTTCATCATTTTCTCTGCATATTCTTCAGAGGGAGCGAAGGAAATCCGGGTACCTTGCGGTCCTTTACAGTCTCACATCACTTTAGAAGTAGACACTACTTTCTACTTTATTTTAAAACCAAGCTTTCAGAAATCTAGAGGAAATTTTGATTCTGGGGTTTCAATGATTTAGGGTTTGATTTATTTGTTTCCCCCCCATCCTGATGCCAACATAGTTCAAGATGCATTTCGAAGGACAAGACTGCTTCGAAGCCAGGACCAGTCCAATGTAAGAAAACTCAAGTTCTCCTCATTATACAGTAGCTTGATATACCAAATATTACTCAAAGTCAGTTGTGTTAGAAATATGTAGGAGTGTGTGTCCCCCTCAAAAAAAACACCATATTTATTTTTGTCCACTTAATGTGAAAATGAAGTATCTTAGGGCTATTTTTTAAATAATCGACTAACCAACCAGTGTGAAATATTTCCAGAGTTCATTTACATTTAATGTGAAAGCAGGAAGTAACATAGAAGTTAATAAAAAGAACGAGGAGTACTTGTGGCACCTTAGAGACTAACAACTTTATTTGGGTTTTCTGTGTATATATATATATTCCTACTGTATTTTCCACTGCATGTATCCGATGAAGTGGGTTTTAGCCCACGAAAACTTATGCCCAAATAAATTTGTTAGTCTCTAAGGTGCTCCTCGTTCTTTTTGCTGCTACAGACTAACATGACTACCACTCTGATAGAAGTTAATGGAGAGATACCACTGTGTTCGCAAAAGCGGAGCTCTATTATGCGTTATATATAAAATATGTGTCAGAAAATAAGCGACAAAAGAAAAGTCTCGCTGCAACGGGAGAACGTTCTGCTCCTAAAACTATTGACTCGCTCTAAACTTTTTTTGTGGTAGAAATTTCGGGGAGGATCTAGCAATGACAGCACGAAAAGTAAGACATACTAAAGCTAAAACAGGAACATCCAGGGGTTAACACGGAAATCCCTTCCCCCCCCCCCCCCCCAACCCAAAATTTGTCTCTAGGTTTTATTCCCATTCTCCACCGTTCAATTACAATATGCTTTTATCTTCATCATCTCACTCCCGACTTTTTATCTGGAAAGTAGCAATATTGATAAGTATCAGAGGGGTAGCAGTGTTAGTCTGGATCTGTAAAAGCAGCAAAGAATCCCGTGGCACCTTATAGACTAACAGACGTTTTGCAGCATGAGCTTTCGTGGGTAGAAGTGGGTATTCACCCACGAAAGCTCATGCTACAAAACGTCTGTTAATATTGATAATAAACACAATGTACCGTTAGCCATAGGATTCTAGAGCCCTGTAAACTAGGAGGTTGTATTCTTATTTTACAAAGTAAAACCCGCCAAGAATATTTTATATTAACTATTAAGAGTAAAACAGTGCAACAGTTCCATGCTTAGTTACATTTTCCCACTAAATACCCCATGTTACGAAAAGTTTAATGGTTCTCTCCAAGAGAGAGAGTTTTCAACAGCTTCCCAAATTTGCACAAAGTTCTCAATACTCCTGTCTTCAGTTACAAGAAAAAGGGTATTTTGCTCAATATTGTATTTAAAAAGTGACAATTCCCCCCTCCCCTTCGCCTATTTGCTATCATGCCCTCTTATTTACATAACGTGATATTTCATCCTAAATAAATGGCTCCAGATCTTAGCATATTGCCAACCCAGTCCATCCCCCTGCAGCAGAAACTCATAAGTAACCCTCAATGCTTCTTGCGTGTATAAGCACACTATGCTCTGTAAGCGGGTCACCAATTCAAATATAGGTGAACACTTACAGGATGCTTTATTGTTGTTATTATCGGATGCCCAATGTGTATCCTTGAAGTCCAGATTCCCTGTCACTGTGGCTCTGATTAATACGAAATGGCAGTTGAATAAACTAGCTTCTTAATTGTACAGAACTAAAATAAAAATAATCATATATATTTGAATAATTGTTGAGGGAGGGTAAAAAAGATGGTGGTGGTGGGGATGGTCTTGATAAGTCCTGCTCAAAGTAAGTTCAAAACATCAGCGAACTGGAAAAATGTTAAATCGGAGGGTTACTAGAATGTTGTTCCAAGATTCATCTGTTTAGTCTAAAATAAAACCTATTTTTTCATATATTCCAATGCCAGCAGTGATCATTGTGATCATTTAGTCTACCCCCCTATATAACATAGGCCAGAGAACTTCCCCAAAATAATTCCCAGAGCACATAAAAAGATCTTCTAAACATTTTGCACTCTTTTCACTTTCAATGCAGGTGTGTGTGTGTGTGAGAGAGAGAATATATGTGAATGTAAGTATAAATATATACGTGTACGTTTACAAAAAATAGCTAGCTAGCTAGCTAGCTATCTGCATTCTTTTCTTGTCACTTCCAACGCCCCTGTGTACACACGCATACACACGCACTGGAAGTGAAAAGAATGAAAAATGTTTAGAACATCGTTTTTAAATATTTTTTATTCTAAAATATCCAGATGAATTAAGGAACTAAATTCTAGCAAGCCTCAGATTTAAAGTTTTTCCAATTTACTGATGTTTTGATCTTAGTTTGAGCAGGACTTTTCAGAACCATCCCTCCCACAATCTCCCCTCACCCCCAAGTATTCAGATATCTATGATTATTTTTATTTGACTTCTTGATAGCTAAGACGTTATGTTATTCACTCGCTATTTCCTATGGGGAAGAGCCACAATGACAGGGAATCTGGACTTTACGGATACACACTGGACAATAAAAAAACAATAATAAAGCATCCTAAAAGTCTTCTCCACATATAGGTGAATACAGGACGTAGTGTGCTTACATGCATAAGAAGCATGGAGGGTTACTTATGACGTCCTATTGCCTTGTAACTGCAGAGGGATAGACTGGTTGGCACTAAGCTAAGATTTGGAACTTTTCTGATTATTTAGGGTGAAATATCATGTTATGTAAGTCAGATGGCAGGATATCAACTGGGCCAGAGGGTGGGGGAAAGTGTCACTGTCTAATGCAGTTTTGAGCCAAATAACTCTTGTTCTTATAACGGCAGACAGATTTGATGGAGAGAGAGAGAGAGCGAGCGAGATTGTTTGATTTGAAATTCCCAGAAAATTTTTAAAACTCTTAGAATGAATATTTGTCTAGTGAAATTCTCTGTCTCTCTGTCTCTGTCTCTCTGTGTGTCTCTGTCTCTGTCTCTCCCCCCCCCCCCCCCCCCCCCAATGGGTCAATATGAAAACGCCCAACAATTGAATTCAAATCTTCAAAATTCCTGCCCTTCATATCTGAAAAGGACATGGACAGGTCAGATAAAAAGGCAGTGTTACAAATATAATGACACTCATGTCGTTTTTATTCTCCAATTGAATTTTAGTGACGTATCTTGTAAGAGTAGTCTAATTTATATTAATGAATATAATCTTCCTGCAAAATATCGCACGATTTGCTGTAGTTATATACCATTTCGATTTCTAATGTTTTTCCTTCTTCTTTTTCCCCTTTAAAAATCCACAATAAAGCCAAATTCCGCACTTGTTTTCTTACAGCGTTAATATACAGCTGGGACTTTACAGTCTCGTGATAATTCAGCACTGCAGGAAAGAGTTACCCTTCCACAATAATGCTGCTTTTGTTAAACTCAATTGACTTCTGTGGATTGCTGATGCTGTACAACGGTTAACTAAGACTGACTTTCATATCTCAGGGACAAATTAAAAGTGCTTAGTGTTATCTTCATCTGTTCACCACTCTGATTCACTCCATCAAATGTCCCAAGCACAAGAGGGGGGAAAGTATTACTCAAGATGAGTAAGGCTATCAGACCCTGGCCCTAAGTGAAGGATATTATTATCAAAATGTATCTGATCTAGATTCCTCTTTTCAAATCAAAATATAGTGGAATTGGGGATGGGATTTAACGTTCATTTCCTAAAGGAAGAGACAACATTTCCATGTAAAACAATTGATCCTAACATGAATAAAGATCTAGAAAGTATACGATGGAAACTTTATAGAACTCATGAACATGTGAGTGGGTTGGGGGGGGGGGGAGAAAATGAGTTGATGGTGTGTTATTTGGTTAATATAACCAATATAACTCCTGTCCAATAAGTAAGTGGGGACACCTAAGTAGCTTAGACAAAACGCTACTTCCTGAGAAATATCCCTTGTAAAATGTCAACTGGAGAAGAGTGTTCTCAGGACCAGTATCCTACATAGGTATATTTATCTTTCCTTGCTTAGTTAGTAAGAGATCAGGTGTTGGGGATCCTTTTGAGAAGATGGTTTTGTTATGCCACTGGCTTCAAATTCTAAATAAGAAATCTTTTCAGATCAACAGGTTTATTTAAAAGAAAACCTGTTTCTGGGTATTCGAAGTGCGTACATTCATAGCCTGCGAAGAATATTTGTATTTTCTTCTGATGTGATCACCCATCTAATTACTGTGTCCCAAAGAACTTCCTTCCTTCCTTCCTTCTTTCCTTTCCCTGCAGCAGCCATAAAACTGAGCTCTGATGATTTTGAATTACACTTGCTAATAGTTAGTACCTACACTACTATATAAAATATAGCTAATCGTCCCCATTAACGCACTAAAATCTTAACCGTGCAATCTACACATTGTCGTGGGCACAGCCGGTCTCACGTAGCAATATAGTTACACGACAATGTAGTTTGCTGGGGAACATGCAGTAGAGCAAATAACCTTGACATTTGTTTTGGTGTCAACACAGAATTAAACCTAAATGAAGCTCAAATGAAGTAATTAAAATGCAGAGATTGCTTCTCCAGCAGGGCAAGTATAATCAGGATGTTATGAATTTTTCTTGAGCTGCGGCCAAATAAACAGAAAAAAATAAAATTGTGAAGTGGGGGGGAAGAATCCAACACCCTAAATCTGTGAATAACTTCCTTTTACCTTAGCAAAAGACTGAAATCTAGCATAGACTCTTCTCTTCCAAGAAGTATATATTTTCCAGTAGTCAATTATTTGAAAAAAAATATTCCTAGATGATTTTTTTCAGGATGCCTCAGATTAAATCAGATTATATTCTGAGCGTCATAAAGTTAAACAAAATGTTGTAACTTAATACACAGAATTTTGAATGTACAAACATTCTACATTACCGCGGTGGAACTCGTATAGAGACATACCCTTGATAAGAAATTAAATGTTGTTCAGGAAAGGGGCTCTATTGAGAAGATCTAGCTCTGAAAAATATAAAACAAGACAAAAACCTCACAAACGAACGTGGAAATGGAATGATGTATTAGTTGTATAATATAAAGATGACTGGCTTTCCACTTAATTCAATTTCAGAAAGGATTTTCTGCAGGAAAAGTTGTATAAGTAATTTATAGAGCAATTATCCCTATTTATCTGCCTGGAATATATCTGTTCTTTGTGGGATAGTGATTTATTTCTGCCTAGTGTAATCCTCTCCAATCTTAGAATATTAACATAAAAGTATATTCAAATGATTTTCTGTGCAGGATTAAAATAATACAAAAAGAAAGATCACCGAAGAAAGATTAAAACCACTGACTAATCCAAAAGCATGTTCAGATATGCATGTACTAGATAAATAGCAGGAAATCAAGGCTGTGTCGAAAAGGTAATATATGTACAGAGAATGAAATAACACGATCTTTTTCGGACTTACGTGTTCTTGTTTTGGGTAATGGGTAATACTGAAAATCTTAAAATTAGGGAGCAGTGAAACTACAGTAGAAGAACCTCGTCAGAGTGAGGAAATTGTCAAGGCCGCTGCCATTGAAATCATAACACTGGACTATATGCTGTTGTCTTTCCCCATTCCTTATTCAGGCAAATCTCTCATTGCCTGGCAATACAATGGGAACTGGGACTGCATAGGTGATTAGTAACCCTGAATCAAAAGGTTTTTGCGTCTGTAGGATCCAATTCCAAAGGATATTCTCAACGCAATTATTGTTGAGCGTTCAGAAATCCAAACGGAACTTTTGTGCCACCCGTGTCCAGATGAAACTGGCAAAAGAAGGAAACGTCAGGCAGAAACGGTGCATACCTAGCAAAGTTGGCTGCGCTCAGAACTTTAGTAGATAGCTTCTTAGGGGGCAGTTTGTCCGGCACATTCCCTGCTCTTGCCAGTTTCATTTGCACAACGAGATCTCACAAAAAGGCCCTATTTGGATTGATGAATTAACTAATCAAGATAAAAATGTATTTCATTTCCATTATTTTGTAAAGGTAAGGGGGACAGGGTGAGGCTGACAAATATGTGAGGGGAAAAGTTTATTGGCAAAGCTTCAGATCCAGAGAATTATTAATTGTATTCTTATTCCATTAACAGCGGCATGAGAACCCCTTTTAAGTGCCAGCCTTTCACTGGAATTCTTAGTTATTTACTTCACATTGACAGGTTTTGTCATTTGCTAATATTCAGCCAAATTCTGTCCTGGGCTATTATGCATAGTAAAACAGCAAATAATTGACACTGGACCAGCTAAAGGTTTCATTATGACGCAGAACCTAAGGCTTAATACTGTTCCTCTGAACAGTTGAGCTTATAACCTCAAAGGTTCATATAGACCATCCTGGATCCAAAGGCCAGGCCTAGCAGGCCGAAGGAAAAAGTAGCAAATTATGTTGCACATCATTCTACCAACTCAGCAGCAAAAGCCTATGTGGTAGACAGATCCTCCTAGCGATTTATTTTTCTTTATTAATTGGTATTACTTTTTATTATTATTAATATTAATTATTATTATTATGTACCCAGGAACTCCAATCATGGACCACGAGCCCATTGTGCTAGGTAATGTACTAACACAGAACAGAAAGACCATCCTTACCCACAAAGACATCATGATCCCAGTATGTACCACAAGAGGAAAAGGGCACCATATAGGTGATCCACAAAAGATTAGCAATTACTTAATTAATGTTTCAATGGGGGCTAGGATGGGATATGGAGACTTGGAAGGAATCGGAGCAAAAGCAAAGTCCAAGGCGCTAGAAACTCATTCAGGCACTTTCAGAATTGGCAACTGTAGTTTCTCTCTGAAGTTAGAAGTCACCTGCCCAACCTCTTGGAAGCTATTCCTGACAGCAGATTGTTGTGGTTGGGTCCCTTCTGCCTTAAGTGCCTTAGGACACAGGTGTTTGAGGAGGAAATTCCAGGCTGAACTCATAGAGAAAGGAGAGGAAAGGAGGAGAGGAAACTATAGTGAATTTCAGGGATAAAAAAAGCTTTGGACAATGGAATAAACAAGGACTTGACAAATAACTATGCAGATTCCCTGACAGACAAGATGAGTGAGGTAATATCTTTTACTGGACCAACTTCTGTTGGTGAAAGAGGCAAGCTTTCAAGCTACACAGAGCTCTTCTTCGGATCTGGGGAAGGTACTCAGAGTGTCACAGGTAAATACAAGGTAGAACAGGCTATTTAACATAAGTAGTTAACATTTATTCTAAGGGACCATTCAAGGTGAATTGCCTGTTAACAATCTTGCAGTCATAGGACAAAAAAGGGGCGCTTAAGTGGGTTACAGATTTTGTAATAAGCTGTATATCCAGTGTTTTTATTCAGACCATGGTTTTTAGTGTCTAGCACAGTTAGGAAGTCACTTTTCTATACATCAACATCCCTCTCTATGATGGCATTGCTGCCTCAAATATTACAAGACAATGGACAACACTCAGATATCCTCCTCAGACACATCACTAAACTCATGCACTTCATCCTCACCGGCAACAATTTTACATTCGACAAAAAACACTTTGTCCAATCCATGGGAACAGCCATGAGTTCCAGGATGGGTTGCCAGTATGCCAGCCTCTTCAAAGGACCACCTTGAGGAAAAATTTCTGGACAAATGCACCACAAAACCAATGATATACCTGATACACATTGATAATAGTTTCATCCTCTAGACAGATGACCCTAACTGCCTCATAGATTTCCATAACAACTTCAACAACCACCCATCCATCAAACTTTCTTTAGAACTCTCCCACACCAGCATCAACTTGCTAGACATCACAATCAGCTTCAGCAATGGAATCCTACAGAGAACTACAGAAACCCACGGATCATCCTACTTATTTTCACAGACCCAGCATCCCCTCCAACCACACCAAGAAATCTGTTATCTACTTCCAGATCCTCCCATTACCATAGAATATGCTCCAAAGAGAAAGTCCAGGATACATACCTTAACATACTTAAAACTGCCTTTACCAAAGAAGTACACCCCACCAGAGAAGTAGATCTCATCAGGGAACAGGCTACCCAAATACCCAGAGAGAACCTGCTTCAATACAGGGGAAAAAAGCCCTTTGACCACCCACCCCTAGTTGTCACCTACCACCCCACACTGGGACTCATACGGGGTATCATTAAACAATTACTCCCCACACATGATGGGGACCACATCCCGAAAGAAATTTTCCATAACCCCCTCTTCTAGCCTTCAAACAACCTACCAGCCTCATCAAACTAATCATCAGAAGCGAACTCCCCACAGACCAGAGCCCACAACTCAGAGTGGCACCAGACCCTGCCAGAACAACAGAGGCAAAACCTGCAGACATATCTTTACTGCTACAATGATCAGTAGCCCCACAACACACCTTTCAAGCTCCATGTGTCCTACACATGCCTATCACAACATCTGGTGTACCTCATCTAGTGCAGTAAATGCCCCAATAACAAGTATGTTATAACAATCACTATGGCCTCGAATGAACTCACATAGAAAAATTATAAAAAACCAAAACGCCATATCACCCTGGGGTGACCACTTCTCACAAAAACTCTATACTTGACCTCTCAGTCCTCATCCTCAAAGAAAACCTGCACAACATTTTCAAAAGACAAAGCTGGGAGCATCAATTCATAATTTTGCCAGACACTAAAAATCATGATCTGAAGAAAGACATTGGATTTATGGCTTATCACAACAATCTGTAACTCACTAGCCTGCTCCCCTTTTTTCGTCCTATGACCGGGGGAGTGTCAATGGGCCACTTCACCTTGAATGGTCCCTTAGGCATTAACTACTTATGCCAAACAGTCTGTTCCACCTTATAGTTAGTTGTGACACTCTGAGGGTTTGTCTACACTTAAAATGCTACAGGGACACACTAGCGCCTATAGGGCTTCAGTGTAGACACTACCTACATCAGCTGGAAGGGTTCTTCTGTCGTTATAGATAATCCACCTGCCGGAGAGGCAGTAGCTAGGTTGAGGGAAGATTTTTTTCCTTTGACCTAAATGTCTACACAGGTACTTAGGTTGGTTTTACAGCACCACTCAGGTGTGTGGATTTTTCACACCCCTGACCAACCAAGTTAAATTGACCTAATTTTCGAGTAGAGACCAGGGCTGGGTGCCTTTCCCAGATATGAAGAAGATCTCTGTGTAGCTGAAAAGCTGGTCTCCTTCACCAAAATAAGTTGGTCCAGTAAAATATATTACCCCACCCACCTTGTCTCGCTAATATCCTGGGACCAACAGGCAACAAGAACAGGGCAATCTCCAGATTCCTCTCTATTAGCTCCATAAAGACAGCGACACAGGCTCAAGGCATCGCAACCTACTCTCGGAACAGGTCTACCTGCTTCAGAGAAATGTATGAGGCTATCTATGGTCTATTCTCTTGAGCCGTGTAGAGCCATGTGCTTTCTGCTACCACCACGCCAAAAGTCTGGGTCCTAAACTGCTTCTTGATCGCGGATACCACTCCTCTTTGAAGTGGATAGGAGCGGGGCAGCGAGCACAAGTGGCGCCTTTTCAATTTCTTGGCGCCTTGTTAATTTTTACTCACCCGGCGGCGCCCCGGGTCTTCGGCGGCGGGTCCTTCACTCACCCCGTCAGTAAAAGCGCCGCCGGGTGAGGAGCGGTGAACCTGGACTGCGAGTCATATAGCCATATATAGCACTAAACCTGGTTATAGTGTTTTTTGAAGCTTGTAATGAGCTGGTCGAATAGACAGTTCAGCGCAGTAGCTATTGGAAGAATGTGTCTGTGCCGCACCCAAACCGGCTTTCGCGTCCTAGGGTCACGTCCTGCCATCTTTGCTCTTGATGTCAATGGTTGGTTCTTATCCGGATGGAGGGGGGAATGTGTTGCAGAATAGTTGGCCCAGGCCTCGTGAGTGTTTCCATAGGCTTTAATGGGATGGCTAAATCAATTACTTTAAACTGGGATTTTCAGATAAATTTAAGGGAGTCAGGTGCCTGAATCCCATTGGGAGCTGAGTGCCCAGCTCCTTTAAACTCCTTTGAAAATCCCAGTAAATGCTTTGCTGGATCTGATCAGAGGGCTCAGCGGGACGGGACCAATCCCACAACGTCCATACTATTTACATAATGAGAATAATAATTAACTAAGAACCCAGAGAGGCAGAACAAAGGGCACACCTGGGATCGTCACCCAGTAGCCGCTTTTCTGATGTCAACCGTGTCACACTTTCAGAGAAGAGAAAACATGTACGGACTGGAGCGCCTCGCTATAGTGTAGAATTCTGGGACGGTCATAGTGAAATGTCAGGCCAGTTATTTCAGATCTGGAAGTGCAAATAGCTCTCAGGGGGTAACGAGGCTGGTGGTATTTTCGTGGGAATGAGAGGGGGAGTGAGATAATCACACATATATGCAAATTAGATAGATAGATAGATAGATAGATAGATAGATAGATAGATAGATCCGGCCACTTCATTCAGAGAGAAAGAGAGCGAGAGAGAGAGAGAGAGAGAGAGAACCTATTTAGATATTTAGAAGTGGTCAGATTTTAGAAAGTGCTAATTGGCTATTCTTATGTGGTAAAGAGGTTAGTGGGCCACTCTTTCACCTCTCTAATTATTTGTGTATTTTTAATTAAGAGCAAGGGTGTCAATGACATCCCTTTGAAGCTGCAGCAAAATAAAATAAAATAAAATAAACAGCAATAGGAACAAGATAGATAGATAGATAGATAGATAGATAGATAGATAGATAGATAGATAGATAGATGGGGTGTATGGGGATAGATCGATAGATCGATCAATAGATAGATAGATAGATGGGGTATATGGGGATAGATAGATAGATAGATAGATAGATAGATAGATTGAAACTTGCATCTGGTGTAAAAACTTTTCCAGACAAAGACAAATTCGAGGAGATACGCTATAAAGCTGGCCCCAAACCAGGAGTTTGTAATTTAAAGGCTCACAGTGGCAAGCCCACGGGACATGGCTCTGTCTTTAGCAGAGACGGGTCTTGCTGGGTTGCCTTCTCTGAAGAACGGATTGCCTTGCAAGTGACCAATACTCATCGTGAAAAGATCAAAGCTGCTTTTTGGAACAGTGAGTCTCTTTCTTCTGCAAACCCAGTCTCCAGTCCACACCTGGGTTTACAGACACGAATTCAACCGCTTGTTCTTCATTGGACCCCGGACGAGGACCAGATGAATTGACAGTAAGGACTGGAGGATCGTGGCTGGCCGACAGGCCAAGCTAACAAGAGGACCAAGCGCAGCTCAGGGATAGGAGATACCTGGCACAATTTGGTGCGGAGTTATGCAGGGATTTTTGTGCAGCTGAAAAAGTGAAAGAAGGAGTCACAGGCCAATTCCGTGCGGAAAGCAGCTGCAGATTCCCCAAGTCACGGTAAATTGATTTGCCAGACAATAGTTTAGGGCAGACGTGGGCAAACTACGGCCCGCGGGCCACATCCGGGCCGCGGGACCGTCCTGCCCGGCCCCCGAGCCTAGTCCCCGGCCCCTCCCTCGCTGTCCTCCCTCCCCCGCAGCCACGCCGCGGCGCGGGCCGCGCTCTGGCCCGCCGCTCCTGCTGGGCAGCGTGGGGAGCGGCTGCGAACTCCTGCTGCTGGTAAGGGGGCGGGGAGCAGGGGAGTTGGGTAAGGGAGCGGGGGATGCTGGGGGGAAGTCAGGGAGGAGGGGGCGTTTGGATGGGGCAGAGGTTCTGGGGGGGCGGTCAGGGGATGGGGAACAGGGAGGGTTGGGAGTGGGAGTCCCGGGGAGGCTGTCAGGGGGCGGGGATGTGGACAGGGGTTGTGAGGGCAGTCAGGGGACAGGGAGCAGAGGGGGTTGGATAAGGGGGTGGGATCCCGGGGGAAAGTTAGGGGCGGGGATCCCGGGAGGGGGTGGTCAGGGGACGAGGAGCAGAGGGCGGATGGATAGGGGGTGGGAGTCCCGGGGGGGCTGTCAGGGGGCGGAGGTGTGGATAGGGGTCGGGGCAGTCAGGGGACAGGGAGCAGGGGGGTTGCATAGGGGGCGGGGGTCCCAGGAAGGGGCGGTCAGGGGACAAGGAGCAGGGGGGTTTGGATGGGTTGGGGGTTCTGAGGGGGGCAGTCAGAGGGCGGGGGCCAGGCTGTTTGGGGAGGCACAGCCTTCCCTACCCGGCCCTCCATAGAGTTGCGCAACCCCGATGTGGCCCTTGGGCCAAAAAGTTTGCCCACCACTAGTTTAGGGGCTGTCTGGGTAGATAGGGAGGTAACATCATGACATAATTGTTCTTTTGCTGACTGCTTTTGCTTGTGGTAGCCACTTATTCGGATCGCTTTTTGGAAGTGTTTCATAGAGGAGGCCTAGGGTCTTTCAATCTTTCTTGTAGATTCCTCTGTGTTATCTCTGCTGTTATTTCGTACATACGTTGTATTTCCTTTTCCTCAGTGCTCGCCCAGCTGCTTCTTCCAGCGGACAGTGCCACCTCGCAGACAGGTAGATAGACAACATACTCTCACACAAATAATTCGAGCACAGTCCTACGATCCAATTCTACAAGGTCTAAGACTCCATTAATATTTTAATTGTCAAGTATGTTTTTAACAAGCATTTCCGTTCAGATCGCTATTTGAGGCATGCATCATAAAAAAGAGTAATTGACTTGGTATAGGCCTCTTAAAACATTTGAACCCGAATCCCCAAAATATGGAATTATGAAAATGGTCACGGAAGTAAAGTTTCAAATTGTCCTTTTAACAAGAATATTAAACTATTGCAAAAGACGTGCTCTGTTTGAGCTGAGAAAGCATTGCATGGTAGAGGTATTATTTAAAAAATTACAATCCTATCTCTACATTCTTCTTGCCTTTCATCAGGAAACTTCGAAAAAATAATATTTATAAGAAATGTTGTGGTATTTTAGGAAAAAAAGACATTTTATAGTAACTTACTGTGGTCTTTGAGCCAAATGCTCTTGTGCACTAAGATGTGATGCTACCAAAGACCTTTATTTATATGCAATGTGTGCATCTATCTGTGGGTTCCTACCCATCTATCTTGGTAGATAAGTATACATATTACAAGCAAAAATAATATCAAAATGTAGAATCTATCTTGTCATTGTAAACTGTTACTCCAGTGGAATATTCGACCCTATGACCACCATTATAAGTCACTATAAAGTGTCTTGTCCCAAAATAGTAGAGTGATCGCTACATGTTTTACTTCCTGGAAGTTTCCTAAATATTGCTGAAAGTCAAGACGTCATCATCAGTCATCATCATCATCATCACAACAACTACAACAAAGCAAGTGGATTAAGATATACCTTTGAAACTAAAAACAAACAAGAATAAAGACATAAATCCTAATTTCTATGGCAAAGCTTTCTCCATTATAGAAATAAGAACACAGACTTTTAATTGTATTTCTCGGCAAGTTTTGCATGTAAACTTAAAAAAAAAAAGAATAATCACGGACCTTAAAAAGGAGCAGAAGTAACCAATGAAATTAATAGAGAGCTCTGCTTTTAAAAAATCGCTGGACTCATATGAATTTAGTCATCGGCCTATTAATTAGTTGTTTGCGGTTTCGGTTAGTAAAATAAGTAAGTAAATAAATAAATAACACTGTGGTTAGAGGGATTTTAAAATATCACCCTATAACAAAAGAGAGTGGTTACATTGTGTCAGATACGATTTAAATTAGATTTCTTCCTCTAGGAACATTAAAAGTGAATCCAAATATGCTGCCAAGGATTGGAAATACGTGCCCTTAAATTAGTTTAAATCGTGTACACATTTCTACCCTATACAAATTATGTTTAAATATGTGACTCTTAAAGAGCAAACTGCTGATAGGAAAAGAATTGCGATGAGTCTCCATCGAAAATACATCAACAAGTTTAGAATTTAAATAACTTATTTAGAAAAGTGAACTGGTGTTCTCCATGTGTCCGTCTATCCCACACCAGAACAGTTAATTCCTTTCATTTTAACTTCCGCAGTTCAGAGCTCGTTGGCAGTTTGCAGAGACACTGGCCGGATTAGTCTTGGTTTGAAGGTAACTCAATATAAGCCCTTTGATGGCAAAGTTACATGTTTCCTGCGGCTGTCTTGTCTGTGAGGGAAAGAACCAAGAAGCAAAGAATTAAAATTTAGGACCACGTAAAATGGAAATCATGACACCGACTCAGAGAATTCTAAGTATTTCATCATTCCAAAATCGCTCCTCGATCAACTGAAAAGTAGATTTCTGAGAGATCTTTTGCATATCTTTCGTATTAACCTAAACCTAAACATACCCATACAAATTTAATTCCAAAATAATCTAATTTTCGTGTTAGTGTCCTGTCCTATCTATCTATCTATCTATCTATCTATCTATCTAGTAACATCGTCTTTATGTAGTCGGCACACACCGTAAATTCATTAAAAATAATCTGACTTTCTTACTAGTGTTTTGTCATAAGTATGTATTTCAATACATTTATGTCCATATAGATATCTGTCCATCAAGCTGTCTAATGTTTAAGTACTCGGCATACATACGCAAAAACAGAGAAATCCATTCTAAAATGACCTAACTTGCATGTTAGTTTCTTCAGTCACACATACACATAGATAGATAGATAGATAGATAGATAGATAGATAGATAGATAGA
>QXTE01000351.1:1012091-1029801 GCA_003942145.1 Platysternon megacephalum | reverse complement strand
GATCGAACTAAGGTACTTCGACTTCAGCTACGCGAATAGCGTAGCTGAAGTCGAAGTACCTTAGTTCGAACTAACGCGACTTACCTCGCGTCCGCGCGGCGCCGCGATCGAAGTTCGCGGCTCCTACTTCGAACTCCGGTACTCCGCTCGCCCTGCAGGAGTACCGGAGTTCGAAGTAGCGCGTTCGGGGATCGATCTATCGCGTCCAGACGAGACGCGATAGATCGATCCCCGATACTTCGATGGCTACCCGCCGATCCGGGCGGGTAGTCTGGACGGGGCCAAAGTAAGTTACCAAGCAAAATGAAACGAAACCCCCACTGATGTAAGCCGGGGAGGCTGGGCCCGCAGGGAGGCGAGCTCCGCCCCCTTCTCCTGCCCACTGAAGAGCCGGCGAAAGGCTCGGAGGAGTGCACAGAGCAGAGCGTGGCGCACTCGGAGACACCGGCACCGGCGGGCACAGGCAGCGCCACCGCACCGCACCGCACCCCGCACCGCCCGCGACCGCGCGCCTCTTGCTCGGGCGAGCCCTCGGCTCGGTGCGGGGGCGGCTGGCGTGGCCGTGCAAAGGCGATTTCGGCTCCAGACGAGGCAGCGGCGTTTGGAGGAGGGAGGAGCAGCAGCGAGCGCTGCGTTTGGAGAGCTTCCCTGCGGGACCTCGGCTCTGGGTGGCCCAGATGAGTGACTTTGGAATCAAGAACATGGATCAGGTAGCTCCCGTATCTAACATCTACAGAGGAATGCTCAAGCATCAACCAGCATTTGACGTCTTTGATGTCACAAACTCTTTGTTTGCAGGATATTTTCCCTCATTAAATGAAGATCAAACCCTTCAAGAAGTACCAACAGGGTTTGATTCAATTTCTTATGAGTCAAACAGCTGTGAATTGCCTCTCTTAACCCCATGCAGTAAGGCTGTGATGAGTCGGGCCTTAAAAGCTACTTTCAGTGGCTTCGCAAAGGAACAGTGTCGTCTGGGTATCCCGAATAATCCTTGGTTGTGGACTGAACAGCAGGTTTGCCAGTGGCTTTTCTGGGCTACCAGGGAGTTTAGTTTGGCAAATGTGAACTTTCATCAGTTTGTCATGAACGGCCANTGAAAGGCTCGGAGGAGCGCACAGAGCAGAGCGTGGCGCACTCGGAGACACCGGCACCGGCGGGCACAGGCAGCGCCCACGCACCGCACCGCACCCCGCACCGCCCGCGACCGCGCGCCTCTTGCTCGGGCGAGCCCTCGGCTCGGTGCGGGGGCGGCTGGCTTGGCCGTGCAAAGGCGATTTCGGCTCCAGACGAGGCGGCGGCGTTTGGAGGAGGGAGGAGCAGCAGCGAGTGCTGCGTTTGGAGAGCTTCCCTGCGGGACCTCGGCTCTGGGTGGCCCAGATGAGTGACTTTGGAATCAAGAACATGGATCAGGTAGCTCCCGTATCTAACATCTACAGAGGAATGCTCAAGCATCAACCAGCATTTGACGTCTTTGATGTCACAAACTCTTTGTTTGCAGGATATTTTCCCTCATTAAATGAAGATCAAACCCTTCAAGAAGTACCAACAGGGTTTGATTCAATTTCTTATGAGTCAAACAGCTGTGAATTGCCTCTCTTAACCCCATGCAGTAAGGCTGTGATGAGTCAGGCCGTAAAAGCTACTTTCAGTGGCTTCGCAAAGGAACAGTGTCGTCTGGGTATCCCGAATAATCCTTGGTTGTGGACTGAACAGCAGGTTTGCCAGTGGCTTTTCTGGGCTACCAGGGAGTTTAGTTTGGCAAATGTGAACTTTCATCAGTTTGTCATGAACGGCCAAGACTTGTGCAACCTGGGCAAGGAACGTTTCTTGGAGCTAGCTCCTGATTATGTAGGTGACATTCTGTGGGAACACCTGGAACAGATGATAAAAGACAGTTAAGAGAAGAAACAGGACCAATATGTTGAAAACTCTCATCTTACCTCAGTCCCACACTGAGTCAATAACAACTCATTCAGTTTTAATACAGAACAGGCCCCTTATGGTATGCAAATGCATAGCTACCCCAAAGCCGCCTCCTGAGTGACTTATGTCAGACTTCTGCAGGACCAAATCTCCTCAGCCCCGATCAAGAATTTTCCATGTTCCCCAAAGCTCAGTTAGAGACAGTCAATGTGAACTACTGCTCCATGACCCACGACTTCACAAACAATCTAACACGCAAGTCTAAGACGAATACATTAGGAAACTGATTACAGATAAAATCTCACCCTCAGAGATTTTCCAATAAGCTTCTTTCACAGACTAGACTCCTAGTCTGGGCCCAATCCTTTCCCCTGGTACAGTTCTTGTTAGCTCCAGCTCAGGTGGTAACTAGGGGATTTCTCATGACTGGAACCTCCTTTGTTCTGTTCTACCCCCTTATATAGCTTTGAAGGCAGGAACCCTTTGTCTCTCTGGATCCCCACCCCTCCTTCTAACTGGTAAAGCACCAGGTTTAAGATGGATTCCAGTACCAGGTGACATGGTCACATGTCCTGTGAGACCCCCAAGCCTCCATTCTTCCTGGCCTGACTCACAGGGAGGCTTACAAGTAAACAGAGCCATCCACAGTCAAATGTCCTCGTTAATGGGAACCATCAAGATTCCAAACCACCATTAATGGCCCACACTTTGCATAATTACAATAGGCCCTCAGAGTTATATTTCATATTTCTAGTTTCAGATACAAGAATGATTCATTTATACAAATAGGATGATCACACTCAGTAGATTATAAGCTTTGTAATGATACCTTACAAGAGACCTTTTGCATGAAGCATATTCCAGTTACATCATATTCACACTCATTAGCATATTTTCATAAAATCATATGGAGTGCAACGTCACACCCCCCACTGCCCCCAACAACCAGCCCCCCCCACACAGCAACTATCCCCCTGACAACCAGAGCCCCCTCTCCCCACCCAGGGCTCTGCCCCACACCACCCCGGAGCTGCACAACCCTGCAGTCCGGCTGGGGGATGAGGAGGGGGGGCAGGGCCAGGCAGCACTGGTTGTGCGGTTTGGGCCTGGGCCCTGCCCCAGCACGGGACCCCCTCAATACCACAGAGGCCCACCCCATTGGGTCAGGTCAGGCCCCTACCCTCCACAGTCACATCCAGGCCCCCATGTCAGGTCAGAGGCCCCTTTTCTGGAGCCCCTTGTCACCCCCTATTCCAGCTGCACCTGGGCCCCACAGATCAGGGGCAGGGGGCACTGGCTCCTCCCCACAGTGGGAGCTGAAGCCTGCCTGCAGATGCAAGCTCAGGCCCAGGCAGTGTGTCCCTGGGTCCTGCGCGGCCGTCGCCCTGCCCTCCCAGCCCTATGGAGGGTCCTGGGGAGCCATTGCCCTGCCCTCCCAGCCCTATGGAGGGTCCTGGGGAGCCATTGCCCTGCCCTCCCAGCCCTATGGAGGGTCCTGGGGAGCCATTGCCCTGCCCTCCCAGCCCTATGGAGGGTCCTGGGGAGCCATTGCCCTGCCCTCCCGGCCCTATGGAGGATCCTGTGGGTTCCACAGCTGGGCCACGCCCCTCCCCAACACTTAACAAAAGGGTGAGAGGAGACCGGTCCCTGGGAGGGCAGAGAACTGGGGGTCACATCCTACCTGGGTCCCTGTAATGGGGCTCATTGGGGCATTACCCGCCCCCCCAGGGGTGTGGGAAGAATCAACTCCCGCAATCCTATCCCCATGGGGCAGCCGCCCCCTTGACACCCCCTCATCCCTTTCCTCGAGGGGCAGCCTCCCTGTGACAGGGTGGACTAGGCCCAGAAGCCCCCTCCTGGAGGTCTCAGGGTCCTGCCACACCCCATCCCAGAGAGGAGCAGAAGATAAGTCCTCCAAGTGGCCTAGAGTGGCTGCAGGGGAAGCAGCCAATCAGAGGGGTTGCAGGAGTGGCCAATCAGGGGCTAGGAGGGCCATATAAGAAGCAGCAGCAGAGGCAAAGTCAGTCAGTTGCTACCTGGAGCTGGAAGAGGGAGGACTGTGCTATCGGCCAGCTGAGAGAGCAACAGGATTGCGACCAGCTCAGTGTGGACAGGGACTGGGGGAGCTAAGAAGGAGCTCCTGGCTGGCTGCAGGGACTGAGCCAGGACTGCGCTCTGGGAGGGTTGCAGGAAGATAGTGTCCCCAGGGAGGAAGCCCCATACCAGCGCCAGGACAAGGTAAAGGCCGTATACCCTGGAAGGGGCTTGTTTTGTTCCACCTACAGACGGTGTGTGACTTGGCTGGAGGGCTGAGCTGCTGAGGACCCGCTGAAGAAACCATTGACCCAGGGTGCGCTTGTGAGAGGCGGGTGCCAGCCCATTACAGCACCACAAAGTGACTCGACTAAGGGGGTGCTCGTGATAGGTGGGTGCCCCCCCCCGTTACACGCCCCTAACCGCTGCAGTGAATCTCTGGTGAGGTGCCTGGCTCACCAGCATGAGNATCGGCCAGCTGAGAGAGCAACAGGATTGCGACCAGCTCAGTGTGGACAGGGACTGGGGGAGCTAAGAAGGAGCTCCTGGCTGGCTGCAGGGACTGAGCCAGGACTGCGCTCTGGGAGGGTTGCAGGAAGATAGTGTCCCCAGGGAGGAAGCCCCATACCAGCGCCAGGACAAGGTAAAGGCCGTATACCCTGGAAGGGGCTTGTTCTGTTCCACCTACAGACGGTGTGTGACTTGGCTGGAGGGCTGAGCTGCTGAGGACCCGCTGAAGAAACCATTGACCCAGGGTGCGCTTGTGAGAGGCGGGTGCCAGCCCATTACAGCACCACAAAGTGACTCGACTAAGGGGGTGCTCGTGATAGGCGAGTGCCCACCCTGTTACACGCCCCTAACCGCTGCAGTGAATCTCTGGTGAGGTGCCTGGCTCACCAGCATGAGCCGGGCCATGGAGCTGTAGGCCTGGGGGTGCATCTCCCTGTGACAGGGATCCACAAAACACCGACTGACGCCTGTGGCGCCTAAGCACACCTGGCACCTCAGTGTTCAGGGTAAAAGTTCCCCGAGCGCCTCTGGCTCTGCCCCGGGCACGGCTGCTACCCTGTGGGCACCTGGACACATACCCAGCCAAGCACTAGCGTGAGCTACAACCCAGAGAAGAGCAGCGCCCATGGTGCGTGCAAGGCCCGACCCAGCAGGCGTGCGGAGCTGGCACCGACCGGACGGGGTCCCATTCAGAATCCAGCTGGCAGAGGAGGAGCTGCCGGTGCCACACACCTTAGAGCTTTGACCCCAGTGGTTAGGGGAGGGTGGGAGCCCTCGGTTCGATCCCAGCTCGCTGCCAGAGGGGGAGGGAAGTGTTGAACAGGGGTCTCCCACAGGGGCGGATTAATAATTTTGCCGCCCCTAGGCCCTGAAATAATTGCTGCCCCTGGCCCCGCCCCGTCTCCACCCTTTTCCCTCCCCCCCTCCCACCCCCTCCCCCAAATCCCGCCCCCCCCCTCCCCCCCCCCCCCCTCCCCCCCCCCCCCGTGTTCCCCCCCCTCCCCCCCCCCCCGTGGTCCCCCCCCCCCCCCCCCCCCCTCCCCCCCCCCCCCGTGTTCCCCCCCCTCCCCCCTCCCTCTCTGACCAGCGAAACAGCTGTTTCGCGGCGCAAGCGCCGGGAGGGAGGGGAGAGAAACAGGAAGTGGTGGCGCGCTTGCAGAGGAGGCAGCTGGAGCAGGGGAACTTCTCCGGGGGTGCTCAAATTTGCCGCCCCTGCAAATTTGCCGGCCTAGGCCTTGTCGGCCTAGGCGATAATACGCCGCTGGTCTCCCACCCCTCTGAGCTACGGGAGACTGTGTGAAGCTCCCTCAATCCTGGAGCGAAGGGCTCAGGATGGGGCCAGTCGCTCCCAGTGTGTGCTGCCGGGGGGGCGAGGCTCCAGGAGCTCTCAGCACCGGAAGCTGTATATATTCATGTATTTTATTACACATTTACAATCTATATTATTGTATAATAACCCCAACTATACAAATTCTCACTCAGTTGGAAAAACAAGTGGGAGCCATTAGAGTAAAACTGGAAATTGTTAAGAGGAGATTTATAAAAGCAGCTGAGGTCATCCAAAAAGCAGGTCACCACAGTTGGTGGGAACTACTATTGGGGTGCTCACCTATTGCTGCTTGGATCTTAAATGTCACATCTCCACCTGCTGGATTGGTGGGTAGATACAAACTGTGTGTGTGGCTGGGGGTATCCATGTGGTGCGGCACCAGGAAAACGCTGCGTTACGATTAGTCCAGACCAAGTTGGAAATTGAAATGGGTTTATTAAGTGACTTGAAATGAACTTGTGGGGCGGATTGTAGAGAGGACCCTCCTGTGACGCATTCCCAGCTGGGAAACCCCTCGAGGACGCGGGAGCCAAAGCTGGGTAAGATCCCTGGAAAGACAGGGACAACCTGAGACAGGCCTAGGCGCTGGATCTAACAGCAAACAGGGCCGTGGAAGGAGGCTGAGCTAACAGCACAGGGCAGCTGAGGTGTCTGGGGGGGGCCTTTGTGGCTCTGCACGCGTACAGAAAGGCCTCCTGGCCTGAGGAGCGCAGGACAGCTCCTGGTGTGATTGGGACTCAGGTGACGGTTGCTAGTCCTCCGCCTAGCACTAGGGTGACCAGGTGTCCGGTTTTCGAGCAAACGCCCGGTCGAAAAGGGACCCTGGCAGCTCCGACCGGGCCATTAGAGGGCTGGTCGGTGGCACAGCAGGGGCCTGGGCTAAGGGAGGCTCCCTGCCCGCCCTAACTTTGTGCAGATTCTGGAAGCAGCCGCCAGGTCCTTGCAGCCCCTAGGCACATGGACGGCCAGGGAGGCTCCGCACGCTGCCACCGCCCCCGCAGGTCCCATTGGCAATGAATCGCGGCCAATGGGAGCTGTGGAAGCGGCGCCTGTGGGCAGCAGGGCAGCGTGTGGACCCTCCCTGCCCGCCCATGCGCCCAGGGGCTGCAGGGACCTGGTGGCTGCTTCCTGGGAGCTGCGGTAAGCGCTGCTGAGACCCTGCACCCTGAACCCCCTCCCACACCCCAACCCCCTGCCCCAGGATGGTGTCCCCACCCAAACTCCCTCCTGGAGTCCCAACCCCTCTCCCAACACCCTGTCCCAGCCCTGAGCCCCCTCCTTCACCCCAAACCCCTCATCCCCAACCCACCCAGAGCCCACACCCCCAGCTGGAGTCCTCACCCCCTCCCAACAGTCTGTCCCAGCCCTGAGCCCCCTCCTGCACCCCAAACCCCTCATCCCTGGCCCCACCCCAGAGCTCGCACCCCCAGCTGGAGCCCNCCCAGAGCCCACACCCCCAGCTGGAGTCCTCACCCCCCTCCCAAGTCTGTCCCAGCCCTGAGCCCCCTCCTGCACCCCTCATCCCTGGCCCCACCCCAGAGCTCGCACCCCCAGCTGGAGCCCACATCCCAACCCCCGCTCCAGCCCGGTGAAAGTGAGTGAGGGTGGGGGAGAGCAAGCGCCAGAGGGAAGGGGGACAGAGTGAGTGGGGGTGGGCCCTCGAAGGGGCAGGGCAGGGGTTTGGTTTTGTGCCATTAGAAAGTTGGCAACCCTACCTAGCACCAGTTTCTTACCTTTCCCGGCAACAGGTTTTGAGCTGGTAACCTGTTTCTCTGCATTGATTGGTCCATTGATAACGTACGTCTTTTGTATCGTGTTACCAAGTCTTTAGCAATCTGGCTGGGTGTGGTTGTCCCACTGACTCTGCCTGACGCCCAGCGCTCCAGTGCTTATGGGTTTACTCTCATTTCTTTAGTAAAGTTTATTATTTAAAATACTCACTGAAGATGCCGAATTCGGCTATCGGAGCAGGCGGGCAGCAGGAGGAACCTGCAAAGGGCACTAATGCCTGGGAGGGGAAAGGCCTGGCAGAATGTGAGGATCCTCTCTCAGTCCCAGGCTTGTCTCTTTTCCTGAGCGGGGCATTTCATCAACTTCAGCTCAGCCCTGCTGGGCCCTGTCCAGAGTCCGTCCTTGGCTCCGTTTCTCTCTGGCAGCGCTCACGCCTGCGTCTGGTCAGGCTGCAACCACAGGGCTGGGTCGACAGATCTCAGGGTCGATAGAGCCAGCCCCAGACCGCCCCACCCCAAGGGACGTTTCACCTCCCGGAGATTTGGAACCCAGTGTTCTGTGTCACGTAACGCCACGGTTTCCCCATGCAATCGCCATGACGACCAGCGAGTTCCTCGCTTTTGGGAGGGACCCCACACGCCCCCTTTGGTGAAGGTTGGGGAGAGGGTTGGATGCAAGGGTGATATCAGGAGTGCTGGAACCTCAGTAGAAGTGTGTGGGGGGCGGAAACGAGACCCTGCTCCCTCTCTTTGGTCCCACCCCCTGTTACCAGATTTGCCCATTACTTTGGGGTACGCTCATTTATTAGGGTTACTGTCTGTGTGTGTGTGTGGGGGGGGGGGTCTGTACTTCTATCCATGTCCTGCTTGTGTCACTTGTGTTCTCATACGGAGCTCTACTCCTCCCTGCTGCAAGTCCCTCCCAATGGAGCTCTCCTGCAGGACCTAGGCTCCCCCGGGCTGGGTTCTTCCAGCCCCAGAACCAGACACACACACACATTAACAGAGCGCGTCTGAGAGGACCAGGTTAATCAGCACTCCCAATCTCACCCCTTATATGCCCCTGGACTCAGCAGACTGGGTCGAGCAGGACTTTCAATCTGCCACCGTCTTATGTCCCAGGTTCAGCACGTCCCTATCCCCACTTTCATGTTACAATTGTTCTGGCCGTAACCCACTTGATGAGCAAACCCCACGGGATTTTTGGGCGCTGCAGGGATCTTTAGCTTAGGTACGAGGAGCGTCACTGCAGAGCGAATGAGGAAGCCAAAAAACACCCACAACGGGGAGGGAGAGAGAGAGAGAAGCAACCAGCTTAACCATGAAATTTATTTATTGCCAGGTAATAACCATAGGGGAGTCAAACAACAGTGATAATATTAAATCTAACTTAAATTTGATTATAAAAGTCAGGTTTAGAAAACTATAACTGATCCCACAAGTCAGGGTCAGAAGGCTACACCGAGAGAGAGAGCGAGATGGGTTCTCACCACTCCGTGAAGCTTGAATCGATCGGGGGGGCCCAGGTGGTGGTGGTAGCTGAGGGTCCGGAGTGCTGGAGACAGGCAGAGCCCACAGCACGATCAGTCAGGAGAAGATGAAGTCCCAGTGGAACTGATGCAGATTTTGGATCCAGGCATCAGAACACTTACTTGAGCTTGGGTAGGAGCAGGGCCGGCGCAACCCATTAGGCGACCTAGGCGGTCGCCTAGGGTGCTGCTATTTTGGGGGCGCCGGCACCCCGGCCGCCCATAGATATTTGGGGGCCGGACCTGCCGCCGCCGCTGTTGGGGGCGGCATTTCGAGGGCGGGACCTTCCGCCGCCTAGGGCGCTGGAAGAGCTGGCACCGCTACTGGGTAGGAGTTTTTGTAGGGAAACAACAATGGTTCAAGGGAGACACTAGATTTGTTTATGGGTAAACTGATGGCTCAAGGGAGGATACCAAAGTTGTTTTGTTCAGGCTAGACAATAGGAACTGATCATTCCTGGCTATGGGCGGTGTTCCTTGGAGGGAGCTCAGAGTGCAATTAGGGAGCTTCACTATTTTGGATCCCAATAAAGGATTTATTACCAGAATTGGTCTGATAACTACTGAGCTGGGTGTGTGCAGGCTGTAACGATGCTGGTTCTGGCAGGACCCAACTGAGAGTGTCAATTCAGGACAAATTGCTTAAAACAGGGCAGTTACAGCCCAAAGCTGGGGTTTTTCCACCTCTAAGGCAAACCAAACCAGCCAGACAAAGAGGACTTTGGTCTCACCGCACTGGCTAACCACAAGTCACACAAGCAATTCCCTTAGACACTCCAGTTTCCCAATATCACCACCAGGGCCACTCGTCACGGGGACAAATGGTTACGAAAACCAATACTCCAGTAAAAGAAAAAGGTTCTCTCGATCCCAAAGGACCAAGGCCCAGACCCAGGTTAATATACAAATCAGATCTTACCCACAAATCACGCTGTTGCCAATCCTTTAGAATTTAAAATCTAAAGGTTTATTCATAAAAGGAATAATATAATATATGGAGATATACCTATCTCATAGAACTGGAAGGGACCTTGAAATGTCATTGAGTCAGTCCCCTGCCTTCACTAGCAGGACCAATTTTTTGCCCCAGATCCCTAAATGGCCCCCTCAAGGATTGAACTCATAACCGTGGGTTTAGCAGGCCAATGCTCAAACCACTGAGCTATCCCTCCCTGATAAAAAGAGAGAGAAAGATATGGATGAGAGCTAGAATGGGTTAAATGGAATCAATTACATACAGTGATGGCAAAGTTCTTGGTTCAGGCTTGTAGCAGTGATGGTATAAGCTGCAGGTTCAAATCAAGTCTCTGGAACATCCCCAGCTGGGATGGGTCATTCAGTCCTTTGTTCAGAGCTTCCGTTTGTAGCAAAGTCCCACCAGAGGTAAGAAGCAGGATTGAAGACAAGATGGAGATGAGGCATCAGCCTTTTATAGTCCTTCCCAGGTGTAAGAACACCTCTTTGTTCTCGGTGTGGAAAATTACAGCAAAATGGAGTCTGGAGTCACATGGGCAAGTCCCTGCACTTTGCTGAGTTACAAGGCGTATCTGCCTTCTCTCAATGGGTCAGTTGTGTAGCTGATGGTCCTTAATGGGCCATCAAGCAGGCTAGGCAGAGCTGACACCAACTTGTCTGGGGTGTCACCCAGAAGCAGAGCATAATTTTGAAACACAGACAGTATAGAGCCAATATTCATAACTTCAACTACAAAAGTGATACACATATACAGATAGCATAACCATAACCAGCAAACCATAACCTTGTCTTAGATACCCTATTTGACCCCCTTTATACAAGATTTGGTGCCACTACAGGACTTTTGTTGCAACAATGATCTATACGGTTCCAGTTCATGTCAATAACGTCACACAGGCGCGGGTTCATTAACATCTGGAGCAGGAATCCCCCATCATGCCGTGCTTCCCTGCTTTTCCGTGCGGTTCTTGCCTTGGAGTCTCTGTTCTCCATTCTGTAGCTAATGGAGCAGCCTCCTTGTCCCATCTTTGATGCAAATGAGGCTAGGGGAGTTTCCTTAATCCTGTCACCCTTGTCCCAGGGGCGTAAGTGTGTCTCCCACGGCCTTTTGTGAGTCTTTCTTCCAATCGGCTTTGGTTCAAGCAGAGGCTGGGGGCGTGGGAAGGTCTTTTGTGAGTCAGCTGGATGCTGCGCCCTGGTTCCCCAGGAGCACAGAGCTGATAGTTAACACCCCACTCCTCCTCTTCCCCCAAGGCCCTGACCCCAGGCTGGAAGCCAGAGCCAGGCCGTGGGTGGGAGGGTGGGGCGCCTGAGAGCAGCCCCCGGCCTGTGTCCCCACCCCCAGGGGCGTGCTGCTCAGGGCAGGTGGAGGGTTTGGGGTTCCCCACAGTAGCCTGGGCTCCCTGGGTGGCTCTTACCACGGCCTGGCTCCGGCTTCGGCCTGGCCAGTGGCAGGGCCTTAGCGGGCAGCAGAGGAGCAGGGAGCGAGGCCTCGGGGCGGGGGGGGCTGAGCGGCGTTGCAGGGAATCTGGGACAAATGCTGTCCCGAAATCATTCACCCCGGGAGCGGCACTTGCAATGTATGTTAGTGGGACTGTCCTGCCCAATTCAGGACGGGGTTCACCTAGTCCCTGCCCAGGGCCCTGTCTAAGCGCCAGCCTGCCCTTTCCCAGGGCCTCCAGACCCGCAGGGCATGGGCTGCGGCTCCCTCGGTGCCCTCAGCCCTCTGCGCTGTCTCTATCCCCAGCCTACCTCAGACTGACCCCCGGGGCTCCTGCCCCACCCCCTCAGCTCTGCCCAGCAAGTCCAACCGAGCCAGACCCCGGGGGAGCCCCGGCCACGCAGCAGGGCTGGTGCCCCTCGCCCAGCGTTCGCAGGGACCTCTCCGCGCTGTCACCACCGGGTTGTTAGCTAGCTGCTCCCGGCACGGGAAGGGCTCAGGTTGGCCCAGGGAAACGCGGGTTAAAGCCCAGACCGGTGGGGTCAGCCCAGAGCCCAGCTGGGAGAGCCCCGTTGTTCCAGCTCTGTCCATCCGTCCGTCTGAGCTCCTTGGGCAGTTCCCAGGTGAGAGGCCAGGCTCCTTCCAGCAGCCAGCACCTCTCCCTCCCCCCCCTCACAGTCCTTTGTTCTCGAGCTGGGGGGGGTCTTTGCTCAGCCTCCCTGCAGAGGTGGGGAAACCCCCCCCCCTCCCCCACCTTGGGTGCCGGGTGTGAGTGTCCCGGTGATTGGCTTTGCCATTGTCTTCTCGCGTCCTCCATTGATATGGGGTCAGCTGAGCCAGTCCTTTCCAGTGGCCCATCCCGGCCCAGACATCCCAGCAACATTCATAGCCAGGTCTCTTAGCCTGACCTGAGAGCAAACAGTCCTTCCCCCTTCCCCACAGGGTAACCTGTGAACTATAGGGGAAACCGAGGCACACACTGGTGTCATCAAATGTTACAGAAAATTCCTGCTTTGTTCCACAGGGATCCCTGGGCTCAGTTGCATGCAGAATAATTCACTGGCGGGTGGCATGTGAGGGCTCCAGGGAGAACCAGCCCCATCCCTGTACGGTAAGGATCCCAACACTGCATTACCCCAGCACTCAATACTAGAGTGATTTGCACCCAAACGGATCAGTCTGGCGAGGCAGCCCCACGTGCTGCGCCCCTAGGCAGGGTCGGCGAGTCTGTGTGAACACAGGCTGCTCCTGACGTCCTCCCCCAGCTCGCCACTGAGTCAGGGGGGAGCTCAGTCTCGCCCTGTCTTGCTGGGTATTTCCGGCTAAGTCCAAGGGGGATGAGCCAAAGACTCCACCAGGGACTTCTCTGGGGCCAGTGGGAAGCGCTCAGGTACTGAGCCAGGGCAGACCCCCAGAGGGAGCTGCCACCCCCACAACTCCCGTAGCTCACCACTGCCTCCGCGCTACCTGCTGCCCTCGGGTCTGTCGCAAGCGCCTCTCGTCTCCCTTCACTCCCGCCCTGGCAGCTCTTCCGGGCAGGGCGGCGTTTGGGTCCAACTCCCCATTCCTTGCTGGGGCTCTTCCTAGACCCGAAGTGGCAATGCTGGGTGCCCGGGTGCATTTGTGTATGGGCCGCAGCTGGGCAAGAGGGGAGGGGTTCGGAAGAGAGGAAGCAGGAAAGCTCCCAAACCCCCCCAGACCTGTCTTTCCATGTAGACACCTGGGGGATTGCAACATTGCATCTGGGAGCAGCATGCGATGGGGCCAGAGACCTTGTACCGTGTCCCAGGGATTTTCACCTTCCTCTAGGGGCGTGGAACACATCAAAGAGCCGACAGCATTCCCCGGGGCGCCTCTGTTCCCACTCGCATATTAAATGTGGCAACTTAAATCCCAGGCAAAGGGGCTCTGCCAAGAGCTTCTGCAGGCAGCACAGGGCCGTGGCTCTGCGTGCACCTGCTGCAGCTGGGCCTGAGGAGTTGGCTCTCGGGAACTGTGGTCGGGCAAAAGATGCCCTAGATGAAGGCCAGAAGGGACCATTCTGGTAGCCCAGCCTGCCCCCTGCACCACGCAGCCCAGCGACCCCAGCCTGGGGAGGGGGTCTGGAGCAGTGGGGGCAGTGCAGGGGAGGGGAGGGGGTCTGGAGCAGTGGGGGCAGTGCAGGGGGTACTGAGGGGAGGGGGTCTGGAGCAGTGCAGGGGATGGGGAGGGAGGGGTGTTGTCAGTTGGTGTGTGGGTTCTCTCCGCACACTGGCCCAGCCCTGCGCAGGTAGCTGGCTCAGCAGACCCCCGCTAGCACTCCCCAGACAGACCAGACTCGGGTCAGTGGCGAAGGCGCTCGGACAGGCTTATTGCAACAAAGCTCAGTCCTAGCACCCTGGCTCCATGGTTACAGGTACACAACACACGTGTGCCCGTCACAATGGCCCAGCTCAGCCAGCAGCGGGACTTTCTGCTGCCCCCTCGGCTGGACACAGGGGCCCCTCCAGCGACTTCCTGCTCCTGCCGTGGTTAGTTACCAACCCTGCACCTGCTGGTTCGAACAAAACATCCCCATCCATCATCCTGCCCTCCCGTCCTTGTCTTACTTGGGGTTGGTGTGTTCCTGGGCCAGCTCCCCGGACTGGGTCTATGCCGTACCGCTGTGCCAGCTCCCTGCAATGTGGTTACGGGACTACCCAGTGCCTAGGACTTCCCGGTGTTATGCTTATAAGAAGCACACGGGATCTTTTTCAGGGGAAAAGGCAACACGCTGCATTTATTGAAAGTACAACAGTTAGCATATGCCTTTAATCACACACACAGGTCCTGCAGATGGTCTTATAGTTACCAGTCTGTCGTAGCTCGAGTCAATCTAATGGCCAGTTAGATTGAGCACGAGTGAGGAGCTGGGCTCTGTCAGTCACGATCCGATGCTCCGAGGCTTTGCAGGACTGAACCCAGAGTTCTGTGGCAAAACACCCCAGCTTTATACTCGCAAATGCCCACTTTAGTCTATGGATTTTGCAATGTCATTCTGTGATCGTTAGTCCTTACCTGGGGTTAATCTTGGGGTTTTCCGCTGTTATCTCTTCTTTGTTGTCTCACCTTCGGGGGTGTTTGCCTCACCTCTGAGGTTGTCAATGCTGCTAACTCGTTTAGCATCAGATACAATGGATGTTTTCTGATTGTTTCCTGCTGTCTCTCCAAGTCTCTCACTTCTTCTTGACTATCTGGACATTTGGGATGGCTTTCACACTCCTCCTTAACCATGCACACAGCCTTTATTCACACCAAACAATTGTACAGAGAATTTCAGACAGGATTACATTTTAGGAAGGGTTATGTGGTTACTAAAGGGATTACAAAAGAACCTTACACAACTTCATTTGCAATGCAGATAAGAAACAAGACCTTATAGCAAAAATTTTATTAAGATGTTTAAAAAAAGTGAACGGTGCAGAGTTTAAGCGTAGGAGTTTCTGGTTATCAGGGAATAACGTACAGATTATCGAGGGGTGTGAAGTTCGGTTTAAGATCGGGTGTCGTAAAGAATACATAATCTGCAATATCCCCGATTGGGGGTAAAAGGTTAACGGGTCAAAGTGCAGACATTGAGATATGAGGGTATGAAGTTCATAGAATGGCTATGTTCAGGTGTGGAGTATAACGAATGGGTACGATGATGAGGATGGATTGGCCCGCATTTGGTGAGGTTTAACATTCAGTGAGTTTATGGTTCCAGTTCTTATGGTCCACTGTAATGAAAACTTATCCTAAAACAACAGGTGACCATAATCAGCCATAAGGACTGTTCTGGTCTGTTCCTGCCTTAACATCAGTTCAGACACAGGCAGCCTGTCTGATGCATTATTTCCAATGACCCAGGGTCGTTCCTTCCTGCTATCCAGTCAGGGTGGCCGGCAGAATGCAATCAAATCATATCATACATCAATACATTTAATACATACTATATTATTATCCTTTATCCTAAGTTATACAAAAAAAACACAAAATCCTACTATACCGGGAGTGCCTGTGTTTTAGCCACGCTCACCAAGCCTTTGCCAAGTTCATGTGCCAGACAGTAACCTTGTGAGCAGGCGTTTGCTTTATGGCAGGGCCTGGCTTTTGCTGACTTTGGTTCAGGCCTCAGGCCCAGTGCTCCAGGCTCTCTCTACACTACCGGGGGGTCTGGAGAAAGGGGGACAGGCTGAGGCAGGGAAGGGAGAGGAGTGGGGGGGGGGGGTGGAGCAGGAGGGTCTGGTGCCGTGGGGGCAAGATGGAGGGGAAGGGAGGTCTGGAGCAAGGGTAGGGTGGGGAGGGGGGATCCAGAGCACTGGGGGCAGCACAGGGGTTGGGGAGAGGATGGGAGGGGCAGGGGCCCGGAGCAGTGGGGGCAGGATGGAGGGGGAGGGGCAGGGGGCCCGGAGCAGTGGGGGCAGGATGGAGGGAAGGGGGAGGGGGAGGGGGCCCGGAGCAGTGAGGGCAGGATGGAGGGGGAGGGGCAGGGGGCCCGGAGCAGTGGGGGCAGGATGGAGGGGAGGGACAGGGGCCTGGAGCAGTGGGGGCAGGATGGAGGGGAGGGGAGGGGGGAACGGAGCAGTGGGGGCAGGACGGGGGGCCCAGGGCAGTGGGGCTGGGCAGAAAGGGGGAGGTGCTGCTCAGGCCGGGAGCAGCAGGTGTCAGGGAACGTTGCTTCTTGCCAAAGGCCAGCCCAGCCCCACGGCAGCTGTTCTGTGGCGCTGGCGCTGAGGGGAGCCGTCGGGGCACGTTACCGTCCTGTGCCATGTGTGTGACTCGCCCGCCCGGTGCCCTGAGGGCCGTGGCCAGGGCCGTGGTGCTGCGGCGGGAGGTCGGCGGTTCCCAGCTAGTTATCGTCCAGCCGGGCTCTTATCACAGGACTAAGCGGGAGGGGAAGGCCGGCCAGTGCTGGGAGACGGCCGGCAGCTCCCCTGGCTCCGGCCTGGGAGAGGGTAAGCGGAGGTGCCTGCTGGCCGGGGGGAGAGACGGGCATGGCTGTGGGCATTGGCAGTTGACATTTCAGCCTGGACTTCTCCCCCCGGCTGGGAGAGGAGTGGAAAAGGCAAACGCCAGATGAAAAGACAGGACTGGAGGGTTTATGGATCTCAGGATTTTGGGAGTCTGTCTCATGATTTTTAATCTCTGGAGGGGTCCCACTTGTGATGTTTGATCTCGGGAGGGTGGCAGTGTTATACAGCCAAAACTACACAGGATCTTTTAAGGGGGAAGACAAAGATGCCACATTTATTATAATAACAATTTGATCAATGACCAATAACTAATATCTGTATTACTTATTGTGACGTTATGAGTGTAATATAATATCTCATAACAGGGCCAGAAAGAGTTAATTAACTCGCAGAATAACCTGACTTAGAGATGAACCTTAAAAACTGGTTAAAAAGATAGGTAAATAAATAAAGCTTTAAAACGCGAGTCTGCATTGTTAGAGATCTCAAGGGTAAATGTTTGCTCAGGTCTTGTGGTGTCAGCAAACAAGTCTTGTCTATATGTCTCTTTAAAGGTTGTAGTAACCTGTAGCTGAACTGTTTAATGGATAAATTGCCCTGTGCTAATTGCCATGATGTTTAGAGGAAGGAGAATTAAGCCTGTTGTTTTCTCAGGCCAAAAGGCTGCTGAAAGTGTATAAAAACCCTGGGACATGATCATACATCATCTCAGATCTGCTTTGGTTTCAAGAGGGAGGAACCTTAAGCCATAAGGATTGAGATCCCCAGTCTTTGACTGGAGCCACCCTGAATATGGACATTGGACTATAACCTATGGACTATTTCTAAAAGGACTTTTGGCAACTACAGGCTCACCTCTGCTATGTATCTAAACCTCAAGAATTGAATTCAAGTCTGTCTGTGTATTGATCTTTTAACCAACACTCTCTCTCTTTTCTTTTTTAATAAATTTTAGCTTAGTTAATAAGAATTGACTATAGCGTGTATTTTGGGTAAGATCTAAGTTATAATTGAACCTGGGTATGTGGTTAATCCTTTGGGATTGGAAGAACCTTTTCTTTTATATGATGAGATAAGATTCTCAGTAATCATCATCATATCTGACAGGTGTGTCTGGACGGAGGCCTGAGGCTGGGTACTTTAAGGGAACTGCGTTGTTTGGACTTCTGAGTAACCTGTATGGTAATATAGAAGTTGTTTTGTGCTGGCTTGGAAAATCTAAGTATTGGAATATCCACCAGCGTTTGGGGTTTGTCTGCCCC
>QXTE01000351.1:981406-1002143 GCA_003942145.1 Platysternon megacephalum | reverse complement strand
GAGGGTCACGTGTCCCAGGTTAAACAAGTGCTGGCCCGACTCCAGGAGGCTGGGCTGACCGTAAAAGCTGAGAAGTGCAAGGTGGGGATGGCTGAAGTATCCTACCTAGGTCACTGGGTGGGGAGCAGCTGCCTAAAGCCGGAACCAGACAAAGTGGAGGTGATCAGAGACTGGCCCGCTCCGCAAACCAAAAAGCAGGTCCAAGCCTTTATTGGGATGGCGGGGTACTATCGAAGGTTTGTGCCCCACTTTAGCTCCATAGCTGCCCCCATCACGGAACTGTGCAAGAAGGGGAAGCCAGACAAGGTGATCTGGACCGAGGAGTGCCAGGAGGCTCTCCGGGCACTGAAGGAGGCTTTGGTCAGTGGCCCAGTTCTGGCAAACCCAGACTTTGACAAGCCCTTCCTGGTGTTCACCGACGCCTCAGACACGGGACTGGGGGCGGTGTTAATGCAGGAGAATGAAAAGGGGGAGAGACACCCCATCGTGTACCTGAGCAAGAAGTTGCTACCCCGGGAGCAGAACTCCGCAGCCATCGAGAAGGAATGCCTGGCCATGGTGTGGGCCCTCAAGAAACTAGAGCCATATCTCTTTGGGCGACACTTCACCATGCACACCGACCACTCTCCCCTGACCTGGCTGCACCAGATGAAGGGAGCCAACGCCAAGCTCCTGAGGTGGAGCCTGCTCCTGCAGGATTATGACATGGACGTGGTCCATGTGAAGGGACGTGCCAACCTGATAGCGGATGCGTTGTCCCGGAGAGGGGGCCCTGAACTTCCCCAGGTCACTGGTCAGAGTGACCCCGCTCAGTTCAGTCTCCAAGGGGGGAGAGATGTGATGGAGCAGGGAGCAGGGCGGATTTGACCGGGGAATGTTGCAGGGGAGTTACATTGGGGATGGGAAGGAAGCTACCTGAGCTGTAACTTGAGCCAGGAGGGGGGGTGGGAGAAGTGACACCTTCGGCCGGGAGACTGAACAAAGGAGAGGAGGAGCAGGGGGAGGGGGAGACCTGCTGGAGGAGTTTTTAGTTTCAGTTTTGGGCTGGGTGGTGAAACGCAGGGAACCCCAAGCTGGGGGCTAAGTTCCCTAAACCCCCCAGAAGGACTTGATTGAGGGATTCTGGTTGTACCTACAAGCTCTGCTTGGGACTGTGTTCCTGTCGTCTAATAAACCTTCCGTTTTACTGGCTGGCTGAGAGTCACGGTGAATCGCAGGAAGAGGGGTGCAGGGCCCTGACTTCCCCCCACTCCGTGACACTCATGCAGTTCGATTATCCCACCTCCCTTAGTGAAGGATCCAGATCGCTCTGTCGGTGACCTGTCCTCTTCGTTATTTGCCACCCAACAGCTCTTTCCAGCATCCGAATGTCCCGTGACGCAAAGCCAAACGCCTTGCCGAAATGTCAGGATACTAGCTGGAGATGGAAAATTGTCAGTAATCATGCAGAAGAGCCAGAAGTGTGGAAGAGTTTGGAACCAAGCTGGAAGCCTAGTTCCCTTCATCAGCCAGACTTGTAATCTTGCCAAGGAATGACCGTCTGTGTTCCCTGACTGGCACGGATTATATTTCCATCCTTCCATTCTCTGTTGATAGAGTCCTGTGTCCGTCATTCCATTATTTTACCCAGGATCGGTGTCAGGTAACTGGCCTAGAGTTACCCAGGCCATCTCGTTTGCCCTGTTTGACATGACATTGGCTTTCCACAGTCCTCTGGACCCTACCTAGTTTCCTACACTCTTATTACAAATGCACGAGTGACCTGGAAAGTTCTTCAGCAATCCCTTAAATCAAACTGGTGGATGCAGATTACCTGTTTAGCGGATGCTGTTTGACATCTGCCTTAGTTCTTGTTGGACAAGAAAGTCTTTCATCCTCCTCGTAAGATATGAATACAGCTTCCAGCTTGGTTCCAAACTCTGAACTCTTCCACACCTCTGGCTCTTCTGCATCATTACTGACAATTTTCCATCTCCACCTAGTCATGGGTTTTATTTGTGGTAGATTTAAAACCTTCTTGCTCATTGTCTTTAACTCTACTGACTATAGACATTTAAAATTGCTACCTTCAGCTTCTCGTATTGATTGCTGGAGGTTTTTAACTTCTGCGCGGTATCCATTGCCATCTACCTCCCCTTCGGTAGATAATGATTTTCTTTTCCTTTTTCATTGCCGCTATCACTGTGACAAAGTGGGACTGTTCTTAATGTTTCCTCTGAATACGGTGTGGGTGTCTCAGTTTCCCCTATGCAGTTCTTAAGTCTCTAGGTGGTGGGATAAGGGTGTGTGGTTGTTGCAGAGCGAAGGGCCAGTGCACAGAAATGCCTGACACTTTGTCTCCCGGCAACTGATGGCCTGGGCCCCTCCTCTGCAAAGGTGCCAACTGCAGGTGTTGGAGACAAAGAGGTCAGGTGACCTCCTAGCCCGGGAAAGAGACAAAGCCGAGAGGAGGAGGGGCTGGAGGGGGTTTCAGTTTGGGAGCTGGCTGGAAAATGGAGAGGGGAGCCCCGACGGGGCTTGGCCTTCCCAGTGGGGAGAGTGGCCTCCCTGGGGCCCCCAGATGGACCTAACTAAAGGGGATCCTGTTGTCTGTACTGGCAAGACCTGTTTTGGACTGTGTTCCTGTCGTCTCAATAAACCTTCTGTTTTACTGGCTGGCTGAGAGTCATGGTGAATCGCAGGAAGCCGGGGGTGCATGGCCCTGACTCCCCCACACTCTGTGACAATCACGTCTCTCTTAATCAAATTATTTTTAAGCAAAGCAGCTTCTTTTTCTTTTTCTTTTTCTTTTTTCTTTTTTTTTTTTTTGCAACTGGGGAATTGTGGCTTTGAGACGTCTAGAAAAGGTCCTTGGGCAGCTCCCAGGTTTGGTTCCCATCTCTGCTGACGTTCTTCTGCTAATCAGTTTTGCCCCTAATACTCTTTAGCTTTGGGAAATGGGGCCCGATATGGATGTTAGTAGCATGAACAGGCAGGTGCAGAAAGAGTGACAAACTAACCTCTCCCATTGTGAATGTTCTGCACCATGGAAGGCTCAGCAGGCAATAAATCGATGGAGTGAGCCAAAGTCCTGCCAGCTGAGTAACCAGGTAACTACGTAAGCCCGTAACCCTCACCCTTCCGCATTGCTGTCCTCCTTTTGTGTGATTATTAACGGTGGTGCTTGGGGCACGTCTATAATTAGACTGTAGGCTCTTTGGGGCAGACCCTGTGACCTGGACTCATGCTGTGGGGTGCTGTAAAATGACTCTCTAATAATACTAAAGTGCAGGAAGTCTGGAAGCAAGACCTGTCAGGCAGGGAGCAGACCAGAGGGCGTTCCGCAAGTGGAGTTCTAAACACGCCTACAGCAAGAATGCGTGTGTTGAGCAGCCAGGTGTCACGGGGCGTTTCCCAAGGAAACGTGATTAAGACTGTCACAGGTCACCCTGATGGCAGAGACACATTTCTTCGGCGTGAGTTCCACATCCTGGCCCGGAGCTGCTAACTGGTCACAGTTCTTCCAAAGGACTTGACGGTGTAACTCAGCCGCACCATATGGCCTGCTGGTGATGAATTCTGGCGGAGGCGGAGGTAAGTGCTGTCAGAAACCTGTGGCCAGAATAGGGAATGTGAGGGGAGCCAGCAGCGGGAACTTGACCTCTGCACACCTGGGGGGAGGGGGGCTGCTGCCGCTGGTACCAAACGTGGGCAGGAGCAGCCAGGCATGGAGAATTGCAAGAGTGGCGGCTGGAGCATGGAAAGCGCTTCGGAGTGATTCCAGTCCTGGGGTCCTGGATCTCCCCTGCAGCACATTAGTCCCCAAGAGGTGGGAGAGAGACGTCCCAGTCACACAGCCAGGCTCCAGAAAGGGCCTGATCCAGACCCAGTGGAACCAATGGAAAGACGCCTGCTGACTTTAGAAGGCTTTGAACTGTGCCCAGAATGCTCCGATTCTCTGCCCTCCGCGACGGACCATAGGATATTGTCAAAGGAAGTGGCCAGGCAGGTGCCCTCATGACAGATCCTCAGCCCAGCTCCAGCGAGCCTGGATTCTGTAACTCTCCCCTCGAGCCGGGCGTGTTTCCATAAACACAAGCTGGGTCTGCGGAGAGCCTGCATTGCAGGGCAGGAGTGCAGGGGTGCAGTGCTGTTCCTGTTGTACCTCGTGGGGGGGGGGCACGGGTAGCAGAGAGGCGAGGAAAGCCCAGGACGGCTCCGTAGGAAGAGGCAGGAGTTTGTTCAAGCCCAAAGGTTCCTCTGACAAGTGGAAACCCAGCGGNTAGCAGAGAGGCGAGGAAAGCCCAGGACGGCTCCATAGGAAGAGGCAGGAGTTTGTTCAAGCCCAAAGGTTCCTCTGACAAGTGGAAACCCAGCGGTGCAAAGCCAATAGACGGGGACTGAGGGGGGTGAACAGGGAACTGATACAGCAAAGAGCCAAAGGCCAAAAACCAATGGTTGAAACGTGGGAAGGCAGAGGTCTGTGAACAGATTGGGGAGGCCACTAGACACCAGGGGGTAAATCAAGGCAGATAAGGACATTACAGAGATCGTAAATCGCTTCGCTGCACCAGCAAGGCTGGTCGGGAGACGCTCCCTGGATCCGCTTTTTCTCTGGGAATAGAGGTGAGGCGCTGGCAGGGATTCTGAGCTCAGAATAGGGGCTGGAAGGAATGAAGAGCAACAGGCCACTCTGCCAGCCTGGAGTCCTGCCAGGGACACGGCCATGGCCACTGGTCTCTGTTTGCAGCCGTGTCCTCTCAGTGCTATTGTCCTGCAAAGGGGGCAGGGGCCAAGGGGCTGCGTTTTCCATTGTGTATTGTGGGCTCAAATCTCTTTATATTAAACACCACCCTGATCAAGGAGAGAAGGGAAGGCAGAAAACGTAAAACTGATAAAGGAAAGACCATTCTACAAAACACGCTGTGAGCCTGAGGAACTCTCTGCCACTAGATATTGGGGAGGTCACGGGTACATCCGGATTTGAAAAAGGACCAGACGTGAATAAAAAGACCATCCTGTTCCATTAGCCTCTGTCCGTGAGAGGGCGCATCCTGCACCAGCCAGCCGTTCCCTGCGGTTTAGACATCGGTGCGCCACTTTCTACCACTGCCATTGGCCTATTGATGCATTGTTTGTATTGCCCAGCGCCCCGGTGTGCTGGGTGCTGACAGACACACACCCAGGAGACAGACCCTGCCCTGGGCTGGGCTGCTGGGCTCATCCCGCCTGGCAGTGCCCATGTTCCTCGCTTTGAGGCACAGCACAGCATAGAGAGACTGGCTGAGATCGACCTGGTAACTGGCGCTGTTCACGGTCTGGAATAGGACCCACGCCAGTCAGTGCTGTATCTGACAGCCGGTAAGAGCTAGGTCCCTATGGCACTGCCCCCCACAGAGCTCAGAGCGCTGTCCGAAGGAAGGATTAGATGGGGGAACACAGGCCCAAGGGTGCCAATGAGGGAGGGCAGGGGGGACTAACCCCCCCTCCGAGTTTCCTACAGGAGGGGTGCTCCCAGGCAGAGCTCTTAACTACCCCGAATTAGTGTGGAATGTGCGTTCTGCAGAGAGGTGCTTCTCCCAGCTTGTGCTCCGGGGCAGGGAGTCAGGGTTTTGTTTACGAACAGAGGCAGGGTGATTAAGATAAGAAAGGGCTGGTAATTAAATTAAGGATCTGGAAGTCTTTAGATGAGGTCATACAGGAAGTCCATTGGGGGGAAGCGGGAGTAGCCCCAGGTCTCTCAGGGCTAGCTCCCTATCCACTGCACCAACCTTTCCCTCTGCTGCATGCTGCAAAAAAGAGGACTCAGATGGGAGCAAACCCAAGCTGGCCAGTTCTCTGAGACTGCAGCCCATGGCCCCAGGCAATCGGGAAGGAGGTCATGGCTGACAGTATGAAAAGCAGCACGGGGGTCAGAAAGGATGAAGAAAGAAAGTCAGATGAGAGGAGAACACTGCATGGCAAGCTGGGTTGTACAGCAATGCCTGCTGGGCAATTTTAGAATTTAACTGAAACCCATTTTGTTTTGTCATTTTTTGTTCTAAGTTTGAGAAAAGGAAGGAATGAGAAAGTGTCGTATGAGTATCAGAGGTGATTATACATCAAATTCTTAGCGTTTCAGCTCCGCTGTATTCAGGCCAATTCCAGAACGAAGAACAGAAACTGCATCCACAAAGTCGACTGTTATTGTCATGATTTGTGTTATTCACTGGGCACCATCTGTCTTCAGCACTGTTCAGAATATGCCAGAAAATCCAGTCTCTGAGCCAATGCGTATAGCTGGGGTAGGCAATCTATGCCACGGCTGCCGAAGGTGGCACATGAGCTCATTTTCAATGGCACTCACACTGCCCAGGTCCTGGCCACTGGTCCGGGGGGCTCTGCATTTTAATTTAATTTTAAATGAAGCTTCTTAAACATTTTGAAACCTTATTTACTTTACATACAACAATAGTTTAGTTATATATTATAGACTTATAGAAAGAGACCTTCTAAAAACATTAAGATGTATTAGTGGCACGCGACACCTTTAATTAGACTAAATAAATGGAGACTCGGCACAGCACTTCTGAAAGGTTGCCGACCCCTGGGTGTGTAACTCTGGATAAGAGGGCTCAGATATTTACGTATGAAACGTATAGTTATGGAGCACATGTTAATACAGTAACTCCTCACTTAACGTTGTTGTTCTGTTCCTGAAACATGCGACTTTAAGCGAAACGATGTTAAGCGAATCCACTTTCCCCATAAGAATTAATGTAAATGAAGCGGGGTTAGGTTCCAGGAAAAAAAATTTCACCAGACAAAAGACTATATACACACACACACACACACACACACACACAGAGTATAAGTTTTAAACAAACAATTGAATACTGTACACAGCAATGATGATTGTGAAGCTTGGTTGAGGTGGAGGAGTCAGAGGGTGGGATATTTCCCAGGGAGCCTTACTGCTAAATGATGAACTAGTACTCGGCTGAGCCCTCAAGGGTTAACTGGTTGTTAATGTCGCCTCACTCTACAAGGCAGCAGGTATGGAGGGAGGGGAGAGAGCATCGCAGAGAGAGACAGAGACACACACCGTGTGTCTGAGAGCGAGAGATGCGCATTTCTCCTTTAAGTAGCTGACCCCAGTCTTAAGTACACAGCCAAGTTCATTAGATCAGCTCGCTGAGACCGCAGCTGCTGCCTGGAAGCTCCCTCCGTCCTGAGCCCTGTCGTGTGTCCCCCCTGCTCTATGGCAATGGGGTGAGCGGGGTGCAGGAACAGGGCGGAGGGGGCAACGGCGGCTCCAGGCACGAGCGCTCCAAGCGTGTGCCTGGGGCGGCAAGCCACAGGGGGCGCCCTGCCGGTCCCTGCGAGGGGGGCAGTCAGACTGCCTTTGGCAGCTTGCCTGCGGGAGGTCCGCCGGTCCCGTGGATTTGGCGGCAATTCGGAGGCGGGTACGCCGAAGCCGCGGGACCAGTGGACCTCCCGCAGGCACACCGCCGAATCCGTGGGACCAGGGACCTCCCGCAGGCACACCGCCGAATCCGCGGGACCAGGCCCCTCCCACAGGCGCACCGCCGAAGCCGCGGGACCAGGGCCCTCCCACAGGCGCACCGCCGAAGCCGCGGGACCAGGGACCTCCCACAGGCGCACCGCCGAATCCGCGGGACCAGGGACCTCCCACAGGCGCACCGCCGAAGCCGCGGGACCGGTGGACCTCCCGCAGGCGCACCGCCGAAGCCGCAGGACCAGGGACCTCCCGCAGGCGCACCGCCGAATCCGCGGGACCAGGGACCTCCCACAGGCGCACCGCCGAAGGCAGCCTGCCTGCCGTGCTTGGGGCGGCAAAAAAGCTAGAGCCACCCCTGGGAAGGGGACACCCTGACAGCCCCCCACTTCCCCCCTCTCCCCGTACAGCAAGCAGGAGTCTCTGGGAGCAGCTCCAAGGCAGGGGGCAGGAGCAGCACACGGCAGTGGGGGGAGGGACAGCTGCAATTGGTAGCCTGCTGGGCAGCTGCAGCTCAGGGAACTTAGGGTAGCAGGGAGCTGATGGGGGGGGCTGCCGGTCCACCCTGGTTCCAAGCCCCCATCAGCCAGCTGCAACGGGCTGCTCTTCCTGCAAGCAGTGGACAAAGCAGGTGGCTGCCAAATGATGTTAGAAGGGAGCATCGCACAACTTTAAACGAGCATGTTCCCTAATTGATCAGCAAGGAAACAACCTTAACCGGGACGACTTTAAGTGAGGAGTTACCATATCTGTGAGTCGAGGCGCTGATGGCAATGGAAGTTTTCATAGAATCATTCAATATCAGGGTTGGAAGGGACGGAGGTCATCTAGTCCAACCCCCTGCTCAAAGCAGGACCTAATCCCAACTAAATCATCCCAGCCAGGGCTTTGTCAAGCCTGACCTTAAAAACCTCTAAGGAAGGAGATTCCACCACCTCCCTAGGTAACCCATTCCAGTGCTTCACCACCCTCCTAGTGAAAAAGTTTTTCCTAATATCCAATCTAAACCTCCCCCACTGCAACTTGAGACCATTACTCCTTGTTCTGTCATCTGGTACCACTGAGAACAGTCTAGATCCATCCTCTTTGGAACCCCCTTTCAGGTAGTTGAAAGCAGCTATCAAATCCCCCCTCATTCTTCTCTTCTGCAGACTAAACAATCCCAGTTCCCTCAGCCTCTCCTCATAACTCATGTGCTCCAGCCCCCTAATCATTTTTGTTGCCCTCCGCTGGACTCTTTCCAATTTTTCCACATCCTTCTTGTAGTGTGGGGCCCAAAACTGGACACAGTACTCCAGGTGAGGCCTCACCAATGTCGAATAGAGGGGAACGATCACGTCCCTCGATCTGCTGGCAATGCCCCTACTTATACAGCCCAAAATGCCGTTAGCCTTCTTGGCAACAAGGGCACACTGTTGACTCATATCCAGCTTCTCGTCCACCGTAACCCCTAGGTCCTTTTCTGCAGAACTGCTGCCTAGCCACTCGGTCCCTAGTCTGTAACAGTGCATGGGATTCTTCCGTCCTAAGTGCAGGACTCTGCACTTGTCCTTGTTGAACCTCATCAGGTTTCTTTTGGCCCAATCCTCTAATTTGTCTAGGTCCCTCTGTATCCTATCCCTACCCTCCAGCGTATCTACCACTCCTCCCAGTTTAGTGTCATCTGCAAATTTGCTGAGAGTGCAGTCCACGCCATCCTCCAGATCATTAATGAAGATATTGAACAAAACCGGCCCCAGGACCGACCCTTGGGGCACTCCGCTTGAAACCGGCTGCCAACTAGACATGGAGCCGTTGATCACTACCCGTTGAGCCCGACGATCTAGCCAGCTTTCTATCCACCTTATAGTCCATTCATCCAGCCCATACTTCTTTAACTTGCCGGCAAGAATACTGTGGGAGACCGTATCAAAAGCTTTGCTAAAGTCAAGGAATAACACATCCACTGCTTTCCCCTCATCCACAGACCCAGTTATCTCCTCATAGAAGGCAATTAGGTTAGTCAGGCATGACTTGCCCTTGGTGAATCCATGCTGACTGTTCCTGATCACTTTCCTCTCCTCTAAGTGCTTCAGAATTGATTCCTTGAGGACCTGCTCCATGATTTTTCCAGGGACTGAGGTGAGGCTGACTGGCCTGTAGTTCCCCGGATCCTCCTTCTTCCCTTTTTTAAAGATGGGCACTACATTAGCCTTTTTCCAGTCATCCGGGACCTCCCCCGATCGCCATGAGTTTTCAAAGATAATGGCCAATGGCTCTGCAATCACATCCGCCAACTCCTTTAGCACCCTCGGATGCAGCGCATCCGGCCCCATGGACTTGTGCTCGTCCAGTTTTTCTAAATAGTCCTGAACCACTTCTTTCTCCACAGAGGGCTGGTCACCTTCTCCCCATACTGTGCTGCCCAGTGCAGCAGTCTGGGAGCTGACCTTGTTCGTGAAGACAGAGGCAAAAAAAGCATTGAGTACATTAGCTTTTTCCACATCCTCAGTCACTAGGTTGCCTCCCTCATTCAGTAAGAGGCCCACACTTTCCTTGACTTTCTTCTTGTTGCTAACATACCATTTTACTGAATTAAGGACAAGAAGATTTGACCCTCCAACTTTCTTTCAAGAGGAAGAGCTGCCCCGAGCTCCTGGGCCGGTTTATTTTCCTTTCCTGCCTGCAGTGACCCTGAGATACCTCAGAAGTCTCAATTTTTTTCTCAGCCTTAAAATGTGGAAGTTTCTTGGTGTTTTGGTTTTAAATATTCTCCTGTGAGAACTGCAACTCAATCGCTGTAGTGTTGTGTTTAAGAGTCTTCTGGGAAGTAACTAGCCTTTAAACAGAAGTCTCATGATAATTATTGTTTTGCTTAAAGCCCCAGCTCCTGGAGGCAAGTGATATGTGATGATTTCAGCCTTCGTTCTTAAAGACAAAGTCAGTTTCTAGCCCTTGTGGCTGTGGAGAAAGCTTCAAAATGTGACCCCTCCAGTGCACCCGAAAGGCTCAAAAAGCAGATTGTACATAAAAAGATCCCCAAATCTATTATTTTTGCATAATCTTATTATTTTAAAGCCAATCTCATGATTCTTGGTGAGCCTGATTCATGATTTTTGAACATTTGGGGTTGGCAATACTATGAAAATGACTTGAAAGTGTCAGTTTCATTCCTGTTTAAAGCCAGTTTCTGGTCTATGATTTGTAGTGAGGTAACACCCCAACAACCCCAGGCAGGTGCAGTACTAACTCACGGGGCCCGGCCCTACTAGGATGTTTCCAAATGATCGATTCCAAGCTTGGAGAACTGCAAAAAAGTGATGGGAAGTGATCTAGATTTTTCTACAATTGTTGTATTCAAGAGTTAGTAACAAAGAAAGAATGGACATTAAATTTTTAAACCTAACCCGTGTCCCTTAAGTGATTTGACACAAGCTGTCTGAACATGTTAGTATTAGAGCTGAGTGGGTCTAATATTTATTTAATTTTCTTTCTTTATACAGGAATGTGACGTTATGAGTGTAATATAATATCTCATGACAGGGCCAGAAAGAGTTAATTAACTCACAAGTAACCTGACCTAGGAATAAACCTTAAAAACTGGTTAGAAAGATAGGTAAATAAATAAAGCTTTAAAACNATGCCATTTTACTGAATTAAGGACAAGAAGATTTGACCCTCCAACTTTCTTTCAAGAGGAGTGAGGTAACACCCCAACAACCCCAGGCAGGTGCAGTACTAACTCACGGGGCCTGGCCCTACTAGGATGTTTCCAAATGATCGATTCCAAGCTTGGAGAACTGCAAAAAAGTGATGGGAAGTGATCTAGATTTTTCTACAATTGTTGTATTCAAGAGTTAGTAACAAAGAAAGAATGGACATTAAATTTTTAAACCTAACCCGTGTCCCTTAAGTGATTTNGTCTAAGTATTGAAATATCCACCGGCGTTTGGGGTTTGTCTGCCCCGTTCTGTTTGCAGTTCACCCTGATTGAGTGACCTCAGCTGGCTCCAACAGGCAGCACCGTCACAAGGAATTAGAAATTATTATCTGACAGGAGCACTGTATCTAAGTTATCTGCAAAAAACAAGAGTTGTCAGGTGAGCAAGTAGCCTCTAGTCACGGTTAAAGTTGCCACCCACCATGACCACCACCAAAATCTGCAATGGTGCCCCCCGCACAGGCCCAGAGATGGGAGGTGACTCACCCAAGGTCACCCAGCCGGTCAGTGGCGGAGCCAGGAACAGAGGCCAGGGCTCACTGGACCACGCTCCTTCTCTGCGATTCAAAACCTTGCTTGTCTGGCGTTCTTCCCCTCCTGACGCCCTGCCCGGAGCAGCCCTGGGCAGGTGGCCTTGGCCTTGGCAATCCAATGGAGTCTGACTCCTTTCGCTCTGTCTGTGCAGCACCTAGGACACTAGGGGCCTGGGCTGGGGCGGGACCTCCGACACACGATCGCAATTCATATAATAAATAACACTCCAATACCTGGGGTGGGTTTTTTCCAAGCCCTTCGGCTGCTGAAGAAAACCAGGTGAGGGTCTGGCGGCTCCCAGCAGCAGGGGCTGATCCCCAGGGGCAGCACCAGCTTCCGAGGAGCGATTCCCTCTTCCCTGGAACGACAGGTGACTCCTTCACAGCCCAGCGCTTCGTGCCAGCACCTCTGGCTGCTCCCTGAGCCTGCAGAATTACTCAGCCTTAGCAAAGCCACAGCAAGTCCTTGGCGGGCAACTGCTGAATGGCCGAGAGATACTCGCTGGGGTCCTGTGTTGAGGGCCGGCCCCTGGGCACCTTAGGGCTCAAGTGGGACAGAAGCACTCCCCTGTCCTGGTGCCAGCTGTTGGCCCAGGCTGCTCAAAGGCTGGTTAACGAGACCTGGACTCCGAGTCCAGCAGCCCCAGCTCACCAAGGGCATCTTCTAGCCAGACCGGCTGCATGGCCTAGTGGTAAGACACTGAGGCATGGGACGTTGTGCCACGCCACACTGTGACCGAGAACGTAGCGCTCCACTATCCAGGGGACACACGGACCGGGGATGGAGAACCGGGGACCGGAGAGAGCTCAGCAAGTGGTCATCAGCGGGGAGTCGTCACCAAAGGGGGGTGTTTCGAGTGGAGTTCCCCAGGGATCGGTTCTCGGCCTGACACCAATCAATGTTTTCATCAATGACCTGGAAGTAAATATAAAATCACCGCTGATCAAACCTGTTCTGTACCAGGGGAAATTGAACGGCCTGGGCCCTACAGAATATGTGATCGAATTGTCCCTTCCAGCCTTAAACCCTATGAATCCACTGCCCCTGGGACACACTCCCAGATTGGGGTCAGCCTGGGATGCTCCATCACCCTCAGTGTTTTCGTCTCCCCCGAGCTCAGCACTCTGCAAATGCAGGCGTTGGTGGGGACATGCCAGCGTTAAGGTGGGATCCCGTGGCAGGGCGATGCACGGGAAGGGTGGCACCAGCTGAGGATTTGGGAGACCTGGCTTCAAGTCTCTGCCACAGACTTCCTGAGCAGCCTGGGGCCAGTCACTTAGCCTCTCCATGCCTCAGTAATGTGGGCTAATAGCGCTGCCCTGCCCCATAGCGGTGTGGGGGGAGAAACACATTAAGGGGTCTGAGGCCCGTGAGTACCTTGGTGAAATCAAAATAAAGTGGGTGCTGAGTGGAGCTGAATCTAAGCATTTCTGAGGATTAGCACTTGAACAAGAAGGGACATGATACAATGACAAATGGGATCGAGACGGGAGAGCGGCAGCTCATAACAGAAGACAGCCGGGAAAATGTAAAGGTGGCTAATTCCAAATGGATGAAAGGAAAGCTGTGTTCACACATGCGATTAGCCTGTGGAACTCTCTGCCACAGGAAGCTGTTGAGGTCAAGAACTTAGCGTGATTCAGAAAAGGATTGGGCACTGATAGGGATAGCGAGAATAGCCTGAGTGAAAGGAGTTGGTGCTAAGAAGGGTGAGACCTCTCCGGGCTTCAGCCCTTCACTGGCGATTAGGGTCAGAAGGAGGCGGCATGGGGCAGAGTATCTCAGACTTCTTCCCCTGAGGCAGCCGGGGCTGGTCTCTGTCAGAGACAGGAAACTGACCCAGTCTGGCCATTCCTGTGTGCGCTGCAGGGGGCTGCCAGGGCCACCCGGGAGCCCAAAGGGGCAGTTTGCCCTTGGCCCCGCATTTGAGGGCCTCCCACCTGAGTGGCATTGTCGTGACCCTTGTGGCCAGGCCCACCTGAGTGGCACTGCGATCCCACGTGCTGGGTGCCAATGCCCGGAGCGGGCAGCCTCCCCTCCCCCCAGTGGTCATTATTTTGGCCTCGTTTCAGATTGTTCCCTGGGCCCCCAGAAACCTGTGTGGCCATGGGGCTAGCACGCTGCACCCCACTCCCAGCAGCTCCCTGCGGCTCCAGAACGGCTCCCGCAGCCCGGGGGCAGAAGGGGGAGGCCTGTTGATCGACCCTTGGGTATAACGAGGAGCCTCCTCGTTGTTTTTGCTGATACAGACTAACCCGGCTACCCCTCTGAAACCTGTCCCTTGGGTCTGTAACCCCCGTGCCCTGGGATCTGTACTGGCTGCCTGCGGGTGCCCGGCTTGGTTTTGGCTGCCAGAGCCCCCTCCCTGGGCTGGGGCCTGCCTAGCTGACGGCTCCTCTCCCCCCGTGCCGGTGCTGCAGGCGTGCACAGCGCTGTACAGTGACGCGAGGAGCCGGAAAGGGAGGGGGCGGTGGGCTCAGCACAGCACGGGCTGGGCAGGGAGCAGAGCTGTGTGCACCCTGCAGCTGGACACCCCCCCAGAGGGGCGGCTGGGGGGCGCTAGGCCAGCGCTAACTGGGCCGTGCTCCAGGTGCTGGGACATCCGGAGGGGCAAGGTCAGGCGTGCAGGAAGGAAACTCCGGGAGCTGTCGGCACGGAGGCCGGGGTGGAGCGTAAGGAGTGGGAGGGGGCAGGGCTGCCAGCAGGAGCAGTGCTGTGTGGGACCCGCGGGGAGCAGCATGGACTTGCTGCAGGAGGGGAAGGGACGGGGGAAGAAGGATCCTGGCACACGACCGGGCCGGTCTTGGACAGGGTCGGTCAGAGCCATCCCATGGCTGAGCTCCCACGGGAAGGGGCAGGAGCCTGGGCACTACCCACCAGCCCTGGGACGCACACGGGCAGCAGGGAACGGTCCTGCCTCACCCAGGAGACGGGCTGCATGGGCCCTAGCAGCTCTGCCTATCTCTGCCCCCGATCCCTGTTCGGTGTCCTTGGCAGCTCTGGCTTGGGAGCTGCTCACTGCCAAGGGGAAGGCTCAGCCTGGCCAGGAGTAGCAGTAGATAGACAGAGGGATGTGCATGGGGACAGACAGACAGAGAGCTGTGGGTGGAGGGGGGAATGGATGGACAGGTAGATAGAGGCTGTGTATGGATGGACAGACAGAAGGGGTGTAGGGGGATGGACAGACGGGTGTAGGGGGATGGACAGATAGAAGGGGTGTAGAAGATGGACAGATGGGTGAGGGGATAGACAGATGGGTGGGGGGATGGACAGGCAGAAGGGCAGGGGGAGATAGACAGTGTCGGGGGATGGACTGGCAGGCAGATGGATGAACTGTGAAATTGTTGCTTTCCTTCTTGCCTCCCGCTGCTCCTGGCGAGCGTGGGTGGGCTGTCTTGGTGCTATGGCACATGGTGCTGTGGCTGGGCCGGCTGGGTTCTCGGAGAGTCACTTGCAACCACTGACGGAGCCGATCTGTTTTCCAGACTGATTGGGAGGCCCCATCTGAAGAGCTCCCTGGACGCTGCAGCAGGACACGGGGGGATCCGGTAGGTGACACTTTCATGTTCGACAGCAAAGGGCAGGGCCGGCTCCAGGCACCAGCGGAGGAAGCACGTGCCTGGGGCAGCACATGCTAAGGGACGGCATTCCGTCCATTCTTGGGTAGAGCCGGCCCTGGCAAAGGGGGAAATGAAGGGGCCCCCCCTGGGGAGTTTGCTCCCTTCTCAAGGTGCATGGATCCCTGCTAGCACCGCTCGGGCAGGGAGCGCTGGGGGGGAGATCCCTGTGTTGGGGAGCCCTAGGTACAGGTGTGCGGGGTCTGGGAGACACACTGCTGACTACATCGCATTGGGCATCCCTGTGAACTCTTCAGAGCCAAGCCCCTGATCCCTGCTCAGAGCTTCCAGTGCCAGCCGCTGGCGCAGGGACAGCCACAGGCTGCAGCATGCTCAGTGCCAGGCTAGTGCGGGAGCAGGGCTGGCGTTCCAGACACACTTTCCTGAGGAGGCAGAACTCCTGTTCAACACAACCCGCCTGCCTGGGGCGTCAGACAGCGTCACCGACCAGCGAGCCCTCCCTCTCCCTCGCCTCCCCCCATGAGGTGGGCGAGCATGTCCCGCTCTGCACTGGGACAGACCTGAGACCAGCCAGAGAGCCACAGAGAGGTCCCATAGTGCCTGCATTCCTGGCACTGGGCTGTTGGCTCGTCTCTCGCTCTGGATTTGACCAGAAAGTCCGTCCTGACCTGAAGAACCGCCCCAGGGCAAGCTCTGTTCAAACCCACCTGCTCCCACCCAACTGACGAACTGGCGTTTTCTGTTGGGAAACCGTTTTGTGGAGCAGTCCTCGCCCGGCTCTGCACAAGGCCTGGAGCCGTCCCTCCTCATCCTGACCGAGAGCTGCGACCCGGCCCGGAGTGTCACCGCTCGGCCCGGAGTGTCACCGGTGCTCCCAGGCCGCAGCGGGAGGCAGTGACAGCACTGGAGCCAAAGTTCAGGAGTTCCCGTTTCCCACAGCTTTGGTCAGACAACTAGACCACACCTGCCTCTGTGTGGCTCTGAGAAGGAGGAAGGATGTGCTGGGGGCTGAGCAGGGAACTGGGAGAGCTCAGCTGCAGCCCTGTCTCTGCCGCTGACTCGCCATGTGACCCTCAGCAAGTCACCATCCCGCCCTGTGCCTCAGTTTCCCCTCTGTCGAATGGGGAACATGTCACCGGCTGGAGGGTTAACTCACAGTATCCCTGCTGGCCCTTCTCTGGCGCGATGGGAGCCCTCCGGTACCTTCAGATAGCACAGGGGGTCCCAGGCCTGCCCCATCCTTCTCCCAGGGGCCCTCACTGGAGGCTCTGGCTTCCCTGTAGGGCTGTGCTAGCTTCTCCCTGGGTAACAGGCGGGGGGGGGGGGTGCAGAGGCACCTCCTGCCCCCGGGGCTCAGAGGCAGAGCAGAGGAAGGTGCTTGCTGGGCCGGCTCCGCTGTGCCTTCCTCTGGTGGTGGAGGCTCCGTTCTGCCGGTTTCCTTCCTGCCCTGCTGGTAGCCCCCTGCTGCAAAGTGCCAGGCTGCCCCGGGGGGGCCGAATCTGGGTGCAGCCGGGCCCAGCCGCTGGCAAAGGGGGACACGGCCCCCCTCCACTCACCCCCTGCCCCTTCCGTCCACCTGCCTCCTCCCCTGGCGCTCCCACGGGCAGCCCCACAACCCTGGGCCAAGGAGGCGAGGGTGTCACTGCTGGAGATGGGGGGGGGGGCACCCAGAGCCCAGGGAATGGGGGAGGTTGCAGGGAGTTCCTGGAATGGGGGGGCTGGGAAGGGGGTACCCGGGGAGCGCCTGGGGGGGCGCAATGGGCCAGGCCTGCAGAAGGAACGAAGTGAGCGACCCCCCCACGCACAGAAACCTTCATTGCAAAGTACCGCGCACCCCACCCCCAAGGGCCAGGGCGTGACCCCAGCCAGCGGGCCGCCCCCTCCCCACACGGGCACCCTCACTGCCCCAGAGCACTGCAGCATCGCCACTGGCTCCCCTGCACCCCGTCCGGGGGTGTCTGCGGCTGGGGAGGGGCTCGCTCGGCAGGGGGAGGCAGGAGCCCCCCGGGGCAAGCAGAGGCCAGGTACAGTTGGGTGGTTTCACTTTCTATGAGCTTCCCTCGGGGGTTTCCACAGGGACCTTCGCTCCCCTGCAGCGCCAGCGCGTTTCCCGGGTCTGCACAGCCAAGCCAGGGGGGGAGGGGGCCTGCTGGGGGCCAGGGAGGGGTCTGGCGGGGTCTGTGGGGGGCTGGGGCGGGGTCTGGGGAGGGGGGCTGTGGGGGGGCAGGGGAGGGGGGCTGGGACTGGTGGGGGCTGGGGAGGGGGGCTGTGGGGGGGCAGGGGAGGGGGGCTGGGACTGGTGGGGTCTGGGGAGGGGAGCTGTGGGGGGGCAGGGGAGGGGGGCTGGGACGGGTGGGGGCTGGGGAGGGCGGCTGTGGGGGGGCAGGGGAGGGGGGGCTGGCGGGGACTGGGGAGGGGGGCTGTGGGGGAGCAGGGGCGGCTGCGGGGGGGGGAGGGGCTGGGGAGGGGGCAGCTGAGGCAGGGGGCACCCGCCGGGAGCGCCCCGGCCCCGCTGCCCCTCTCCCGGGGGTAACCGGCCCGGGGGCAGGGGCTGTGGGACCCGCCGGGCTGCTGCGGGAAATGCCCCAGCCCCTGATTTCAATCCCCCGCCCCAGTGTAACGGGCCGGGCTCCCGCCCACCCGGCTCAGCCCGGACCCGCCGCCCGGAGAGCCCCGGGGCCACCTTCCAGGAGGCAGCCCCGTCTGCGGGCCCCGCAGGGGCCTGGCTGAGAGCAGGGGCTCGGCACGGCGCTCCTGAGCGCTCATCCCGGCTCTGCGCAGGCTCGCTGAGTCCATCCCCTGCCTCAGTTTCCCCACCTGGGCAATGACGCGACGCGACGCGCCCCGCTCGGGGGGGGGGGGGGGGTACTGAGCCCTGCGGCTGCCCCCTGCCCAGCCCGGCCCCCCGGCAGGCGGGTGTGTGACTGCGGGGTAAGAGCCGGCCCTGGCCAGGGGCGGGGGGGTCCCGGACAGGCTCCTGCGCGGTGCGGGGGGCTCAGACCCAGCGACCCGGGGACGGGGCCCGGACGGCACCTCCTGGGTCCCCCCCGGGCTGCGGCTCCTTTAAGCGCTCGGGGCGGGGGCCCGGCCAGGTAGGGGCGGGCGGCGGCTGCTTTCGCTTTCGGCTCGGCCCGGCAGCGGCTCCCCGGCTGCTCTCGGTGAGGGGGGGGGGCTCCGGGGCGGGGCCGGGCCGGCAGCTGCCCGGGGGGGTCTCGCACCGGCCAGGTGGCAGGTGGCTGCTTCTGACGGCAGCCAATGGGGAGGCGCCAGGTCAGTGCCCAGGGCACCGGTACCAGGAGGGGGGCAAGGACACCCCCAAGGTCACATGGCGCTGGGGGCGGAGCTGGCAATGGAACCCAGGCGTCCAGGTCCCCCCTAACCACTAGACCCCACTCCCTTCCCAGGGCTGGAGAGAGAACCCAGGAGTCCTGGCTCCCAGCCCCCTGCTCTAGCCACTAGACCCCACTCCCCTCCCAGGGCTGGAGAGAGAACCCAGGAGTCCTGGCTTCCAGGCCCCCCCCACTCTAACCACTAGACCCCACTCCCTTCCCAGGGCTGGAGAGAGAACCCAGGAGTCCTGGCTCCCAGCCCCCTGCTCTAGCCACTAGACCCCACTCCCCTCCCAGGGCTGGAGAGAGAACCCAGGAGTCCTGGCTCCCAGCCCCCCACTCTAACCACTAGACCCCACTCCTCTCCCAGGGCTGGAGAGAGAACCCAGGAGTCCTGGCTCCCAGCCCCCTGCTCTAGCCACTAGACCCCACTCCCCTCCCAGGGCTGGAGAGAGAACCCAGGAGTCCTGGCTCCCTGCTCTGGGCTCTTTGCTGCCTGCATGACAACTCACTGCCCCCCTGAAATGACAACGTGGAGGGGCAGCCACTGAGTCCCGCTGCCAGGGACAGGTTAGCTGGGCCCCCGTGTTGCCGGCGGGTGGCTCAGGAGGCAGGGTGAGCAGGGCCGGGGTAGGCAAGGGAGAGTGGGGGGGAAGGAGAGCGGGAAGGGGGCCAGGGTGGGGCCGAGCAGGGAAGGGCTCAGGAAGCCGGGCTGGCAGGAGAGCCCAAGGAAGGGTGATAGGGTAGGGGCATGGGGCCGGGCATGGGTGAGGGAGACGCAAGCCGTCCCTGTGGCCAGACGGGCAGGTGCCCTGGTGTAACACTGACAGACGCCCGCTCGTCGGCGGGGGGCGGGGATCGAATCTGGGGCCTCCGGAGCTTAGTGCATGAGCTAAAAGCCACCCGGCTCGTAGCTGGGCTGCAGCGCAGACTCATTCCTCTCTCTCTAAGTGGTCTCGGTGCCACTCGATGGGACAGACACCACCCCCAGGCGCTGTGTGTGTTCCACTGGCACTCAGGGAGCCTGGCACACGCAGCAGGTAACGTTCCTCTGTGCCTGGGTCCTGGTCCCCGCCAGTCCCTCCCCGCGGCCTGTCCACAGGCTCCGTCCAGGGAGGGGGTCGTCCCGAGTCCCGTCTGCAGGCTCCGTCCAGGGAGGGGGTGTCTTGGGCGTGAGACTCAGGGCGCGTTTGCTGTTGCTGAGGCCGTGCGCTGCCACCCTCTGCTCCTGGGAGAGCCGCTGCAAACCCCCGTTCAGAGGAGGAGGCTCCGGCCGGCCCGGTCTGTGAACCCTCCAGGGGGTGTTTGGGGTCATCAGCCCGCCCAGCCTGGCAAGGCCAGCCCCAGGTAACCAGCAGGGGCAGATGCCAATATGCAAAGCACTCACCCAGGGGCGTGGGACTGAGCCCACCATACACCGCCTGCCCCCGGTGATGCCCGGCACCCGCCAGGCAGCGCTGACTTCAGCCCGTTCTCTCCCTGCAGCACCTCCCCGGACGCGAAGCGCTGTGCACGGGGCTCGCCCGTCACTCAGCCGCTCCTCCCAGCCCTGCAGGACCCCGGGGCCGTGCATTGGGACCCCCGCGGCGTGGCAAGGTCTGACCGGAGCCCCCGGGAGGCAGGTGGAGCAGGAACGCCCGGGCTCCCGCGCCCCTGGTGCCGTGCAGCATGGTCCTGCGGGAGTCTCCGTTCCCGAACCGGCTCCTGAGCGGCCTGTACAGCCTGGGCCAGCACCTGCTGTTCCCCAGCTACTGGGCTGCTGACTGCCTCCTCGACCTCAGGGAGACCACGGCGGAGCAGCAGCAGAACCGGCGCCAGCGCTGCCCCCTGCGGGCACTGGTCACCGGCCCCTGGCTGCTGCTGCTGCTCCTCCTCTCCATGCCCGTCGCCCTCCTGGGCCTGCTGCTGTGGCTCCCCTTGCAGGCTGCCCGCAGGCCCTTCGCCTACAAACACACCATGCTCCCGCGCCACCCACAGGTGTGGGAGCTGCCGGGCAAGGGCAAGGCCTTCAGCTTCGTCAGTGCCAATGTGTGTCTCCTGCCCAACGGCCTGGCCAAGTTCAGCAACCTGGGACAGATCAAGCAGCGCGTGGCCCGCCTCGGCCAGCGCCTGACGCAGG
>QXTE01000351.1:956723-979738 GCA_003942145.1 Platysternon megacephalum | reverse complement strand
GGGTCGTCTCCTCCCAGCTCCCGGCCATGCCCTGCTCTGACGGCTGAAACTGACCCTCCCTCCCCACGGCTCTGACTGTCGCCCTGGCCAGACGCCTGCACCCCCACCCCTCCCCGCGATGGGGCCCGTGCTGTGCGGGGCCCCGGCCCCGGCGGTGGCCTTCCAGCTTGTAACGGGCAGTGTTTCCATGTGCACGCGCTAGGTGCAGCTGGGGGCAGCACAGGGGCAGAGGATTGTGGGCTACCTGAACTGCACACACCTGCACGCTCCAGCCGGTGAGTGTTGGGAGGGGGCAGTGAGGGGCTCTCGCCCACCGGGGCTGGGGAGGGAGAACAGCTCGTCCAGATGCCCCCCCATCCCGTTCTGCTCCTGGGAGCAGCCCAGCCTCTGATCCTGCCGCGCTCCTGGAGCAGGCTGGGCACTGGCTCCTCTGCTGCCCCGGCCCCGGCTCCCTCTGCTTGCCTCCCTATCCCTGCCCCCAGAGCCCCTGCGAGCGAGGGGGGGCACCTGTCCCCTGGGCTGGGCTGAGGTCCCAGCGCCGACCCTCCAGCCAGGGGCCAAATCTCCCGTGGCCCCAGGGTCTGCACTGGCAGCAGAGGGGACCCCATGAGTGGTGGGTGGGGGGCACCCGCTTCCTGCCCTGGGGCTCCTGGCTCCGTGGCTGTGCGATCCCTGAGGGGGAGCCCCACAGGGGTTGGATGTGGGGTGCAGCCAGTAACAGAGTAGGGTTGGCTGGTGTCTGTCCAGTCAAAAAGGGAAGCTGGCAGTGCCGGTCAGCAGTGCTGACTGGACACTAAAAGTCCAGTTACCTGCAGTTACCGGCCTCCGCCACTGGGGGGCGGGAAGAGCAGCTGGAGCCTGGAGGGGCCGTGAGCTCAGCAACGGAAACGGCGGCTCCCCCGTCCTGCACCGAGCACAGCGCTCCCTCCCCTCCCCCGCCCTGCCCCACTCCCCCCCACCCCCACAGCGCGGCTCTCCCTCCCCTCCCCCGCCCCACTCACCCCCACCCCCACCGAGCGGNCCCAGCCGATGCACAGATCCGCTGTGACCAGCTCACCCAGGGGCTCTTCTGGGCGCAGCTGTTCCAGGACGCCCAGGCGCAGCGCGGGGACGTCGTCGCCTTCGACGTGTTCTGCGGGGACTTCAACTTCGACAACTGCTCCTCAGGTGGGGGCAGGGGAGGGCAGCCGCCTGGCGGGGGTGTCGCGGCGTGCCCGGCCTGTAACCCGTCCCTGGGGAGTGCCGCACCCCGAGGGGCTGGCTCGTCGGGCCCCAGCGACCCTGGCTTGCTCCGGGGCTCCCTGCAGCGAACCCAGCCACACCAGCCCTTGCGGGACGCGAGGCTCAGGGGTATTTGCGGCCACACAGGCAGCCTTTGACTAGTCCCCTGGCCACAGAAATGAACGCCCGCGGGCAAAGGCCCATCCCGCCCAGCCAGAGCCAGCCCAGCGTGATGGACTCTGTTCCTGGGGCTCCCTGTCTCTCTGCCTCGGTCCCGCAGCCCAGTCACCTGGCCCCTCTCTCCCCCGCCTGCAGGCTTCCTGCTCTGTTCAGTCCTGGGGACCTCTGTTGTCTCCCTGGACCCGCTGTTGCTCTGGGCTTGCTCCAAGCAGTTAATTACCGATCCCAACAGCGAGTGACACACACACACACACACCTGTGTCTCCTGCACTCTTCCAGGAGCAGCAAAGTGTAGAGGGAAACTGAGGCACACATCGGAATCATACAAATATTATAGAAAATTCCCGCTTCATCACACAAGGAGTGGAGGGGGAGGGGCAGGAGGAGGGGGGAGGGCAGATGGGCCCATTCACTCTGCCGGCTCTTTCCAGGGGATGAGTTGGAGCAGACCCACGACATCTTCCGCCAGTACCAAGACCCATGCCGAGTGGGGCCCAGGCAGGACCAGCCCTGGGCCATAGGTACGTGTCTGGCCGGCCCAGCACCCGGCACAGCCTTGCTGCCCTCTCGGTCTCAGTTCCGCGGTGCCGGGACCCTGTCTGGGGCTGCAGATAATCATCTAGATCCAAATCCTCCCAGGGGACCCAGCCTTTGGGAGCTCAGGGTGAGACACCGGGGTTCAGGGGTTCAGAGGCCCTGCTAGCCTAGGCCTGCCCCCCAGCTCTGCCCATGCCCCTCCCAACCCGGAGCCCCTGCTGTCTCAGCCCTGCCCCCCCCCGCCCCCCCAGTTCCCTGCTGAGGTACCTGTGGATGAAGGAAGATTTTGGGGTGGGGGGAATGGCAGAGTAGGGGAGGCTCTAACTGCTGCTCACGTCCCTGCAGGGACCCTGCTGAACTACCTGGAGATCCACGAGGAGGCCGTGTCGACCCCAGAGAACATGAAACGGTAACGGCTGCACCTGCGGGTTCCAGGTGCTGGGAGGGGGGGCAGGGAGGCATCTGGGGGCTCTGTGGGTTCCGGAGCTTGGGGGGCAGAGGGGTTGTCACGGAGAGTGGGGGAGTCAGGGTCCTGCACCCCTCTTCCTGCGATTCACCATGACTCTCAGCCAGCCAGTAAAACAGAAGGTTTATTGAGACGACAGGAACACAGTCCAAAACAGGTCTTGCCGGTACAGACAACAGGACCCCCTTTAGTTAGGTCCATCTGGGGGGCCCAGGGAGGCCCCAGGCCTCTGGGGAAACCCAAGCCCCGTGGGGCCACCCCTCTCCATTTCCAGTCAGCTTCCAAAACTGAAAAACTCCTTCCAGGCGTCTCCTGTCTCCCTTCCCCCCCCCCCCCCCCCCNCCCTTGCCGTGCAGCCCCCCACCTAAGCTCCTCACGCAGAGCCCCACTCCTCCTCCTCCTCCCCCCCTCAGCCCACCCTGCTGACGGCTCCCCGTGCACCCCGCAGGACCCTGGAGCAAGAGGAGGGCAGGCGGACGTACCTGGCGGGTCCCATCCTGCGGGACGGCCGCCCCGACCCCTCGGCAGCAGGGAGCCCCTGGGAAGGGCGTCGCATCGACTACATCCTGTACCGCGAGCACCCCGCCCCCATCAGCCTGACAACGGTGAGCGCCCAGAGGGGCCCCGGCTCCCCGCCGGCCTGGGCCCCACGGAGCGAAGGGCAGGCCCCAAGCCTGAGGGTGCAGGAGAGCTCCCAGCCAGGGACGCTGGGCCCGGAGCAGGGGGGTTCAGCTCTGGGGCCTGCCTGGCTCAGGGGCCAGCTGCTGGGGGCTGGTAGGGCCGCGGGGGGCCGTGCTGGGGAGGCGGCTGGGGCTGGTAGGGCCACGGGGGGCCGTGCTGGGGAGGCGGCTGGGGCTGGTAGGGCCGCGGGGGGCCGTGCTGGGGAGGCGGCTGGGGCTGGTAGCCGCTAGGTCGGCTCCTTCGGGGGCTCTCGGCAGCTCCCACGCTCCGGGGGTTGGCGGTACGGTGCCGTGGGGCCAGGCGGCAGGGGGCTGGCCTCGCTGCATCGCTGCTCGGGGGCGGGGGATTCAAAGAGCTACTCAGCACGATCCGGGGCTCCCTGGAAGGGTCCGAGCCTGGGGGCCTGGACGCCTGGGTTCTCTGCTGCTCTGACCCTGATGTGCTGCGAGATGCTGGCTGGGACCTCGGCCCCGCTCTGGGCTGTTCCCTGCCCTGCAGCGGGGGAAGGAGCCTGGCCTGGCCATGGCCGGGAAGGGGTAGCGAGTTCTGTCAGTGCTCAGCATTGATTGAGGGGAGGCTGCAGCCCATGAAGACTACAAGTCCCAGCCTGCACTGCTCTGGCTTTGTCAGACCTGGACGCATTGCATGCTGGGATCTGTAGTCTCAGGGGACACCCACCCCCCTGCATTCTCCGGTGGGAGCGGGGAGCCTGCTGTGCTCCTGACACTGCCGTCCCCTTGCTTTGCCCAGGAGGTGGAGAAGTTTTCCTTCATCACCCAGCTGGCCGGCTGCTCGGACCACCTGGCTGTGGGGCTGCGGTTGCTCCTGAACCCTGCGCCGCAGTGACAGCAGCGAGTGTGAACCCCGGTGTCCGGGGCGGAAGGTCGATGGAGACTCCTCGTTATGGTGGGGCTGGGCTGGGCCCTCCCCCTCCGTGTGCCCCCCCTCCCGCCGGACTCGGATAGGCCGCGAGGCCTGGGACCGGATGGAGCTGGCTGAGCCAAGGGACCTCTGGGGCTATGCAGGGCTGGGTGGGGCTAGAGTCGCCCCCAGGGGCTCTGCTGGTCCCATGGGAGGCGGGTCTGTGCTGGCCAGAGCCCCCCGGTCAGTGCCCCAGGAGGGGGACAGCCCCAGCGCCTCGCTCGCGGGCTGGCGGGGGCCCAAGGAGGAGGCATGCTGCGCCAGTGGGGCCCAGCACCCCTGGGTCTGGGTTCGGGGTCCACGGGGGATCGCTGGGGTGTGGAGCTGCCTCTGCAGACCTCACCCACTGCAGCGGGACGAGGGGCTGGCTATTTCCCAGGCTGCCAGCCGGCTTCCCCGCCTGAGAGCACAGCTCCCCCACCCAGCTGTGCCACGGGCTCCTTGGGCCCCCTCCCCAGCCCGTGAGCTGGGCAGGGGCTCCCCGGAGCTGGCGTGGGGCCCACGGGGCCGCGTCTGCCCCTGCTCAGCACCGCGAGCCCCGTCTGCCCCCCAGCAGGGCAGAGTGCCCTTCAGCTGAGCCGTGGCTGCCAGGAGGGGCTCCCCTCTGCCCCGCGCTCACCCGGCCTTGGCACTGTGCCCCTGTGGGGTCTGGAGCTGGAATCAATAAAGCTTCCAAAGCACCTGCCCGCGTCTGTGCACTGGGGAACGGGGATGGGGGGCGGCTGGGGCTGAGTCTCCCCTGGCAGCTGCAGGCTGGCCACTGGCACAGCTACACCCCAACTTTGAACAGTCCCTAGTAGGAACCCTTCAGCAGGCCAGGCCCCCAGGGCCCCTCTCTCCCTTCAGGGGGGCCACGCAGCCCCCCTGGACTGAGCCTCGGGCTCCAGCTCTCCTGCCCCAGGCTGCGAGCTCTGCTCAGCCCGTCCCCCGGGACCGACCCCAGTACAGACCTGTCCCCTCCGATGGGCCCAGGCACCTCCGCCATCGGCTGCGTCTCCGGGCAGCAGGGTTTGTCAGTCGGCTGTAACGCGGCGGCACGGGGCAGCCAACGTTCCCATGTGGACCAGGTCCGAGCACCCGGCCAAGCAGCCACACAATCCATGGCCTGGCTCCGTCAGTCCTGGGCGAGATCTGCCCAGTCCCTCCTCGGCCCCTTGTCCCAGGCTGCAGCCCCCGGCTGAGGTCACAGCTCCCGCCTGCCTTGGGAGGTGTCGGGGTTCAGCCCTCAGAGCTCCCGTCGCCCTCCCAAATCCTCCACGGGGCTGGGTCAGTTCAGAATGTTGGGAATCATTAAGAAAGGGATCGATAAAAAGACAGAAAATATCATATTGCCTCTATATAAATCCGTGGTACGCCCACATCTGGAATGCTGCGTGCAGATGTGGTCGCCCCATCTGAAAAAAGCTATATTGGAATTGGAAAAAGGTTCAGAAAAGGGCAACAAAAATTATTAGCGGTATGGAACAGCCTCCATATGAGGAGAGATTAATAAAACTGGGACTTTTCAGCATGGAAAAGAAATGACTAAGGGGGGATATGATAGAGGTCTATAAAATCAGGACTGGTGTGGAGAAAGTAAATAAGGAAGTGTTATTTACTCCTCATAAACACAAGAACTAGGGGTCACCCAATGAAATGAATAGGCAGCAGGTTTAAAACAAACCAAAGGCAGTATTTCTTCACACAATGCACAGTCAACCTGTGGAACTCCTTGCCAGAGGATGTTGTGAAGGCCAAGACTATAACAGGGTTGAAAAAAGAACTAGATCAGTTCATGGGGGATAGGTCCATCGATGGCCATTAGCCAGGATGGGCAGGGATGGTGTCCCTAGCCTCTGTTTGCCAGAAGCTGGGAGTGGGCGACAGAGGATGGATCACTTGATGATTCCCTGTTCTGTTCATCCCCTCTGGGGCACCTGGCACTGGCCACTGTCGGCAGACAGGATACTGGCTAGATGGACCTTTGCTCTGACCCAGTCTGGCCGTTCTTATGTTCACCCTGCAGAGGTGGCTCCTGTCCCAGGGGGCTGCGTCCGGCTCCTCACTCTCCCCACTGCAACCTGGTGCATGTGGTCACAGTTACTCAGGTCTGACCCAGCCTCAGTCTGCACCAGGTCACAATGCCACTCACTCAGACTTGGCTCCGTCCCAGTGGAGGCCAGCTGGGCCAAACCTGAGCTGGGAGCCCAGTGCACACTGGCTAATCTGCGACGGATTTCTGTGGGTGCGATTGCCCCCCCCCCCAGGGCATCAAAGGTGTTACTGTGACCCTGGCCCTGACCAGTGTTCAACGAGGTTTGGGCTGAGGCTGCTCGGGCCCCGGCAAACACACCACGAACAGGCCTTTAGCCGTTTATTAAAGATACAGCAAGAGGAAGAAAAACAGTGACCGCGTTGGCCCTGTCAGGTCCCCAGTAAGGCTGTCATTGTCACAGTGACACGTGTTCCCTTCCACGGGAGAGAGGTTTTACCAGGAACCCTCCCCCTATTTGACAGCCTCTCAGCTGGCGTTAACGCTGGTACAACCGGGATCCTAGGAATCCCTTTGCCACGGAAAAACACGGAGTTTTACATTTCTTATTGGTGAATGTTGGGGTTTTCTCACAGAAAACGAGGGTCCTGGTAATAACTGTCCATTTAGGGGGAAAGAGTGTAAGTCAGGTGAGCTGGGCTGGAGTTGGAGCTGTTGTTAAAGTCCCATCCTGCTTCCAAGAGCACAAAACACACACAAGGGGAGAGAAACGAACAGCAGAGACAACGCAGCTTCCGTCTCTGGTGCTGCCTGCTGGAGAACCACAGTCTCCGTGGGCTGACGCTGCAGACCCACCACTGCCCAGCTCACTCGCAGGCTAGCCGGACTCCTGAGGCCTGGCCTCCGTTCATCGCGCCCTCGTCACCTGGCAATGTACCAGGGCACGACCCCTTCAGCACGGCGGACACTCCAGCTCGTTCAGAAAAATGCGGCGTCTCCTCAGCAACACGGGCTCCGGCGAGCCCCTCACCCCGTCCTCTGCTCTCTACTCTGGCTTCCCACAGCACGTTCAAGGGCTGGGCTGTCCCCTCCCAGTGCTCCATGGCCGGGGCCCAGGACACTCGAACAGAGCCGAGGGCTCCTGGATGGGGATCAGGCAACGGCCCAGCAGAAAGCTCACAGGAAGAGCAGAGTTTGAACCGTCGCAGGGGCCAGGTGGAGACTGGAATCACACTCCCCACCCCCGGAGCGAAGGACCATCCCAAACTGCCCCATCTTCCACCCCAAGGGTCAGGCGCGGGTCTAACAAACAGAGCAGCCGGGGTATCGATATTAAACCCACAAACTCTCCCCCTCCCTGTGCCCTCTAGGGACAGGCTAAGGGAACGACCCCGTGTGACACCAGTGTGACACCAGTGTGACACCAGAGTGACACCGGTGTGCTCACAGCCGCCCCGCGGAGCAGAGAGCACGTGGATCCTTCGGTGACACCCTGGGCAGAACGGAACAGGCTCATCACAGGGGCTGATCGGCCTCGCCAGGACCCGGCAAACTCATACCAGCTCTGGGCTGTTTGGGCAGGGCCGTTAGCCGCCTCCGTGGTCCCAGGCTGACAGCGGGGCTGCGAATGCACAGGCTTGGCCGGCTCAGCCAGGGTCTTACTCGACAGCAGGGAGAGGACAGAGGAGAGCGAAGGGGAGAAAAAGGACACACCAGGGATGTGGGGCAGCAGGGCTGGGAGTTAGTGGGAGCCGGTGCAGTCGTTTGGGTCCCGCTCTCTGGCCTGGTCAGGGCAGCGCTCAGGCTCAGGGGAGCGGCCCAAGGGCAGAGCCCAGGAGAAGCTGGTGACCATGATGGGAAAGCCCGTTCCTTCCAGCCCGCCCGCCTCCCCACCAGCTCCCTGAAGGCTTTTCGTCAGGCCCCCAAAGGGAGTGTGGGGGGCGGAACAGCCCATCCCCCTCATTAGTGTGCTCACCAATTAGGCCTCATTTTGGCCCATTGATTTCTGGCCCCACTTCTCTTGGTTAGCAGACGTGGGGTTAGCACAGGGCTGGGGCTCTTCTGGGCGGGGGCATTGTCTGGACTAGCCTAGGCTCTCCGTCTGTCTCCCTGGGGCACCTTTTCCCACCGCTGGAATATTTTATAACCCTTTCCCTGCCGTCTCTCCGTTCGGCTGACACTGCGAGCAGGCCAGCGGGGCCCCATGATCACAGCAGCTGCTAACTGAGGGAGAATCACCCGCTGAATGTGCCGCTGGCCCCCTGCCCAGCCAGCCCTGCCCAGCTCCTCCGGCCCGGAGAGCATTAATTAGCCCGAGGACGCGCCCAGCTTTGTACAGGGCCGTGCGGCTTCCCCAGGCAAACCACAGCCCGGGAAGCTCACTTCAATTGCCAAAATTAGCTCCTGAGGCGCAGCCCAGCACAGGGCACAACCCCACCTGCCCTGACATACAACCCACAGCTCCGCTGGCTCGCTGCGGGCCCGGCTGGCAGGTCGCTTCCTGCCCCACGGAGCAGGTGCACACAGGGTAATTTCACATACAAAATGGGAACAATACGGCATGGGATGAAGTGCACCATCGTTGTTAGGCGCTCAATGGCAAGCAGGACTGCCAAGCGTCCCTGGGAGCGTGGCAGTTCTACAATGAAGCTGTGACGGTGCTGCCCGTGGGAGCCAGCTGAGGTCACTCAATTAGGGTGAACTGCAAACAAAACGGGGCAGACAAACCCCAAACGCTGGTGGATCTTCCAATACTTAGATTTACCAACCAGCACAAAACAACTTCTATATTACCATACAGGTTACCCAGAAGTCCAAACAACGCAGTTCCCTTAAAGTAACCAGCCTCAGGCCTTCGTCCCGACACACCTGTCAGATATGATGATGATGATTACTGAGAATCTTATCTCATCATATAAAAGAAAAGGTTCTTCCAATCCCAAAGGATCAGCCACACACCCAGGTTCAATTATAACTTGATCTTACCCAAAATACACGCTTTTAGCCAATTGTTGTTAACTAAACTAAAATTTATTAAAAAATAAAAGAGAGAGAGTGTTGGTTAAAAGATCAATATACAGACAGACTCTTGAATTCAATTCTTGAGGTTTAGATGCATAGCAGAGATAAGCGTGTAGTTGCCAAAAGTCCTTTTAGAAATAGTCCATAGGTTATAGTCCAATGTCCATATTCAGGGTGACTCCAGTCAGTGACTGGGGATCTCAATCCTTATGGCTTAAGGTTCCCCCTCTTGAAACCCAAAGCAGATCTGAGATGAAGCAGGATCGTGTCCCAGGGTTTTTATACATTTCCAGCAGCCTTTTGGCCTGAGAAAACAATAGGCTTAACTCTCCTTCTCCCAAAAAATCCTGGCAATTAGCACAGGGTAATATATCCATTAAACAGTTCAGATACAGGTTACCACAACCTTCAAAGAGACATAGAGACAACAATACTATTTCACTCAGGTGTCTTCCTAAATGTCAATATTCCTTTTTTGATCTTTGAATTAAAGCTATAGCAATAGACAAGACTTGTTTGCTGACATCACAAGACCTGAGCAAACATCTCCCCTTCTATCTCTAACAATGCAGACTTGCATTTCAAAGCTCTATTCATTTACATCTTTTCCTAACAAGTCTCTAAAGTTCAGCCATGGGTTAGGTCAGTCTGTGAGTTAATTAACTCTTTCTGGCCCTGTCATCTTTCAATGAGATATTATATTACACTCCTAACGTCACAGAAGTCCATTGGCATAGTAGACCAAGACTGGCGGAATGGGCAGCGGCTGGAGGAGATCTAGGGGGTTTGATTGTAGGTTCTTGGTACAGGCACAGAGGTTGCAGGACCTGATATAATCTTTGATGTAATCTCATAGGCCTGGCCACCAGAGGCTCCTCGAGACCAGATTGGCCTGAATTGGCCAACACGGCCAGCTGGTGGCGAATTATGGCATAATTTCAACACCTGGAGCCTAGGTTATCCCTCCGGAACATAAAGAAAAGCCTTGCAATAGAAGAGGCCGTTCTGTAGTCGGAATCTGGAGTGGTTGGGTAACCACATCGTTCAGGGTCTGGCAGATCTGGGTCACAAGTGGGTTGTTGGGGAGCAGGGAGCAGATGGAGGACATCAGACTGCTGTCAGTTGTCCTGTTGACAAAGTTGGGCCCCTTGACCATGGTGGCAGAGGGCTTTTCACCAGTTTGAGATGTTAGCCTTTGCAGGATAGGGCATCCGCCTTCCCATTTCTTGCCCCAGGATGATAGGTTACAACAAACCTGACGTGAGCAAAGAAGAGGGACCAGCAGATCCGGGGTTCGTTAAGGAATCTGGCAGTCTGTAGGTATTCCAAGTTCCTATAGTCCATCAGGACTTGGACTGGGAATAGGGCTCCTTCTAGGAGGTGGCACCACTTCTCAGAGCCGTCTTGATATCCAATAGTTCCTTGTCCCAAATATTGTAATTTTTCTCCACTGGAGACTGCTTCCGAGAATAAAAACCACAGGGGTAGAATTGGTTGCAGGGACCCACCTGTTGAAATAATTCTGCACCTATGGCAAAGTTTGAGTCATTGGCCTTGATCATAAATGGTTTAGTGAAATCTGGGTGAATTTGGATAGGTGCCAAGGTGAATGCCCTCTTCAGTCGATCAAAGGCTACTGAACCCCATGGGTTATGGGTGCAATCAGGCTAGAGAATCCTTTAATAAATCACCTGTAAAACTTGGCAAATCCGAGAAATCGCTGCCCCCCCACCTACATCCTTGGGTGTGGCCTAGTTGAATATTGCCACTGCCTTACGAAGGTCCATGCGAGTTCCTCGGGCGAGGGGATCCCAAGAATTCCACCGTGTCCTTATTGAACACGCATTTCTCAAGTTTTGAGCAGAGGTGGTTTTGGCGTCGTCACTCCAAGGGCTGGTCCACACTAGGGGCGGGATCGAACTAAGATACTTCGACTTCAGCTNATTTCTCAAGTTTTGAGCAGAGGTGGTTTTGGCGTCGTCACTCCAAGACAGTGCAGACATGATGACTGTAGGGGTCCTGACTTTCAGAGAAAATGAGGAGCTCATCCAGGTAAAGGACAACAAATTGGTCCAGTATGTCCCTAAAGATGTTGCCAGGGCATTGCACAACCCAAATGGCATGACCATGGCCATGCCTGGTATGGAAGGTGGTCTGCCATTCATCTCCTTCCAGAAGTACCCGTAGTTCAGGTTGTGAGAGGGAGGAAATGTGCCCAAAAGGAGACTCGGCTCCTGACGGGAGGTCAATGGGGCCATCAGAGCTGCGACGAGGCAGTAGGGTGTTGGCTTTCTTTTCATTGACCATGTCGGCATAGTGCTGATATTTAACAGGAATCCCTGGAGCTGTGGAGGAGGTCGTGGGGGTTGCCAGGGTCACCTTTGGATCCTCTCTTAGCATCTCTGAATTCTTTGGAGGACTGAGTAAGCTGCAGTGGGTCGCTGGGGCTGGTTTGGCTCTCAGGAAACAGGCTTGCTGGCGAGACAGGGAACGAGAGCACATCATGCCTGACCACCAGCAGATGCGCAGGTTGTAGGCGATGAGCCTGGGGATGCCAAGGACAACTGGCGAATGCAGTTCACGCATGAGCCCAAACAGAATTTCTCGGTGGCCTCAAAGGGTGCCAGCTGATGGGTGACTGCGCTGCGGGGGGATATTGTGCCTGGGCAGACTCTGGATCCATGGAACTGCCTGAGGCACCCGAATCCACCAGCACCTCGAGATTGGTGTTGGGCATCACAAGGTGCCTGAGCCGGAGAGGGGCTTGGAGAGGCGCTAGACTCTGATTGGCCATCGCTAGCGTACTGGTGCGGGCTGCTGGAGAAAAGGGAAGGGCGCCAGCCCAGCCCACACCCTCCTAACGAGTCTAGGGCTTCGCTTTCTCTGACCCAGGTGCAGATCACACCTTGGCAGGGCAGCTTGACGCAAAGTGTCCTGGTTCCCCACGGTACGGGCATAGGTCCCATGCCCAGTGTCAATTCTCCACGTCTGAAAGGCCGGGCCGGAGCTGCTCCCCTTGCCTGGGTTCGGCGATGGAGAAGGGCCTGGTCATGGGGGCAGAGCCAGCAGGGCTGGTGGGAGCTGGGAGAACTGTTCTGTTTCTTGGCAGCGTTCCATCCGGCGCTTGGTGCACAGGTGGCCTAGCACACCCACGCCGGACGGGGATCACACCCCTGCCAGGTCAGCTGTAATATCCTCACCGGAAACCAGCACGCCCTCTGCCCTGCCCTGCCCATGGCACTGGAGGGGTTAACCCTTGCAGTGCTGAGTCCAGCGGGTGCAATGGGAGGTGCTCCTGGGGAGCGGGAGAGAAGCGAGGCCCAGACGTGGTGCCAGGCCTGGGAACCTGCTGGGGCAGGCAGCAAAGACTCCAGGGTTTAGGCTGCAGCTAGAGGCCAGGGCCGCTCCTGCTCTCTGTGCCGCCCTCGACCTGGCAGGGGTCCAGCCTGGGCTCAGCCAGCACCCGCAAGTGAGGCCGATCCCGCCAAAGCCCCAGTGCTGGAGTTAATGAAGCCCAGCCCAGCGGGGAGCGTGCCTGCCTGAGGCTCAGGCCCGGCCCAACGCACTGAGACCATTGGCTGCGGCTCCCCCCGCGCCGGAAAGAGCCAGAGCCCTGGATGGGCTCACGCGTGTGGGCGGGTGGAACTGCCCCCGCCAGTCCTATTGCTCCCGAGCACAGACGGGTTGAGCAGGAGCCCAGGGGTCTCCAGCTCTGGGGCCACAGGGAGGCTACGACTGGGCTGGCCTGTGGCAGCGCGCCCCACGGCAGTGCCGGTGCCTCTCGCTCCATCATCCGGGCAGCAGACTCCAGCAACGTCACCAGTGTGGTGCTCTGCTCTGTTCAATGTTGTAACAGTCGGCTGCGTGCGTGTGTGTTCTCCCTGTGAGCTGCCCCGGCTCTGCAGATCGCTGGCACAGCAGACCTGAGAGAACCCCCAATGACCACGGTCTCCGATAAGGTACGAAGGCACCCGGCCAGGTTTATTGTCAAACGAAGCACAGTCTCTAGCTCCCCGTAGACTCTACAGGACACACTACAAATATGTGCCCCTGACAATGGACCGGCTCAGTCAGTGGCGGGACTCTCCACTGTCCCCTTGGCCGGACAAAGACAACTCCTTGGGTAAATTCTTATCCACAGGTACAAACAGGTTACACATCACTCCTGACGTATCGACGTGCAACCTCTCTGCGAGTTGGGGTGCTGCCTCTCCCCTGGCACATGTGGGTTTGAACAAGTCTGTCCATCAGATTATCCTTTTGACCCTGTCTTTTAGGAAGGGTCAGCCTGTTCCTCATTATCTCTGGAATGTGTTTGTACCGGACTGTTCTGGTGCCATCCTGGTCCATGTTTATCCTATTAGTGCTTGATACCCTTTAGCTATGGGTATACATCCAATTAGCAGCCTTCTTCTTGCCAGCTTCTGTGAGCAGGGCCTGCCTCTGGCTCACAGCTTAACTTTGCTTTATGTTAACAAAGTCTTGACCATTACTTTAGCTCAGGCCTCAGGCCTCATACCAGGCCTCTGATACCAAGGGTTTGTGTTTCAGGGCCTCATCTTACTACACCCTGTGATGGGGCAAACGCCGCCCTTCCCTGGAGAGAACCCGAACTGCTGCATCGGCTCCTTGCTGCTGGGGGCGGAGGGCAAATGCTGCTCTTGCTCCCCCCATGCAGCTCCCTTAACGCCCCTCCTCCATGGCGGGGCGGGGATGCGCCCCGAGAGCAGCAGGGGCCCCGTGGGGCTGACAGAGCAGGGAGATTCAGCTCCAGTCCACGTGGAGGGGAGTTCCCATGGCCCCAGCCACCACAGGCCCTGGCTCGGGCCCCCAACTGCACCTCCAGCCCCATGAGTCCCAAACCCTCTGCAAATGCCCAGGAATGACCCCTGCAAGAGCTCGCCCCATAGTGGGGCAGAGAGGGGCAGGGCCCAGCTAACTGGAACCTAGGAGTCCTGGCCCATTCGAGCACGCTCCCCGCATTAGGAGGACAGGATGGGGGGGAGGGGGGGGGAGCCCACACTGCATCGGGGCAGAGCCGTGGGGCGGCTCATCCCACGCCCCGGCCCGGGCCCTCACGCCGTCTCCTGCGCCAGGCGATAGTCGTACAGGCTGCCACGCTCCGGGAAGCTCCTGGCGTCAGGCGGCTGGTGCCGCTCCACGGAGCCCCCGGCGTCAGCAGCCGGCCCAAAGCCACCCCCGCCAGGGGTCTGCAAGCGGAAGACGTCCTGTGGGGAGGGGAGGGAGGGGAGACGGTGAGAGGAGAAGGGGGCTGTCCCCGGACCCTGCCCAGACAGGAGCCGCCAGAGAGGGGAATCAGACCAGGTCAACCCAAGGAAAGGTGTGGCTAGTACAGCCGGACCGCAGCACAGCCGTGCCAGGCCCACCCCCCACCGGGAGAGCCGGGCCAGCCAACTCCCCTCCTCCCCCCCCAGCCAGGGGGGTGCTGGACTCTTACCCCGGGGAGCACTCGCACTGACGTCTTCCCCCCAAGGTTGATGGTTCGTCCGTCTCTGCGGATCAGCAAGTTCAGCCCGGGGGAGCCAGAGTCCCCCCCTGCCCAGGAGAGACGGGGGGTCAGAGGGAGGGTAAATGGGGGGTCAGAGGGAGGGTCAAATGGGGGGGCAGATGGGGATACCACGAGGGGGTGGGGGTTAGATCTAGGGTTGCCAACTTCCTAATTGCAGATAATGGAACACCCTTGGCCCGCCCCCTACTCCACCCCTTCTCCAAGGCCCCGTCCCCTGCTCACTCTATGCCCCCTCCCTCTGTCGCTTGCTCTCCCCACCCTCGCTCACCGGGCTGGGGCAGGGGGTTGAGCTGCAGGCTCCGGGCTGGGCCTGAGGGGTTTGGAGGGTGGGCTGGGGCTCTGGGCTGGTGCAGGGGATTGGGGTGTGGGAGGGGGTGAGGGCTCCGGGGTGGGGCCAGGGATGAGGGGTTGGGGTGTAGGAGGGGGCTCCGGGCTGGGCCTGAGGGGTTTGGAGGGTGGGCTGGGGCTCTGGGCTGGTGCAGGGGATTGGGGTGTGGGAGGGGGTGAGGGCTCCAGGGTGGGGCCGGGGATAAGGGTTTTGGGGTGCAGAAGAGGGCTCTGGTCTGGGGCCGAGGGGTTCGGTGTGTGGGAGGGAGCTCAGGGCTGGGGCAAGGGGTGCAGGCTCCAGGCGATGCTGACGTCAGGCGACCCCCGGCATTTCCCAGGGACGGAGGAAGTCTGCGTGGCGCCCAGATGTCCCTCCGGCTCCTAGGTCGAAAACCAGATGCCTGGCAACCCTAGTTAGATGGGGGGTCAGAGGGAGGGTAGATGGGGTGACAGAGGGTAGGGGTCAGACGGGGAGGTCAGAGGGAGGGTAGATGAGGGGTCAGAGGGAGGGTAGATGGGGTGACAGAGGGTAGGGGTCAGACGGGGGGGTCAGAGGGAGGATCAAATGGGGGACAGCTGGGGATCCCTCGAGGAGCTGGGCAGTGAGATGGGGACAGGGAGTGAAGGGGTGCAGAGGGGAGGGGATGGGGGCCAGGTGAGGGGCGGGAACAGGCCGGACCATGGCGGGGGCTCACCGTGCAGGCCGTAGGGGTGGAAGGCCCGGCGCTCGCTCAGCACCGACAGCACCAGCTCCTCACGGAAGAGCAGCTCACGGATCACCCCGTCCCCGCCCCGGAACCGCCCGCTGCCCCCGCTGCCCCGGCACAGCTCGAAGCAGCGCAGGATCACTGGGTACCTGGGAGGGGGAAGGGAGCGTCACTGGGGAGATGGGTGACACACACACCCCCCCCCCACTGGCAGGGCACCCTCCACCCCGTCCCACTGCACACACTGCCACTGCCCGAGCAGAGAGCGGGGAGACCCTGGGACCCACAGCCAGCTCAGCCCCCCCAGCCAGAGGTTACAGGGGCCAAGGACACTAAACCCCAAGGGCCCATCGGCTCGGTGGGGGCCCCTAAAGAGCTGGGGTTACCCCAAAGGTCTTGGGAGTCCTGGCTGCTGCCACTCCCACACCAAGGGACCCCCCACTCCATCCAGCCCCCTCCCAAGGCCCTTCTCCCAGACTCCCTGCCCCGTGTCCCCCAAGGAGGTGTGGCCCTAGCCGAGAACCCTGCAAAGACGGGGTGCTCCCCATGGGGCCCCAGACCCACACCCACCGTTTCTCCAGGATCTCGGGGTCAGTGATGCGGGTGTTGGTCATGTGGGTGTGCACCCCGCTGCGCCCATGCCAGTAGGGCCCGGCCCCCGCGCCGCCCGCCACCGTCTCGTAGTAGCCCACGTGCTCGTTCCCAAACGTGACGTTGTTCATGCAGCCCTGGAGCGAGGGGATGTGAGATGGAGGGAGAGCCGGCCCCGGGGTCCCCGACGGGAGAGCCGGCCCCAGGCCCCTCGACGAGAGAGCCGGCCCCGGGGTCCCTGACGGGAGAGCCGGCCCCGGGCCCCTCGACGGGAGAGCCGGCCCCGGGGACCCCGACGGGCGAGCTGGCCCCGGGCCCGGCGACGGGAGAGCCGGCCCCGGGGTCCCCGACGGGAGAGCCGGCCCCAGGCCCCTCGACGGGAGAGCCGGCCCCGGGCCCCTCGACGGGAGAGCCGGCCCCGGGCCCCTCGACGGGAGAGCCGGCCCCGGGTCCCCGACGGGAGAACCGGCCCCGGGCCCCTCGACGGGAGAGCCGGCCCCGGGGTCCCCGACGGGAGAACCGGCCCCGGGCCCCCCGACGGGAGAGCCGNACCGGCCCCGGGCCCCTCGACGGGAGAGCCGGCCCCGGGCCCCTCGACGGGAGAGCCGGCCCCGGGGTCCCCGACGGGAGAGCCGGCCCCGGGCCCCCCGACGGGAGAGCCGGCCCCGGGGACCCCGACGGGAGAGCCGGCCCCGGGGACCCCGACGGGAGAGCCGGCCCCGGGCCCCTCGACGGGAGAGCCGGCCCCGGGGTCCCCGACGGGAGAGCAAACCCACCCTGTGCCAGCCAGCCCCCTGCTGTGGGGTCCTGGTCCAGAGGAGAGGCAGTCCCAGCCCCGTGCCAGGCCCCACCCCAAGGGACGCCTCCAGCCGCCTGGGCCCGTTCAGCAGGGAGCTCCCCTGGGCGGGGCACAGCCTCCAAGCTGCCCGTGCCCTTCGCCCGCAGGCTGGAGGAATCGCCAGGCCCCACGTGCCCCTGTCCTAGCCCCAGCCAGGGAGAGCCCCAGGGCCCAGCTCCACGCCCCCCCCCCTCACCTGGGAGGCGGCGCAGGCCCCAAAGGCCCTGAAGATCACGTCCCCCACCCTCTGCGAGGTCAGCACGTTGCCCCCCACCACGGCAGCCTCCGGGGACGGGCCCAGGATGGAGCCCTTGGGAATGAGAACCTGCACCGGGGCGAGGCAGCCCTGTCGGGGGGCAGAAGGCGTCAGGCTGCCCCGAGCACCCGCCCCCCTGCCCTCCGCCGAGCCGGGGCTGAACCCACCGCTCCAGGCCAGGGCGCAGCCACAGGGGGCACAGAGCGGGCCGACAGCTCCCAGCGCGCCCTGCCCCAGCCCCACCCAGACACCTCAGCTCCCAGCACGCCCGGCCCCACCCCCCCCCCTGCCCGCCCCCCCCCCACACCCCACCCCCCAGCGCGCCCTGGGCCAGCCCCGGCCCCCCCCCCCCGCCCCGCCCCGGCCCCCCCCCGAGGCCTCCGCTCCCAGCGCGCCCCGTGCCCGCCCCAGCCCCCCCCCCCCCGCGCCAAGCCGTGCCCCCCCCGGGCCCGCCCCGGCCCCCCCCCGAGCCCTCAGCGCCCCGCGCGCCCGGCCCCAGGCGGCGGCCTCAGGTCCCCGCGCGCGGTGGGCCAGCCCCACCCGGAGGCCTCCGCTCCCCGCGCGCCCGGCCCCAGCCCGGGACCTCAGCTCCCAGTGCGCCCTGTGCCAGCCCCCCCCCCACCCCCAGCCCCCCGCCCCCCCCCGGGACCCCCGCTCCCGCCCCCCCCGCCCCCGGCCCCACCCACAGCCCTCAGCCCCCGCCCCCACCGCGCCCTCTGCCCGCCCCACCCCCAGACCTCCGCCCCCCGCCCCCCCCCCGCCACCTCAGCCCCCCGCGCCCCCCGCCCCCGCCCCGCCCCGCGGCCCCCGCCCCCCGCCCGCCCCGCGCCAGCCCCGGCCCCACCCAGAGACCTCAGCTCCCAGCGCGCCCTGTGCCAGCCCCGGCCAGAGACCTCAGCTCCCAGCGCGCCCTGTGCCAGCCCCAGCCCCACCCAGAGACCTCAGATCCCAGCGCGCCCTGTGCCAGCCCCGGTGCCACACAGAGACCTCAGCTCCCAGCCCTGCTGTACCCCGGCCTGCAGCACCCATCTCAGCTCAAGGAGGAGCAGTGCATGTGGGGATCTGGGGACAGCTGCGCTCTGCTGCGTGTCTTGCTCTTGGGATCCCTGGCATGGGGGCACAGTCTGGGGGGTGCTCCGGTGTAAAGGGGCTCGGGCACATACCCCCCAACACCCTCCATTCTGCCCTGCAGACCCCTCTCCCCCCTGGCCTGGGGCCTCACCCCTGAGACCAGCCCGGGGGCAGTGACTGGCTGCTGCGTGCTAGGAGTTTGCTGGGTCTCAGCTCAGTTCGTAGTGGGCAGGTCCCCCCCACAACACTAACTGTCCTGTTGCTGGCACAGACCGAAGGGAGAGCAGGCTGGGGGGAGCCGAACTGCCCCCCGGCGCCCCAGGGCGGGGCCCCACCTGGTTGAGCGGGACGTCCTGGCCCACCATGCAGCGCAGGCAGTAGATCAGTGCCGAGAGGGTGATGGCGCGGGGCGCGTTGCAGTTCCCATGCACCTCGGGGCCCGAGCCGGAGAAATCAAACACCGCGCTGCCCTGCAGAGAGCCGGGCTCAGAACGGGGCTCTGCCCCCCCCCCCCCCCCCAGGGCGAGACGCGCGCGCGCGACCCCCCCCCCCCCCCCTCCCCCCCCCCCCCCCCCGGGGGCCGGCCCAGCCGCCGGGCCCGCCCCCGGCCCAGCCCCCCCCCCCCCTGATAGGGGTCACCCCAGCCGCCTGGCCCCCCTTCATCCCAGCCCTTCCCCCCCAGACTAGGGGTCACCCCAGCCACCTGGCCCCCCCTTCACCCCAGCCTGGGTCAGCCCAGCACCCACCTCCCCCCCAGATAGGGGTCAGCCGAGCCACCTGGCCCCCCTTCATTCCAGCCCTTCCCCCCCCAGACTAGGGGTCACTCCAGCCGCCTGGCCCCCCTTCATCCCAGCCTGGGTCAGCCCAGCACCCACCTCCCCCCACTCTGGGGTCACCCCAGCAGCCCGGCCCCCTTCATCCCATCCTGGGTCAACCCAGCACCCACCTCCCCCCCAGATAGGGGTCAGCCGAGCCACCTGGCCCCCCTTCATTCCAGCCCTTCCCCCCCAGACTAGGGGTCACCCCAGGAGCCTGGCCCCCCTTCACCCCAGTCCCCCTCTCCACCCGTTCCTGGGTCAGCCCAGCACCCACCTCCCCCATCAGAGTTGCCCCGATATCCTAGCTCCTCCCTCCTCCCCCACAGATTCACCCCCCTTGAGTCACCCCCAGCCCCCTCCCTGCTCACCCATCAGATGGGAGGTTACCTCTGCCCCTGGGTCCCCCACCTTTGGGTTAACTCTCCTCCTGCCAGCTGGCTCCCCCCAACTCTCTCATCCTCCTGCTACCCCCCAGTTCCTCCCCCTGCAGATCCCCCTCCCCCCAAGAGCTCCCGACGTCAGCCCCGACCCCGAGCAGAGGGGCCTGGCTCACCTCCTGTGGGTCCACCTCCACCTTCAGCCGGATGGGGGAGCCGTCGTCCATGTGATCCTGCGCCTGCACCGCCATGGGGCGCGTCGCTCCCCCGCAGCGAGCGGCGAAGTCCTTCAGCATGTCCCGCACCGCCACCTCCGCGTTGGCCTGTGGGGCAGAGCGAGGCAGTGAGGGGGGGCGGGGGCTGCCCCAGGGCCGGGGCGCTGATGGGAACGGGAAGTGGGGGGCAGGGGAGCCCAGGGGTCCTGCTGCTTTGCACACAGATCAGGGCACACCAGCCCCAGGAACCCAGGCCAGGCCCCTCTCCTGCAGCCCTGCCCCCCTTACCTGGATGTGTGCCATGTAGGCCTGCACCACCTCCAGCCCGTACAGGCCAATCAGCTCGCTCACCAGCTGGATCCCCTTCTGATTGGCTGCCACCTGCGCCCGCAGGTCCGACAGGTTGTCCTGGAGTTTGCGGGTGCCGCTGCTGCCTGGGATGTGGCTGGGGGCCATCAGGGCCTCGGTCACAGCTACTGAGAGGAAGGGCTGGTGTGAGCGGGCCCCTGGAGACAGGTGCCAGGATGCACCACGGGCTGCACTGCATGCTGGGATATTCGCTCCCCACGGGGCACACTGGCTCCCAGGGTCCCGATTGGGCAGGACGGTGCTATCGGGGGGCGAGATCTACCCAATCCCCAGCCTGGGGCGTTGGGGGCGGCAAACACCCCATGAACAAATCCTGCCCCGCCCCCGCAGGACTCGGAGACCCTGCTGGCGTGGAAGGGGAGCTCATGCCAGGGTCAGGACGGCGGCTCCCCCGCGGCCAGAGCGCAGGGATCCCTTTGGGGGTCTCCCATCCGTATGCAAAACCAGCCCAAGGCTGCTTAGCTGCTCCCCCCAGCTCATGCATGGAGCCCCCATCCTGCCCCCAGCAGACTCACCCTCCTCCTGGAAGACTCCGTCCTTCACCAGCTTAAAGGAGACGAAGACGGCGCCTTCCTCCTGCAGCGCCTTGGAGTGCGGGGGCATGGAGCCGGGCGTGATGCCGCCGATGTCCGCGTGGTGCCCACGGCTGGCGACGAAGAACACGGGCCTTGGCACCCCTGGCCAGAACACCTGGGAGGGGAGAGCAGCTGGAATCGGGGCCAGGGACCCACGTGCCCTGCAGGGGCTCAGGGCAGGGCACAGCAAGGTGTGGGGCAACCCCCACCCGCTGCCCTGAGTCACCAGCCTGCCAGCCCTGCTTGGCCCCTGGCCTCTCTGCTGAGGCCACAGTGCCCTGGGGGCTGGCACCTCTGGGGTGGGGACAGCGGCCTGCTCAGGACTGGGCTGAGACCCATAAACTCATGTCACTCGTGGGCCCCAGGGCTGCCCCCAGACAGAGAACGGCTTGTGGCTGGATCTGACACGGGGAGCTGCAGCCAGCGGCACCAGCTGCCCCTTGCCCGGGCCCTGCCGGTGGCACTCACGGGTGTGATGACAGTCAGGTCTGGGAGGTGGCTGCCCCCCGCACACGGGTGGTTGCTGAGGATCACGTCGCCCTCGTTCAGGTCAGCCCCGAGGTTCCGGATCTGAAACGGCACCGAGAGCGGCGCTCAGGGGGAGCCGCCAGCCCTGCCCACGAAGCGCAGAGCAAGGGCGCAGGGGGATGCCCAAGAGGGGTGTGCCGGGGTTGCGCCTACCTGGAACTGGACGGCCTCCTGCATGGCACCCAGGTGCACGGGGATGTGGGGAGCGTTAGACACCAGCCCCCCGTCCGGCCCGAAGAGGGCACACGAGAAGTCCAGCCGCTCCTTGATGTTGGTGGAGATGGCCGTTCTCTGCAGGATCCGGCCCATCTGCTCTGCAGGGCGAGATGAAGCGACTGCTACCGATGCCAAGGAGGGAGCTGTTCCATAGGAATCCCCAGCCCCAGGGGCACCCCCCACGGCCACACAACCACCCTTCCCACAACCTAGGCAGCTCAGCAGGCCGGGCAGAGTCCCCCTCCATCCCTGGCTCCAGCTGGCATCACAGGTCCGTCTCTCCCCCACTTCCCCAGCACCAGCCTTTCTGCACTTCACATCACGCTCTCCGTGCACGAGCCTTCTTCACCGCCGCTCCAGCGCCTCTAGGGCTCTGTATCATGGACCCGGCAGCTCCTCCCAAATCTCAGCCACAAACGCCTCTCACCTCCCTGTCCTACATGCCTCTCGTGCCCCACGCCCCCTGCCTGAACCGGGGCAACCCTTGGGCGACAGTTTGTTTGAAAGATGCTGTATGAAATGCAGCTGCCTCTGGGGTGGAGCATGGAACAGCTGGGTAACAGCCACACAGCAGGGCACTTCAGCAGCTTGGGACAGGAAGTGAAGGAGAGTCTGTGCTCCAGCTGAAGCTGCAGGGGGAATTTGGAGAGGCAGAAGGAGCTCCACCTGATTAGAATGGGGCCAGGACAGTGGGATTAACACCCCGACTCTGGGGTAGGTGTGCCAGAGACCCTAGCAACACATCCAGCTGCGCAGCGCCCCCTAGTGCTGCACTGGGGTCAGCACCAACTGCAAGGGGACTGTGTCCCCTACTGGGCCCCCATGCTGCTCCCGGCAACTTCTGGCATCCTGGGAAGTCTCCCATCCAAGCACTGCCCTGCCCAGCCCCCCGGGCTTGTGGGATGGGCCCAGCTGAGAGCACTCAAAGTGGGGAGTTGCTGTAGTATTTTTATGAAGCCTAAGTGTGGCTCAGTTTCCCCTATGTGGCGACCGTCGTGGGGGGAAGGGGGCTGTTTTGTCTGAAATGGTGATGGGGCTGCTGAGGCCTAGTGGTCGGAGCCAGACTCAGGCGTCCGGACGGGGTTGGCGTGAGAGCAAGGCTGGGGCAGGACTAGGAACAGGGTGGGCCTGGGCCCAAGAGCAGGCTCAGGCTGGGGGCTCTGTTGTCACTGTCGGGCAGGAGAGAGTTCCAAGCCCTGGCGTCACACTGAGCAGACTGGGCGGCTGTGTGACGTTATGAGTGTAATGTAATATCTCATGACAGGGCCAGAAAGAGTTAATTAACTCGCAGAATAACCTGAACTAGGGATGAGCCTTAAAAACTGGTTAGAAAGATAGGTAAATAAATAAAGCTTTTAAACGCAAGTCTGCATTGTTAGAGGTCTCAAGGGTAAATGTTTGCACAGGTCTTGTGGTGTCAGCAAACAAGGCTTGTCTATATGTCTCTTTAAAGGTTGTAGTAACCTGTAGCTGAACTGTTTAATGGATAAATTACCATGTGCTAATTGCCATGATGTTTAGAGGAAGAAGAATTAAGCCTGTTGTTTTCTCAGGCCAAAAGGCTGCTGAAAATGTATAAGAACCCTGGGACATGATCA
>QXTE01000351.1:921515-940862 GCA_003942145.1 Platysternon megacephalum | reverse complement strand
GGGCCAGTGCACATAAATGCCTGACACTTTGTCTCCTGGCAACTGATGGCCTGGGCCCCTCCTCTGCAAAGGTGCCAACTGAAGGTGTTGGAGACAAAGAGGTCAGGTGACCTCCTAGCCCGGGAAAGGGACAAAGCCCAGAGGAGGAGGGGCTGGAGGGTTTTTCAGTTTGGAGCTGGCTGGGGAAACGGAGGGGTGCCTGGACGGGGCTCTGGCCCCCCTGGGGCCCCAAGATGGACCTAACTGAGGGGGTCCTGTTGTCTGTACCTGCAAGACCTGTTTTAGACCATGTTCCTGTCATCTAATAAACCTCTGTGTTACTGGCTGGCTGAGAGTCACGTCTGACTGCGAAGTGGGGGGGCAGGACCCTCTGGCTTCCCCAGGACCCCGCCTGGGCGGACTCGCTGTGGGAAGCACACGGAGGGGCGTATGCTGAATGCTCCCAGGAGAGACCCAGGAGGTGAAGACGTGTGAGCTTCTTGCCCTGCAGACAGTCTGCTCCGAGGGAGAGGAGGCTCCCCAGAGTCCTGCCTGGCTTTGTGGGGAGCAGCTCCAGAGCATCGCCCGGGGACTCCGTGACAGCGACGTCCCAGCTTCCCCAGCCCCCGCCCAGCACCGGGCCTCGCCTGCCCTAGGGGAGCCCATCTGGGGGAGCCAGGGTCCCCTGCCGCGTGCAAAGGAGCTCAGACCCTCCCCACCCGTCACAGGGAGAGACCCACCTCCCATGTCGAAGCCGATCACAGGCTGCCCGTCCTCCTGGCTGTGGGTGGTGATCGCGTAGCCCACAACGCCGCCAGCGGGGCCAGACAGGATGGCCCGGGAGCCACTGAACTGCCCCATGGGGGTCAGGCCCCCGTCGGAGCGCATGAAGAGCACCTGGGTGTCCTGCAGGGGGAGCCAGAGAGAGCAGGTGAGCCTGGAGCCAGGTGGGACGAGGGCAGGAGGCAGGAACCACGGTCCCCAGCTGGGTGACAGGCAGTGCCAGGGTGGGTTCACAAGGCCAGCAAACCGGGACGGGCCCTGGGACAGAGGCTGGAGCCAGGTAAGGGGCTCTGGGATGTGCCCCAGGCAGGGAGAGGGGCCCTGACACAGGGCCATGGACCAGGCACAGAAGAGGGGAGCCGGGAGTGACCATGTGGGGAGGTGAGAAGAGCCCCGTCTGCCTGGCTCGGTGGGGCAGCCCCAGGGGACTGTTCAGGGCAATGCCCGCCCAGCCGCTGGGGCAGTCAGGGCACGGCAGGCCCCTGGAGGCGATGCGCCGCCACACTCACCTGGAGCTGCTGGCTGAAGCTGGCGCGGAAGCCATCGAGGTAGCGGCGGATGCAGGGGGTCAGGTAGGCATCGGCGCAGGCGGTGTACCCGCGCGGCACCACCCGCACCATGGGCATCACCGAGGAGGACAGAGACACGTGCTGGAAGCCCAGCTCCAGGGCCAGCGCCCCCACCTGCTGCTCATGGGCTGGCCAGCTGCCAGGGAGAGAGAACGGAGTCAGGGGCCTGGGGAGAGCCGTGGGGCAGGGGCGCCCGTTTCCCCAGAGCAGGGCACCCCCGCCCCAAGCCAGACGGGAGAGCTCCCCGGCCCCCTGGGGCACCGAGCCGGGCAGTGCCCAGCGTGGGGGTGGCACAAGGCTGACCTGTTCCCCATGCCCAGCCCAGCCTTGGTTTTGGAGGTGCAGCCTCCAGCCCCGACTGGCTCCGAGCACCGCGAGTGGGGTGGGGACCAGCGCCCACTCGGGTCTAGGCTGAGCCCAGTGCTCATCTCACCCCTGCCCCTGTGCCCTTGGGGATGCCCCTCACGCCCCCCCAGCACGTCACCGCACACCTGCTCCACCCGGGGCCATGTAGGCAACAGGGGGCCCACACGGGACTCACGCGTAGGAGTGCAGGAGCACCACGGCCAGGCTCCGGATCCCCCGCGCCAGCAGCCGCTGCAGGTCTCTCCGCAGCACGGCCAGGTCCACGGGGTGCTGCACCACCAGCGAATCCCCCGTCACGCCTGGGGAGAGGATGGAGCCACGGTAGAGGGGCCCACGCATGCAAACCGCAGCCCCAATGCCCCCTGGAGGCCATGGGGCAGAGGGACAGAGAGCAGGGCAATGTGGGGAGGGGACTGGCTGAGGACGGGGGGGGGGCGAGGGGAGGGGTAATTGGGGCATTGGGGAGACAAAGGCACACGGGCTGAACCCCCTCCATGGCACTGCCCTGGGTATGCACCCAGGTCCTGCCAGCCCTGACTGCCCCCTGCCTCTGCTGCTCTCCGCCCGGCTCCAAACACCAACCTGAGAGTGCCTGGCCGGGGTCGGCCCCGGGGAACTGGCAGCCAGCGCGGTGCAGGATCAGCCGCTCATCCACCTCGACCACCTCCTCATACAGCACCTCGGGCACTGCCACCGCCTGGGAACCGACAGAGAGGGGCCCGGTCACTGCCAGGCCGGGGGGGCTGGAGTGTGGAGACCAGCCCCAGGGCAGGGCCAGTCGCGCGCCCCCTGCATGGTCTGGGGCAGACCCAGGGATTGGCTCTCGTCCCAGCACGCTGGGGGGCAGGGGGCTCATCCTCCCGCTCCTTGCTGCAGTTCACTCCATCGCTCTGGTCTCCTGCTGCCACCCCCTGCCCTCCAAGCGCTTTCCTCGGGGGGGTGCATTGGGGTCCCCACTCCCGGGGTGAGGCTGCTGCCTGTGCAGCCCCGCCACGTCCTGCCGCACCCCACTGACCCAGGTCTCTCTCCGCTGCTCCGGCTCCCCACAACTCCCGCCCACTGGGTGGGTTCTCTGCCCACCGCTCGCCCGCCGCTGGTGAGGGGCTGAGTCATAAGAACATAAGAACGGCCGTACCAGGTCAGACCAAAGGTCCATCCAGCCCAGTATCCTGTCTACCGACAGTGGCCAATGCCCGGTGCCCCAGAGGGAGTGAACCTAACAGGCAATGATCAAGTGATCTCTCTCCTGCCGTCGATCACCACCCTCTGACAAACAGAGGCTAGGGACACCATTCCTTACCCATCCTGGCTAATAGCCATTAATGGACTTAACCTCCATGAATTTATCCAGTTCTCTTTTAAACAATGTTATAGTCCTACCCTTCACAACCTCCTCAGGCAAGGAGTTCCACAAGTTGACTGTGCGCTGTGTGAAGAAGAACTTCCTTTTATTTGTTTTAAACCTGCTGCCCATTAATTTCATTTGGTGACCCCTAGTTCTTGTATTATGGGAATAAGTAACTAACTTTTCCTTATCCACTTTCTCCACATCACTCATGATTTTATAGACCTCTATCATATCCCCCCTTAGTCTTCTCTTTTCCAAGCGGAAGAGTCCTAGCCTCTTTAATCTCTCCTCATATGATCCCGCCAGGACCCTCTGACTCAGCCCGGCCCCCTGGCCTGGGAGGCCCCTGGTTCAGCCTCAGTAGCTTCATTTCCTCCCCCTTCCAGATGGTCCTGGAGGCGACTCCCCCGCCCCGGCTCTGGCTCCTTGCTGCAGTCAGTCAAGGGCCCCACCAGGACCGGCTGCTCAGGGCTCCAGGGCTCTGATCTCTCTCTCCCAACACAACGTCCCAGCAGCACCGTCACACAGGAGTTTAACCCCTCTCGCCCCAGAGAGGCTAAGGGTACGTCTACACAGCAAACCGCGGCACCGTCTCAGGACCCGGGCAGCTGCCTCGGGCCCGCGCTACGGAGCTAACGATAGCAGTGCAGACNACCAAAGGTCCATCCAGCCCAGTATCCTGTCTACCGACAGTGGCCAATGCCCGGTGCCCCAGAGGGAGTGAACCTAACAGGCAATGATCAAGTGATCTCTCTCCTGCCGTCGATCACCACCCTCTGACAAACAGAGGCTAGGGACACCATTCCTTACCCATCCTGGCTAATAGCCATTAATGGACTTAACCTCCATGAATTTATCCAGTTCTCTTTTAAACAATGTTATAGTCCTACCCTTCACAACCTCCTCAGGCAAGGAGTTCCACAAGTTGACTGTGCGCTGTGTGAAGAAGAACTTCCTTTTATTTGTTTTAAACCTGCTGCCCATTAATTTCATTTGGTGACCCCTAGTTCTTGTATTATGGGAATAAGTAACTAACTTTTCCTTATCCACTTTCTCCACATCACTCATGATTTTATAGACCTCTATCATATCCCCCCTTAGTCTTCTCTTTTCCAAGCGGAAGAGTCCTAGCCTCTTTAATCTCTCCTCATATGATCCCGCCAGGACCCTCTGACTCAGCCCGGCCCCCTGGCCTGGGAGGCCCCTGGTTCAGCCTCAGTAGCTTCATTTCCTCCCCCTTCCAGATGGTCCTGGAGGCGACTCCCCCGCCCCGGCTCTGGCTCCTTGCTGCAGTCAGTCAAGGGCCCCACCAGGACCGGCTGCTCAGGGCTCCAGGGCTCTGATCTCTCTCTCCCAACACAACGTCCCAGCAGCACCGTCACACAGGAGTTTAACCCCTCTCGCCCCAGAGAGGCTAAGGGTACGTCTACACAGCAAACCGCGGCACCGTCTCAGGACCCGGGCAGCTGCCTCGGGCCCGCGCTACGGAGCTAACGATAGCAGTGCAGACGTTCCTGCTCGGGCTGGAGCCGGGCCCTGAGACCTGGCGGGGGCAGTCTCGGATCCTAGCCTTCAGCCCAAGGCCAAACGTCTACACTGCGTGTGGAGCCCGGGGCCCTGAGTCAGCCGACCCGCTGTGTGGACATACCCGAAGGGAGTCGGTGGCTCAGTCCAGTCCCACCAGACCCTTCCATCTAGAACAGGCCCCAGAGCCGACAGCCAGCGCACGACCCTCCCCCCCGCCCGCCTGTGTGCTCAGTGACCGAGCTGCCTGGACTGGGGCTCTCTGGGGTCACCCCTGTGGTGCATGGTGTGACGAAGTGGGACTCTTCTTAATGTTTCCTCTGAATACTGTGTGGGTGCCTCAGTTTCCCCTATGCAGTTCTTAGGTATCTAGGTGGGGGGATCAGGGGGTGTGATTGTTGCAGAGCCCAAGAGGGCCAGTGTGATGCTGTCTGCACAGAGAATGGCCGACACTCTGTCTCCTGGCAACTGATGGCCTGGGCCCCTCCTCTGCAAAGGTGCCAGCTAAAGGTGTTGAAGAACAAAGAGATCAGGTGACCTCCTGGCCCGGGAAAGGGACAAAGAGAGAGGAGGGGTGTGACGATGCTGCCTGTGGGAGCCAGCTGAGGTCACTCAATCAGGGTGAACTGCAAACAAAACGGGGCAGACAAACCCCAAACGCTGGTGGATATTCCAATACTTAGATTTACCAGCCAGCACAAAACAGCTTCTATAGCACCTCACTGGTTACTCAGAAGTTCAAACAACGCGGTTCCCTTAAAGTGCCCAGCCTCAGGCCTCCGTCCAGACACACCTGTCAGATATGATGATGATTACTGAGAATCTTATCTCATCATATAAAAGAAAAGGTTCTTCCGATCCCAAAGGATCAGCCACATACCCAGGTACAATTATAACTTAGATCTTACCCAAAACACACGCTTAGAGCCAATTCTTATTAACTAAGCTAAAATTTATTTAAAAAGAAAAGAGAGAGAGAGAGTGTTGGTTAAAAGATCAATATACAGACAGGCTTGAATTCAATTCTTGAGGTGCAGATGCATAGCAGAGATGAGCTTGTAGTTGCCAAAAGTCCTTTTAGAAATATTCCAGAGGTTATAGTCCAATGTCCATATTCAGGGTGACTCCAGTCAGTGACTGGCTATCTCAATCCTTATGGCTCAAGGTTTCCCCCTCTTGAAACCCAAAGCAGATCTGAGATGAAGCAGGATCGTGTCCCAGGGTTTTTATACATTTCCTGCAGCCTTTTGGCCTGAGAAAACAATAGGCTTAACTCTCCTTCTCCCAAACATCCTGGCAATTAGCACAGGGTAATTTATCCATTAAACAGTTCAGATACAGGTTACCACAACCTTCAAAGAGACATGGGGACATGGGGTCGGATGCGCTGCATCCAAGGGTGCTAAATGAGTTGGCGGATGTGATTGCAGAGCTATTGGCCATTATCTTTGAAAACTCATGGCGATCGGGGGGGGTCCCGGATGACTGGAAAAAGGCTAATGTAGTGCCCATCTTTAAAAAAGGGAAGGAGGAGGACCAGGGAACTACAGGCCAGTCAGCCTCACCTCAGTCCCTGGAAAAATCATGGAGCAGGTCCTCAAAGAATCAATTCTGAAGCACTTAGAGGAGAGGAAAGTGATCAGGAACAGCCAGCATGGATTCACCAAGGGCAAGTCATGCCTGCTAAACTAATTGCCTTCTATGAGGAGATAACTGGCTCTGTGGATGAGTGGAAAGCAGTGGACATGTTATTCCTTGACTTTAGCAAAGCTTTTGATACGGTCTCCCACAGTATTCTTTCCGGCAAGTTAAAGAAGTATGGGCTGGATGAATGGACTATAAGGTGGATAGAAAGCTGGCTAGATCGTCGGGCTCAACGGGTAGTGATCAACGGCTCCATGTCTAGTTGGCAGCCGGTTTCAAGCGGAGTGCCCCAAGGGTCGGTCCTGGGGCCGGTTTTGTTCAATATCTTCATTAATGATCTGGAGGATGGCGTGGACTGCACTCTCAGCAAATTTGCAGATGACACTAAACTGGGAGGAGTGGTAGATACGCTGGAGGGTAGGGATAGGATACAGAGGGACCTAGACAAATTAGAGGATTGGGCCAAAAGAAACCTGATGAGGTTCAACAAGGACAAGTGCAGAGTCCTGCACTTAGGACGGAAGAATCCCATGCACTGTTACAGACTAGGGACCGAGTGGCTAGGCAGCAGTTCTGCAGAAAAGGACCTAGGGGTTACGGTGGACGAGAAGCTGGATATGAGTCAACAGTGTGCCCTTGTTGCCAAGAAGGCTAACGGCATTTTGGGCTGTATAAGTAGGGGCATTGCCAGCAGATCGAGGGACGTGATCGTTCCCCTCTATTCGACATTGGTGAGGCCTCACCTGGAGTACTGTGTCCAGTTTTGGGCCCCACACTACAAGAAGGATGTGGAAAAATTGGAAAGAGTCCAGCGGAGGGCAACAAAAATGATTAGGGGGCTGGAGCACATGAGTTATGAGGAGAGGCTGAGGGAACTGGGATTGTTTAGTCTGCAGAAGAGAAGAATGAGGGGGGATTTGATAGCTGCTTTCAACTACCTGAAAGGGGGTTCCAAAGAGGATGGATCTAGACTGTTCTCAGTGGTACCAGATGACAGAACAAGGAGTAATGGTCTCAAGTTGTAGTGGGGGAGGTTTAGATTGGATATTAGGAAAAACTTTTTCACTAGGAGGGTGGTGAAGCACTGGAATGGGTTACCTAGGGAGGTGGTGGAATCTCCTTCCTTAGAGGTTTTTAAGGTCATGCTTGACAAAGCCCTGGCTGGGATGATTTAGTTGGGATTAGGTCCTGCTTTGAGCAGGGGGTTGGACTAGATACCTCCTGAGGTCCCTTCCAACCCTGATATTCTATGATTCTATGATTCTATGATGGGTTACCTTTGCCAGCATTCCCATAGTTTAAGATATGGCCTGCTAAAATTGGGTCAAACTGAGCCACAAGCTCCAACAATCCCAAGAAATTTCCATTCTGCAATGATCCAAATGTGGCATTTGATCCCCGGAAAGGCAGACCACGTTCAGCTAATGTTTGGAGAACAGCTATAACACGCTGCAAGACATGTTGCCAGTATTCACGCTCCCCTTTAATTTGTTCTTCCAATTTTTGTGTCAATTCAAAGCCCTGTCTTCGATTTAAACATGTCAACATTGAATTTCTGTGAGTAGTGCTATTTTCATGTTGTTCAATTAAAACAGTATTCCGCCAGTCACTAAATCCATCTGCAGCAAACCGGGATGTTGAAGTTTTATATGCAAAAAGTTTGCAAGCAAAACAGTACACAGACCTTGTTGATGGTGAATACAGTAGCCATTCAAGTGTATTTCTCACCATTCGCTTTCATGCCGAAAAATATTTTTTGTGGACAATATCTTGTTTGTTTGCCATTGGTAAAAGTCTGACGTGATTTCTCAAATGGCCCAGTGTGGTGTTGACAGTCATTTGGTCCACGATCTATCCAGTAAGCTACATCATCGGTACTGAAATCAACCCACATACCAGGATCTTTTCTCCTATTATTTACAGCATGAGCAGGTTCAGTCTCTGACACATCCACACCTTCTAGAACAATGTCTGTTTTACCACCAGGAGTAGGATGATCAGTTACAGTCTCTGATTTCCTCGCATTATTTCGATCTATGTTAGTAGGACGCCCCCCTGGTTTAGGTGGGGATAAGTAATAAAAAGAGAACAGAAAAATGGGGGAAAAGTGTGTAGTGGAGTGTAAGGAAGTCTAACAAAGTTCTGATTTTTCCCATGATGACTACTTCGATGCTTTTTTTGAAATATCAAATATCAAATTTTTTCAATAAAAAAAATCTCATTTTTTTTGGTGCCCCCTGCTTTGCTGGTGCCCTAAGCACGTTCTTAGTCGGCCTATTGGGTAATCCAGCCCTGCTTGACACCAAGGGATTCAAGGCTCAGCCCAGGCCATGTACAAGCAGCAGGGGCGGGGGAGCCTCAGGAGAGAGCGGCCAGAGTTGGGAGGATCTGTGGATAGGGATGGAGCAGCGGCAGCTGCCACGTGGCCCCACAGCCAACCCAGTGCAGATAAAGGGAGGCGGGTACTGCAGCCAGAGATTAGCTGCGGAATCCAGCCCAGGCTCCTTCCAAACAATAGGCCCCTTGCACTGGGTTCCCAAGGACATTGTCTGTGGGTCAGTGGACAGGGCCCTCCCGAAGGGCGACTCCCCCAGGGCCTCACATGCTGGATTCACGAGAGCGCCCCGCCGGCTGGAACAACACAGCATGCGCTCCGGCTGCGCCAGCCAATCGCCAGGTGCAGCACACACCCCGCCCGGCCCGGCTGCCCCTGGCATGTGGGAAAGGGGCCCTGGGGTCAGTGGGGGGCTGGTTCACTCAGAGACAGAGCAGGCAGGAGAATCCTGCCCAGATTCCAGATGCTCCTGAACCCAGGAGCTCCTTGCCCTGGTCACACTTGGCACCCAAGGCCACACGAAGCCCTGTCAGCAGTAGAAGCCTGGCCCGGGAGAGGCACACAGACAAAGAGGCAGGGCTGGGGACTCACCAGGTCAAAGATTCTGGGCCGGGCCTGGTTGCCGATGTGCAGGAGATCCCGGAAGCCCTTGGTGATCAGCAGGGCGATCCGCTCCCCCTTGCGCTCCAGCAGGGCGTTGGTGGCCACCGTGGTCCCCATGCGGATCCACTCGATCCGCGATGCATCCAGAGGGTGGTCGCAGGGAAAGGGGGTGCCGCATTCCTGGGGGAAGCTCCTGTCACTGCAGGGCAGTCTCCTCCCACAGCCAGTAACACCCTCCATGGAGCTCAGATCATCTCATGCCCATGAGCCCAGGAGAGGAGAGTCACTGTCCCCAGAGTGCTGGTGGGGAAACTGAGGCGCGGAGGGGAAGAAACTGGTCCAAGGTGATCCAGCGAGCCAGTGGAAGAGCTAGAAACACCCCTGGAGCCTGGCTTCCCAGCCCAGGGCTCTAACCTGGGTGGCCCTTCATGAGCCATGACCCGGCACGACCAAGGTCTCCCCTCCCTCAGGGGGACTCAGGCCAGGCAGCACTCCCTTGGGGAGACCAGGGGGTGCTGGGCCCTCACCGTGACAGATCTATCAGGAGAGCGCCCCCCTCAGGGTATCACACACCGCGCCTCCTTCCTGCACCAAACCCAGCTGGGCCAGGGAGAAACGGCCACCCCCTCCCAGCTGGGCCAGGGTCACACTGATACCTCCCGGGTATATCCAATATAGGCAGCGGGGCCAGAGCCACAGGCAGGATGCGGGTACCTGGATGCTGCTGCGATCCTGGTAGCAAGATGTGCAAGAGACAGACAGGGCGAGAGGCTGCCCAGTCTGCTCTGGGCTATCGGGGCCAATTTGGCTGCAGCCGGGGCAGGCCGCTGGTCAGACGGCGCCCGCTCCGAACTGCTGCGGTGCATTCCTAGCCTGGAAGGTGCTCTGGGCTGACCTGGGCCTCAGGGGGAAAGAGCCCGTGGGACGCAGGGAGTGGGGACTGAACAGGCCCAGTGGGGTGCTCCAGCCCAGCGTCTGTGCCCCACCGCGCCCCTTGGCGCCTGGGCCAGCATAGGCAGCTGCCAGCCAGGGGGCTGGGTGGGCACCTCGGCTCCAGCCATGGGCCCTGGGGTCAGTGCCCGCTCCTGGCCAGGACCGACAGCCTCCCCGGGCCCTGCCCCTCACCTCCTGCAGGATGCGGCGGATGCCCTCGGTGGGCGCATCGCGGTAGCTGGCTGGGTTCTCGGACAGCAGCTTCATCAGGCGGACGCGCCCCCCGGGGCAGCGGGCGAAGAGGTCGGTGAAGGTGCCGCCGCGGTCGATGGCGAACTGGAACTTGCTGGGGCTTGGCCCGGCCATGGCTGGGGGGCAGCAGGAGGGGACGTGCCGGCGGAGCCCGGCGCAGAGGAGAAGGAGCAGCTGGGACAGTGCAGGAGCCCTGGGATGAGCGCTCCGGTCCCGGTCCCCGCCCCGCCTGGCACCAGAGAGCCGCTGCGCGGGGGCCGGGAGGCAGGAGGCGGGGCTGGAGGCGGGGGCCAGGGGCCGAGGCTGGACGGGGAGGAACCAGCGGGCGCGGCTGCGCTGCGCCCTCCGGCAGACCCGGGAGCGCGCAGGGCTTGTCCGCGCCGGGCTCGCTGCGGCTGCCGAGCCCACGCGAGCTTCTCCGCCCGGACTCCGACTCCCCACCCCGCTGCGCCCCGGCCAGGATCCAGCGCTGCCCGCACGGGCTGCGCGAAGCTCCGCTGCGCGGCGCAACCCCGAGCGCTCGGGGGCGCAGAGCCCGCAGGAGACTCGCCTGGCCCCGGCCCGGCCCCGGAGCGGGTTCCCGGGAGCCGGGGCTGCTGCGGGAGCGGCCCGGGCGGTGCAATGCGCTGGAGGGGCTGCAGCAGCGGGGCTCGGACCCCTGTAGGGAGCCCCAGGCCCCAGCCTGGGGAAGCCGGTCCGGTCCGGCAGGGCGGTTCACCGGTCCGGTCCGGCTTCCTTTCACGTCTGGCTCCAGGCGGGCGAAGAGACATAGACGTGGGTGGCACCCAGCTGTCTGGGTCTTGCTCCCCATATCACTGGGACCCTCTGAAAAGCCGATGGCAAACCCAGCTGCCAGGACATTGATACCCAGCCCCAGAGCAATGGACTTCCCAGCCTCTGCTTTGGGAGGCTCAAGTTCTAAGGACTGGGGAGGTGGGGGGCAGTCTGGGCTCCATCAGGAGTCTGGCAGCGGAGGTTGGGGGGGGGAGACAGAACTTGACCCAAGGGTTCAATCCTCTTGTGACCGACTGGGAATTTTTCATAATATTTTGGATGAGTCTTGTGTGTGCCACAGTTTTCCCCCGTGTGTTGCATGATTAACTGGGGGTGTGGGGGGAAGGTTGTTTACTCTTTGCAGAGATCCAGGTGTGACTGACGCCGGGCTGTCTGGGGCCTGACCCCATGGAGAGCCAGGCAAAGACAATGGCCACTCCAATTGCCCGGACATTTGGTACCTAGCCACTGACGACCATGGATGACCGACCCTCTGCAGGAAGCCAGCCCGGTGTGATGAGCTGGAGAACAAAGTGCTGAGGAGGAGGCCAGGTGACCAGGTTCCCCCTGGGATAAAGGACAGAGCAGGGGCCAGGTGGGGTTAAGTGGGGGGCTTCTGGACTAGGACCCCGATGGATTCAAGCTTTGAGCAGGGGGTTGGACTAGATACCTCCTGAGGTCCCTGCAAACCCTGATATTCTATGATTCTAAGCTTCACCGAGTGGTGAGAACCCAGCTCTCTCTCTCTCTCTCTGTGTAGCCTTCTGACCCTGACTTGTGGGATCAGTTATAGTTTTCTAAACCTGACTTTTATCATCACATTTAAGTTAGATTTAATATTATCACTGTTGTTTGACTCCCCTGTGGTTACCTGGCAATAAATAACTTTCATGGTTAAGCTGGTTGCTTCTCTCTCTCTCTCCCTCCCCCTTGTGGGTGTTTTTTGGCTTCCTCATTCGCTCCTCGTAACCAAGCTAAAGATCCTGGCAGCGCCCAAAAGTCCTGTGGGGTTTGCTCATCAAGTGGGTTACGGCCAGAACAAGTGTAACATGAAAGTGGGGATAGAGACGTGCTGAACCTGGGACATATGAGGGTGGCAGATTGAAAGTCCTGCTCGACCCAGCCTGCTCAGGCAGCTCTCTTCCGGTGCGGTGCCCGTGGCACATGAGGGTGATGGCTTGGAGGTGCTGTTCGACCCACCCTGCTGAATCCAGGGGCATATAAGGGGTGAGATTGGGAGTGCTGATTAACCCGGTCTGCTCAGAGGCGCTCTGTTAATGTGTGTGTATGTTCGTCTGACTCTGGGGCTGGAAGAACCCAGCCCGGGGGAGCCTAGGTCCTGCAGGGTATCTCCATTGGGAGGGAACTTGCAGCAGGGAGAAGTAGAGCTCCGTATGAGAACACAAGTGGCACAAGCAGAACATGGATAGAAGTACAGACACCTCTGTGACGGTGCTGCCTGTTGGAGCCAGCTGAGGTCACTCAATTAGGGTGAACTGCAAACAGAACGGGGCAGACAAACCCCAAACGCTGGTGGATATTCCAATACTTAGATTTTCCAAGCCAGCACAAAACAACTTCTCTATTACCATACAGGTTACTCAGAGTCCAAATAACGCAGTTCCCTTAAAGTGCCCAGCCTCAGGCCTCTGTCCAGACACACCTGTCAGATATGATGACGATTACTGAGAATCTTATCTCATCATATAAAAGAAAAGGTTCTTCCAATTACAAAGGATCAGCCACACACCCAGGTCCAATTATAACTTAGATCTTACCCAAAATACACGCTATAGCCAATTCTTATTAACTAAGCTAAAAATTATTTAAAAAGAAAAGAGAGAGAGAGTGTTGGTTAAAAGATCAATATACAGACAGACTTGAATTCAATTCTTGAGGTTCAGATACATAGCAGAGGTGAGCTTGTAGTTGCCAAAAGTCCTTTTAGAAATAGTCCATAGGTTATAGTCCAATGTCCATATTCAGGGTGACTCCAGTCAGTGACTGGGGATCTCAATCCTTATGACTTAAGGTTCCCCCCTCTAGAAACCAAAGCAGATCTGAGATGATGTATGATCATGTCCCAGGGTTCTTATACATTTCCAGCAGCCTTTCGGCCTGAGAAAACAATAGGCTTAATTCTCCTTCCTCTAAACATCATGGCAATTAGCACAGGGTAATTTATCCATTAAACAGTTCAGCTACAGGTTACCACAACCTTCAAAGAGACATAGAAACAATAATACTATTTCACTCAAGTATCATCATAAATGTGAATACTCCTTTTTTGATCTTTGAATTAAAGTTATAGCAATAGACAAGACTTGTTTGCTTACATCACAAGACCTGAGCAAACACCTACCCTTGAGATCTCTAACAATGCAGACTTGCATTTCAAAGCTCTATTCATTTACCTATCCTCCCAGCCAGTCCTTAAAGTTCACCCATAGGTCAGGTTATTCTGTGAGTTAATTAACTCTTTCTGGCCCTGTCACCTTTCATGAAATATTATATTACACTCATAACGTCACAACCTCCCACCCCCCACAAAGAGTAACCTAATAAATGAGCATACCCCAAAGTAACGGGCAAATCTGGTAAGAACTGGACCATGTCCCTAACCATGAAACAGGCCCAGGCCTTTATTGGGATGGTGAGGTTCTGCCGGAGTTTTGCACCCCACTGTCATGGAGTCCCAGGCTGGGTGCTCGGGAACCGCTCTGAATGAAGTCAGCCAGGATTCTGGTGCAGCGTCTCCCCTCAGGGCGCACTCACCAGGGCAAGAAGCTCCCTCAGCTTCTGCACTTCCTGGGTCTGACCTCGGAGCGTTCGGCCCCCTGTTCACCCCGTGAGCTCCCTGTGGCGAGTCCCCCTGGGGAAGCCTTACATGCCCCCAAAGAGCCCTGCCCCCCAACTCCACAGTATTAGTCATCGGGAACACAGAGCAGGACAGAGCTTGTTAGCACAGAAATCAGGAAGTTACAGCAAAGTCCATCTTGGGGGGATCCAGAGCCCTGGGCTCTTTCCCCAAGTCCCAAACCAGGAGACTGACCCCTTCCATCAGCCCAGTCAAGCTCAGCAGCCCCTCCTCCGTGCTTTGCCTCCTTCCAGGGCAAACAGGTCACCTGGTCTTTGTTCTCCAACACCTCCGGCTGGCTCCTTGCAGAGGACAGGCTCTGGCCATCAGTTGCCAGGATACAGAGTATCAGCCATTCTGTGTCCAGGCAGCCAGCCCTCCAGGGCTCTCCTGCCCTCCAGGGCTCTCTGCTGTGATCACACTCCCTTATCCCGTCACCTAGATACTTGAGTAACACATAGGGCAGTGGTTCCCAAACTGGGGTTCGCACAATGTTACAGGGGGTTCTCCAGAAAAATTTCCCTAGTGGCGGCCAGAGGACCCCGGGCATGGGAGGCAGCAGGTGGGACCCAGCTGCAGGGCAGACAGCCCGAGCCCCATGGAGCGCTGAGCAGGCAGCCGAGCCCCAGCAGTCAGCGTGGGGCTGGCAGCCCGAGCCCCATGGAGAGTGGGGCTGGGCAGTTGGGGCTAGCAGCCTGAGCCTTGAGGAGCACACACCTGAGCTCCCGTCAGTGGGGGGGCCGGCAGCCCGAGCCCGGGGCAGTTGGGGCCGGCAGCCCGGGCTCTGCAGAGCACACAGCTGAGCCCCGGTCAGTGGGATCCCGAGCCCCAGTAGTCAGCGTGGGGCTGGCAGCCCGAGCCCCATGGAGAGCGGGACCGGGCAGTTGGGGCCAGCAGCCTGAGCCCTGCCCCCATTGGGGGGGGGGGTGGCAGCCCGAGCCCCAGCGGTCAGCAGGGGTCGGCAGCCCAAGCCCCATGGAGCGTGGGGCTGGGCAATTGGGGCCGGCAGCTCAGTGAAGCGCTGAGCGGGCAGCCCGAGCCCTGGTCAATGGGGTCCAGCCGCCCGAGCCCCACGGAGTGCAGAGCCGGCAGCCCAGACCCCGGTGCGGGGCCAGCAGCCTGAGCCCCGTGGTGGGCAGGGCGGCAGCTGGGACCCCAGGCACACAGGTGGCAGCTTGGACCCCTGTCCTTGGCAGATAGGGGAAGTTGGGTGGCATGAAGGGCAGAGTGAGCAGGGGCCACACTGTACATGGAGGGTGGTCCAGGCTAATTTGTCCCTGGCGGGGCAACCCCCTAGGGCCGGCCCTGGTGGCGGAAGAAAAAGTGTTTGCGCCCCAAACCAGCCGGAACCACGCTGTAGCCAGCGTAGCAACGTTAAGGTGCCTCAGTAATTCAATACTAACTCATTCTCTCTGGAGTGCTGTTTTGCTTCAGTGAGTGAATCTTCTCATTTTCTAGTTTGTTGGTTGTTAGCTGTCTCTCTGTGTTGTTTTTATTAGAACTTTTGTACACAAGTTCAATGAATAAGTGGCTGAAAAAGGAAAGTGTAAAGACGCAAGAATCAGCGAGTGTTTCCTCAGGTCCACACTGTGGAAAATCCAAGTCTAATGATCATGATGGTCCTGGAAAGTCACTTACAAAGAAAAGAAAAGATGACGTTGATTATATAAAATATGGTTGTACATGCATTGGTGATCAAGAACGTCCAGAACCATGGTGGGTGATTTGTGGTGATGTTCTAGCAAACAGCAGCCTCAAACCTTCTCTACTTCGGTGCCATATAGAAACTACACATTCTGCACAACTTGACAAGCCTGTTGATTTTTTCAAAATTAGCTGAGAGGAACAGTGACATTACCAGTTTCATATCCAAAGCAAGTACTGATAATGAAAATGCACTTGAAGCATCATCCCACGTGAGCTACTGAGTAGCAAAAGCATCAGAAGCCCATACCATAGCAGAGAGCTTGATTGGTCCATGTATAAAAGATGTACAGGTCTGTCTCATCTTATGCTGGGGTTATGTTCCTGTTATACCAATTATATTAGACCAATAAAAACCAGCAGGATCTTATTAAAGGGGACAAGACATTTGTCACATTTATTGTAAATACCATAATAAAACAAAAGATAACAGTAAACAACGTTGTTTAACTACTTATTCCTATCACTACTTATTCCTTATACACCCATATATATATATACATATGTATATTCATTCACACAATCATTCATTCAAGTTCTTCGGCCGATGGATACTCCCTTTCTAGGCTGGCACCTCCCTAACCTTTCATGTACATCAAGCATTCATCAACATACATTCCATATCTTAATTTGCTGTCTCCACCACTTTCGGGGTGTGTGCTAATTCATTTGAGACTCCCGGCCCTTTAATCACAGAGGGAGGGGGTCTGTTCCTAGGAGCCGTTGCTGTTACAATGAAGTGAAGGTCACTTAACGGCTTATAGCTCACAGCAGGGGTGGTAACATAGTGTTCACTTCAAGAACAAAGTCAATTAACTTGTTTGTAAGTTTTACATAGTAATATCCAGGACAGATACAATCAATGGTTTCTACTGACAGTAGCTTACAAGTTTTAACAGAAGACCCAAGAGATTTTTGTACTAGGTGAAACTGTTGGATTTTAAAGTGTGGGGGACAAATTGTGGGGGGGTCACTGTCACTTGGGGGAATCACTGTTAGTACCTTCTTTAATATCCCTACATTCCGCAGTCAGCGCCTAAAGCAAAAATCGCATATAGTCAAAATTACATTGAGTGTAATGGCGGGCGGAATCGCCCGCCCTACAGAAACAGTATTTAAATTGTTATTTTTCTCTTTTTTTTGTTTTTTGTTTTGTTTTTGCAGACCACGTAAAGCTGAAATCGCGCATGTTAAATGCGCCTAAGATGCAACAGACCTGTAGTTCATTGCATGCTTGGAGAAAAGGCTGCTGTCACGGAGTCCCCGGGCGATGCCCTGGAACTGCTCCCCACAAAGCCAGTCAGGACTTTGGGGAGCCTCCTCTCCCTCAGAGCAGACGGTCTTCAGGGCAAGAAGCTCACACGTCTTCACCTCCTGGGTCTCTCCTGGGAGCATTCAGCATAAGCCCCTCCGTGCGCTTCCCACAGCGAGTCCGCCCAGGCGGGGTCCTGGGGAAGCCAGAGGGTCCTGCACGCACCCCCCACTTCGCAGTCAGACGTGACTCTCAGGCAGCCAGTAAAACAGAGGTTTATTAGATGACAGGAACACGGTCTAAAACAGGTCTTGCAGGTACAGACAACAGGACCCTCTAAGTTAGGTCCATCTTGGGGCCCCAGGGGGGCCAGAGCCCCGTCTGGGCACCCCTCCGTTTCCCCAGCCAGCTCCAAACTGAAAACCCCCTCCAGCCCCTCCTCCTCTGGGCTAGGCGGTCACCTGACCTCTTTGTCTCCAACACCTTCAGTTGGCACCTTTGCAGAGGAGGGGCCCAGGCCATCAGTTGCCAGGAGACAAAGTGTCAGGCATTTCTGTGCACTGGCCCTTCGCTCTGCAACAACCATACACCCTTATCCCACCACCTAGATACTTAAGAAATGCATACGGGAAACTGAGGCACCCACACAGTATTCAGAGGAAACATTAACAACATTCCCACTTCGTCACAGCTGCAAAAAGGATTGACAGGTGTCAGGGTTCCCTCCCACTCTGAACTCTGGGATACAGATGTGGGGACCTGCACAAGACCCCCTAAGCTTATTTCTACCAGCTTAGGTTAAAACTTCCCCAAGGCACAAATTCTTCTCCTTGTCCTTGGACGGTATTGCTGCCATCACCAAGTGATTTAGACAAAAATGCAGGAAAGGGTCACTTGGTGTCACTATTCCCCCAAAATATCCCCCCAAGCCCCTTCACCCCCTTTCCTGGGGAGGCTTGAGAATAATATACCAACCAATTGGTTACAATGTGAGCACAGACCAGACCCTTTGGCTTTTAGGACACTGAAAATCAATCAGGTTCTTAAAATAAGAACTTTATTATAAAGAAAAAAGTAAAAGAATCACACCAGCAAAATCAGGATGGAAGGTAACTTTACAGGGTAATAAAAAGACTTAAAACACAGAGGATTCCCCTCTGGACTCAATTTCACAGTTACAAAAAACAGGTATAAAACTACCTCTTAGCGTAGGGAAAATTCACAAGCTAAAATAAAAGATAATCTAATGCATTTCCTTGCCTTACTTACAATTTTTGTAATCTTAGATGGATCATTTCAGGTATGTTTTCAGAAGATGTTTTACCTGCATGGTCTCTCTCTCTCCATCCAGAGAGGGAACAAACAAAGAATTATAGTTATAGGCTGGGGACGCACCTCTTGGAAGTAACGGACGAGGAGAAGGACCTCGGAGTCCTGGTCGATCGCAAGATGACTATGAGTCGGCAATGTGATGTGGCCGTCAAAAAGGCTAATGCGGTCTTGGGTTGCGTTAGGCGAGGTATTTCTAGTAGAGATAAGGAGGTGCTAGTCCCGTTATACAAGGCGCTGGTGAGACCTCATTTGGAGTACTGTGTGCAGTTCTGGTCTCCCATGTTTAAGAAGGATGAACTTAAACTGGAAAGGGTACAGAGAAGGGCCACTAGGATGATTCGAGGAATGGAAAGCCTGTCGTATGAAAGGCGACTTGAGGAGCTCGGATTGTTTTCCTTAACCAAAAGAAGGTTGAGGGGAGATATGATTGCTCTCTTTAAATATATCAGAGGGATCAATATCGGGGAGGGAGAGGAATTATTTCGGCTCAGTGCTAATGTGGATACGAGAACAAATGGATATAAATTGGCAGTTGGGAAGTTTAGGCTTGAAATTAGGCGAAGGTTTCTGACCGTCAGAGGAGTGAAATACTGGAATGGCCTGCCGGGGGACATAGTGGGGGCAAAAGACCTCTCCGGCTTTAAGACTAAGCTTGATAAGTTTATGGAAGGGATGATCTGATAGGATAACTTGATTTACCCAATAGGTCAATAATGTGCCGCCTGGGAGTTAGTACCGATTTTAAATGTTGGGATATTGGGAGTCTTTTCCTAAGTGTCAGGATAGAGAATATTGGCCACATGCTCGGGGTTCAGCTGATCGCCATATTTGGGGTCGGGAAGGAATTTTCCTCCGGGGTAGATTGGCAGAGGCCCTGGAGGTTTTTCGCCTTCCTCCGAGCATGGGGCAGGGGTTGTTTGCTAGAGGATTATCTGCTGCTTGAAGTCACCAAATCAGGATTTGGGGACTTCAACAGCTGAGTCAAGGGTGAGAATTATTTCGGGGTGGGTGGGTCAACTTTTGTGGCCTGCATCATGCAGGAGGTCAGACTAGATGATCATAATGGTCCCTTCTGATCTCAAGTTCTATGAT
>QXTE01000351.1:894089-921092 GCA_003942145.1 Platysternon megacephalum | reverse complement strand
TGGTAGTTAGTACCGATGATAAATGTTGGGATATTGAAAGTCTTTTCCTAAGTGTCTGGATGGAGAATCTTGGCCGCATGCTCGGGGTTCAGCTGATCGCCATATTTGGGGTCGGGAAGGAATTTTCCTCCGGGGTAGATTGGCAGAGGCCCTGGAGGTTTTTCGCCTTCCTCCGCAGCATGGGGCAGGGGTCGCTTGCTAGAGGATTACCTGCTGCTTGAAGTCGTCAAATCATGATTTGGGGACTTCAACAGCTGAGTCAAGGGTGAGAGTTATTTCAGGGGTGGGTGGGTCAACTCTTGTGGCCTGCATCATGCAGGAGGTCAGACTAGATGATCATAATGGTCCCTTCTGATCTCAAGTTCTATGATTCTATGATAATGCATATTTTCAAGAAAAGGAAACAGATTGGTCTCATTGCCTAGGCATTTGCGCTGATGGGGCCACATCAATGATGGTTGTAACAAAAGTCTCTTGGACTCATTGTAGTATCCACAGACAAGCCCTCGCAGCAAAACGCATGGCTGAGGGACTGAAGGAAGTGCTGGACAATGCAGTGAAAATGGTGAATTTCATAAAATCACAGCCAACAAATTCCAGAATATTTCTCGTACTTTGTGAAGAAATGAGTAGTCTACACAATTGTCTGTTGACCCATACCAAAGTTGGACGGCTCTCACGGGGCAAAATCCTTGTGCGCGTGTTTCAGTTTAGAATGGAAATCCTAGTTTTTTTCAACAGCCACCCTTTCCACCTGTATGGAAAATAATGTCTGGCTCCAGAGCCTAGCTTATTTAGCAGTTATTTTTTCAAGAATTACCGGTAATGACCTAAATTTATCTCTTCAAGGCCTCAATATAACAGATTTCAATGTGCAAGAGCGAGTTGAATCCATGATAAAGAAGTTGCAATTCTGGGGAAATTGTTTGGAAAACAATCAAACTGAGTGTTCAGTAATCTTCATGACTTCCTGGCAGAACATAAACTTCAGTTGGATCAGTGCACTAACACCAATATAACTGCACACCTCAAAGGACTTTGCACAACTTTCAGGGAATACTTTCCAGCTATGTCAGGCGATAATGACTGGATTCACAACCCTTTTGATGATACTACTTTCTCAACACAGATATTGAACACTGAGGAAAAAAGATAAATTGATTGAGGTCTCCTGTGATTACGAACTGAAAAGGAGTTTCAGAAATCTGTCACTGATCAACTTTTGGCTGAGTTTAAGAAACGAGTACCCCCTGCTGGCAGAAAAAGCTACTACAGTTTTGTTACCATTTTCAACAACATACTTTGCGAGAAAGCGTTTTCCTCCTATGCACATGTGAAAACGAAATACAGAAACAGACTTGATGCCGAACCAGACCTGAGACTTTATCTTTCTCCAGTGGTTCCGGACTTCCAAGAGCTATGCAGAGTAAAGCCAGTGCATCCATCACACTGAGGAAATTTAAACTTAAATCCCTGGAAATATTCATTTTAGGAGGGGGTTCGTGAGATTTCAATTTAGTGAAAGGGGTTCGCGGGTTGTTAAAGTTTGGGAACCACTGACATAGAGGAAACCAAGGCGCGCACACAGTATTCAGAGAAAATATTAAGAACATTCCCACTTTGTCACACCCACTGTAGCTCCTTGGCAACTCCCATCACCAAACTGTGCAAGAAGGGTAAGTTAGACAGCGTGGTCTGGACCAAGCACTGCCAGAGGACTCTCTCTGTGCACTGAAGGCTGTTCTACACCCAGACTTCGACAAGCCCTTCCTGATGTTCACAGGCTGGGCATGGTGCTGATGCAAGCCAATGCTAACGGGGAGAGCCACTCAACTGTGTACCTGAGCAAGAAACTGCTCCCCATGGAGCAGAACTATGCTACGCTAGAGACGGCATGCCTGGCCATTGTGTGGGCTCTTAAAAGTGCAGCTGTATCTGTCTGGGCGGCACTTTCCTGTGTGCTGTCCACTCTCCTCTGAAGTGGCCGCATCAAATGAAAGGAGCAAATGCCGAGCTGCTGAGATGGAGTCTGGCCTTCCAAGATTGTGATATGGAAGTGGTCCATGTTAAGGGGAGTGCAAATGTTATAGCTGATGCCTTGTCACAGAGGTCCCTGAACTTCCCCAGGTCATGTGTTACAGCGACCCTGCTCGGTCTGGTCTCGCAGGAGGCAGAGAGGTGATGGTCAAAGGGGGGAATATTTTGCAATATTTGTATGAAGCCTATGTGTGCTTGTTTCCCCATGTGTGCCTCAGTTTCCTCTATGTGCTGCATTGTCACCTGGGGGTGGAAAAGGGCTGTTTGCTCTCCAGGCAGACGAAGAGACAGGCGTGGATGTCACCTGGCTGTCTGGGCCTGGTCCCCATATCAATGGAACTGAAAAGACAACGGTAAATCCAATTGCCAGGACACTAGCCCCTAGCAACCAATGGCCCAGAGAGGTATCAACTTCCCAGCCTCTCCTTTGGGAAGCTAAACAACAATCCCCCAGCTCAAGATCAAAGGACTGGGGAGGTGTGAGGAGGGGGGTAAGCGTGGGTTACTGGAGGCCATGGGGGCTCTTACCTGGAGTCTTACAGAGGAGGTTGGACAGCCAGAGCTTGAACAATGGGGCTCACTTGGCTGTGCTTTGGGCTAACCAAAGTGGATGATGCTTTAACCTCCAACCCTCTATACCAGTGGTTCTCAACCAGGGGTACATGTAACCCTGGGGGTACGCAGAGCTCTTCCAGGGGGCACATCAGCTCATCTAGATATTTGCCTAGTTTTACAACTGGCTCCATAAAAAGCCCTCGCGACGTCAGGACAAACCCAAATTTCATACGATGACTTGTTTATACTGCTCTATAGACGATACAGGGACCTGTACGTGCGATATTTATAGCCCAGTTGATCTATGTTACAATTATATGGTAAACAGGAGGAAGTCCGCCATTGTTCAGTCCTGTGCGCTGGGACACTCTGGTACATCGAGGTCTGATTCTCTAAGCGAGCAGCTTTTAAGTGAGGTGACGCAAGACCAGTCGGACTCCTGGAGGGGGGCCCGTCGTCTGGGCCGGTTGAGAGCCCCTGGTCCAGCCAACGCGACGGCTCCTGCGTGTGCTCCCGGCAGCGCCGGGCCAGGCGCATGGGCCCCTGCGGGGACGAGCCTCCCCCCGGCTCTGGCTCAGTGTGGGGAGCAGAGCAGAGCGGGGGGCTGCAGGCCCAGAGGCCCAGGCTGGCCGTGGGGGGAGCGGAGCAGAGCGGGGGGGGCCGCGGGCCCGGGGGCCCGGGCGGGCGGGGGGGGGAGCGGGGCAGAGCGGGGGGCCGCAGGCCCAGGCCGGCCGTGGGGGGAGCGGGGCAGAGCGGGGGGGCTGCAGGCCCAGAGGCCCGGGGTGGCCGGGGGGGGGGCGGGGCAGGGCGGGGGGCTGCAGGCCCAGGCCGGCCGTGGGGGGAGCGGGGCAGAGCGGGGGGCTGCAGGCCCAGAGGCCCAGGCTGGACGTGGGAGGAGCAGAGCAGAGCGGGGGGCTGCAGGCCCAGGCTCGCCGGGGGGGGAGCAGGGCAGAGCGGGGGGCCACAGGCCCGGAGGCCCAGGCCGGCCGTGGGGGGAGCGGGGCAGAGCGGGGGGGCTGCAGGCCCAGAGGCCCGGGGTGGCCGGGGGGGGGGCGGGGCAGGGCGGGGGGCTGCAGGCCCAGGCCGGCCGTGGGGGGAGCGGGGCAGAGCGGGGGGGCCGCAGGCCCGGAGGCCCAGGCTGGCCGGCGGGGGGGGAGAGCAGAGCAGAGCGGGGGGCTGCAGGCCCAGGCGGGCCGGGGGGGGAGCAGAGCAGAGCGGGGGGCTGCAGGGCCAGAGGCCCAGGCTGGCCGTGGGGGGAGCAGGGCAGAGCGGGGGGCCACAGGCCCGGAGGCCCAGGCTGGCCGTGGGGGGGGCAGAGCAGAGCAGAGCGGGGGGCTGCAGGCCCAGAGGCCCAGGCTGGCCATGGGGGGAGCAGAGCAGAGCGGGCGGGCTGCAGGCCCAGAGGCCCAGGCTGGCCGTTGGGGGAGCAGAGCAGAGCGGGGGGCTGCAGGGCCAGAGGCCCAGGCTGGCCGTGGGGGGAGCAGAGCAGAGCAGAGCGGGGGGCTGCAGGCCCAGGCGGGCCGGGGGGGGAGCAGAGCAGAGCGGGGGGCTGCAGGCCCGGAGGCCCAGGCTGGCGGTGGGGGGGGCGGAGCAGAGCGGGGGGGCCGCAGGCCCGGAGGCCCAGGCGGGCCGTGGGGGGAGCAGAGCAGAGCAGGGGGCTGCAGGCCCAGAGGCCCAGGCTGGCCGTGGGGGGAGCAGAGCAGAGCAGAGCGGGGGGCTGCAGGCCCAGAGGCCCAGGCTGGCCATGGGGGGAGCAGAGCAGAGCGGGGGGGCTGCAGGCCCAGAGGCCCAGGCTGGCCGTGGGGGGAGCGGGGCAGGGCGGGGGGCCGCAGGCCCGGAGGCCCAGGCTGGGCGTGGGGGGGGCGGGGCAGAGCGTGGGGCCGCGGGCCCGGAGGCCCAGGCGGGCCGGGGGGGGGGCGGGGCAGAGCGGGGGGCCGCAGGCCCAGGCCGGCCGTGGGGGGGGCGGGGCAGAGCGGGGGGGCGGCGGGCCCAGAGGCCCAGGCTGGCCGTGGGGGGAGGGGGGCAGAGCGGGGGGGCTGCAGGCCCGGAGGCCCAGGCCGGCCGGGGGGGGGGCGGGGCAGGGCGGGGGGCCGCAGGCCCAGGCCGGCCGGGGGGGGGGCGGGGCGGGGCGGGGGGGCGCGGGGGCGCGGCGGCGGCCGAGGCCTGCGGTGGGGGGCGCCGGGCGGGGGGCCGCAGGCCCGGAGGCCCAGGCTGGGCGTGGGGGGGGCGGGGCAGAGCGTGGGGCCGCGGGCCCGGAGGCCCAGGCGGGCCGGGGGGGGGGCGGGGCAGAGCGGGGGGCCGCAGGCCCGGAGGCCCAGGCTGGGCGTGGGGGGGGCGGGGCAGAGCGTGGGGCCGCGGGCCCGGAGGCCCAGGCGGGCCGGGGGGGGAGCGGGGCGGGGCGGGGGGCCGCAGGCCCGGAGGCCCAGGCTGGGCGTGGGGGGGGCGGGGCAGAGCGTGGGGCCGCGGGCCCGGAGGCCCAGGCGGGCCGGGGGGGGGGCGGGGCAGAGCGGGGGGCCGCAGGCCCAGGCCGGCCGTGGGGGGGGCGGGGCAGAGCGGGGGGGCGGCGGGCCCAGAGGCCCAGGCCGGCCGGGGGGGGAGCGGGGGGCCGCGGGCCCGGGGGCCCAGGCGGGCGGTGGGGGGGGCGGAGCGGAGCGGGGGCCGGCAGGGCCGGGGGCCCAGGCGGGCCGTGGGGGGAGCGGGGCAGAGCGGGGGGGCGCAGGCCCGGAGGCCCAGGCCGGCCGGGGGGAGAGCCGAGCGGGGGGCCGCAGGCCCGGAGGCCCAGGCTGGGCGTGGGGGGGGCGGGGCAGAGCGTGGGGCCGCGGGCCCGGAGGCCCAGGCGGGCCGGGGGGGGAGCGGGGCGGGGCGGGGGGCCGCAGGCCCGGAGGCCCAGGCTGGCCGCGGGGGGAGCGGAGCGGAGCGGGGGGCCGCAGGCCCGGAGGCCCAGGCTGGCCGCGGGGGGAGCGGAGCGGAGCGGGGGGCCGCAGGCCCGGAGGCCCAGGCTGGGCGTGGGGGGGGCGGGGCAGAGCGTGGGGCCGCGGGCCCGGAGGCCCAGGCGGGCCGGGGGGGGAGCGGGGCGGGGCGGGGGGCCGCAGGCCCAGGCCGGCCGTGGGGGGGGCGGGGCAGAGCGGGGGGGCGGCGGGCCCAGAGGCCCAGGCTGGCCGTGGGGGGAGCGGGGCGGGGGGCTGCAGGCCCGGACGCCCAGGCCGGCCGTGGGGGGAGCGGAGCAGAGCGGGGGGCCGCAGGCCCGGAGGCCCAGGCCGGCCGTGGGGGGAGCGGGGCGGGGGGCCGCGGGCCCGGAGGCCCAGGCCGGCCGTGGGGGGAGCGGGGCGGGGGGCTGCAGGCCCGGAGGCCCAGGCTGGCCGTGGGGAGAGCAGAGCGGGGGGCCGCAGGCCCGGAGGCCCAGGCCGGCCGTGGGGGGAGCGGAGCAGAGCGGGGGGCCGCAGGCCCGGAGGCCCAGGCCGGCCGTGGGGGGAGCGGGGCGGGGGGCTGCAGGCCCAGCCCGAGGGGACCATGTGGCCACGTAGCTACCCCGAGGCAGCGCGAGACCCCCCGGGGGTCAGGCCCCACTGACGGGTTCGCCCCAGACACGTTCCCAAGCTGGGGCCAGGCACCGCGCCCGGGGGTCCGGGATGGGGTAACGCAGGGGGGCGGGGCGCCGGCAGGAAGGGGGCGGGGCTCTCCGGACACCGGCGGCAGGAACTGCCCCGCCCCGCGCGCTCGAGACACCCAGGAGGCTCAGCGGCAACGCACGGCGGTGACTAGCCTAGCGCGGGGCATGCCGGGATGTGCAGTCCCCGCGCAGGGCACGCCGGGAGCGGGGGGGGGCAGTGGTCATGGCGGGCTTGGAGCTGCTCTCGGACGAGGGTTACCGCGTGGACGGGCGCCGGGCCGGGGAGCTGCGCAAGGTGCGCGCGCGCATGGGGGTCTTCGCCCAGGCCGACGGCTCCGCCTACATCGAGCAGGGCAACACCAAGGCGCTGGCCGTGGTGTACGGGCCGCACGAGGTGAGGGGGGGGAGTCCGGCCCCCACTTCCCCGCAGCCGGGATGGAACCCAGGAGTCCGGGTCCCGTCCCCCCCGCTCCCCCCCAGAGAACCCAGGAGTCCGGGCCGTCCCGTCCCCCCCCCACTAGCCCCCGCTCCCCCCCAGAGAACCCAGGAGTCCGGGCCGTCCCCCCCCCACTAGCCCCCGCTCCCCCCCAGAGAGCCCAGGAGTCCGGGCCGCCCCCCCCCCTAGCCCCCGCTCCCCCCCAGAGAGCCCAGGAGTCCGGGCCGTCCCCCCCCCCACTAGCCCCCGCTCCCCCCCAGAGAGCCCAGGAGTCCGGGCCGTCCCCCCCCCCTAGCCCCCGCTCCCCCCCAGAGAGCCCAGGAGTCCGGGCCGTCCCCCCCCCCCCCCCCCCCCCCCGAACCCAGGAGTCCGGGTCCCCAGGCCCCTAGCCTCCGCCCCCCCCCCCCCCGAGAACCCAGGAGCCCGGGCCGTCCCCCCCCCCACTAGCCCCCGCTCCCCCCCAGAGAGCCCAGGAGTCCGGGCCGTCCCCCCCCCCACTAGCCCCCGCTCCCCCCCAGAGAGCCCAGGAGTCCGGGCCGTCCCCCCCCCCTAGCCCCCGCTCCCCCCCAGAGAGCCCAGGAGTCCGGGCCGTCCCCCCCCCCTAGCCCCCGCTCCCCCCCAGAGAGCCCAGGAGTCCGGGCCGCCCCCCCCCCTAGCCCCCGCTCCCCCCCAGAGAGCCCAGGAGTCCGGGCCGTCCCCCCCCCACTAGCCCCCGCTCCCCCCCAGAGAACCCAGGAGTCCGGGTCCCCAGGCCACTAGCCTCCGCTCCCCCCCCCCCCCCCCACCCCGCGAGCCGGCCCCCCCCCCCCCCCCCCCCCCAGCGGCCGCCCCCCCCCCCCCCCCCCCCTCCCCCCCCCCCCCCCCCAGCGAACCCAGGAGTCCGGGCCGTCCCGTCCCCCCCCCCCCCCCCCCCCCCCCCCCCCCCCCCCCCGAGAACCCAGGAGTCCGGGTCCCCAGGCCACTAGCCCCCGCTCCCCCCAGAGTTGGGGATAGAACCAGGAGTCCAGGCCTGCAGCCCTGCTCCCCCATCCATTACCCTCACTCCATGCGTCTGACGAAGTGGGCATTCACCCACGAAAGCTTATGCTCCAATACATCTGTTAGTCTTAAAGTGCCACAGGACTCTCTGTTGCTTTTTACAGATCCAGGCTAACACGGCTCCCCCTCTGATTCCTCACTCCTGATTGTGCCTCTGGGCTGGCCAGCGTGGCCCTGTGTCAGATGGCGGAGCTGGGTGTGGGAGAGGAAAGCTATAGGGTAAAACACCAGACAAGCTCCCTTCCCTGGAGACAATCAGCCGTGGCTGGGACCCATCAGGGTTTTGTCCCTAGCAGGTTCACTGTGCACCTCAGGTCCCTGGTACTGGTGGGGGAGATCCCCTCTCGTCCTGCTCCACAGACCTGTCCCCAGGAAAACGTGCCCTTGGTCCCCCTCCCGGTCCATAATGGGGGGCAGTCCATAACACCCAGTATTACAGGACAAGCTAACCTGTCCCCGAAATCCCTCTGAGACTCCCCCAAACTGCAGGACCCTGCCCCCCCACAGGGCACCGCAGCGCCACCTGGCCTGCTAGCCCTGCCGTGTTACCCGTCTGTTGGCAGATGCGCGGCTCCCGCAGTAAGGCCCTGCACGACCGGGCGCTGGTGAACTGTCAGTACAGCATGGCCACCTTCAGCACCGGGGAGCGCAAGCGCCGGCCCCACGGCGACCGCAAGTCCAGTGAGATGACGCTGCATCTCAAGCAGACCTTCGAGGCAGCGATCCTCACCCAGCTCTACCCCCGCTCCCAGATCGACATCTACGTGCAGGTAGGGGGTTTTTCTAGCCTTGGCCCCCCCAAGCCAAGGGGCCTTTACAGTTGGTTTAGTGGCTCTCTGGTTTGCTGACCCCAGAACAGTATGTCCCACCCCAGTTGCCTATAATAGGTCCCTGGAGCAGGTGGGAAGGGGGCTCAAACGTTGCCCATTGCTCCGTGGGCCTAGGGAGCATGTTGGGGAGCAGTATGATGTGACCAAGGGGCGCGAGGAACCATCAGCTGAGCCATTGGGGCGGGGGCGGTGACCTATGCGGGGGGTACTTGCCTGGCTGGGGCGCTGGCTCATGCACCAATGTGGGGAGGGTTGTTTGTATGGGGTTCGGGCTGGGATCAGCCACAGTCCATTCTGCTCGCGGCCCCACTAGTGCCACTGTCTGCTCAGACAGCAACACCAGGAGTTTGCCCAGGGCTTGTACTGTGTCACGAGCAGGTGACTGATCGCCAAGGAGGCTTGTGGGCATGCAGGGTCTGGCTCTGAGCTCCCTTGAGTGGGTGGGTGCAGCCTGCTCTGCCCTCTGTGCCTCCCCAGATCCTGCAGGCGGACGGTGGGAATTACTGTGCCTGCGTGAACGCAGCCACGCTGGCCACCATCGACGCAGGCATCCCCATGCGAGACTATGTGTGCGCCAGCTCTGCCGGCTTCATCGAGGACACACCGCTGGCCGACCTCAACTACGTGGAGGAGGCAGCTGGGGGCCCCCAGGTGGCCCTCGCCCTGCTGCCCAAGTCGGACCAGATCGCCCTGCTGGAGATGAACTCGCGGCTGCACGAGGACCACCTGGAGCAGGTCATGGAGGCTGCCAGCAAGGCCTGCAAGGACGTCTACGCCGTGCTGGACCAGGTGGTGCGTGACCACGTGCACGAGGTCACCACGCTGCTGGGGGAGTGAGCGCACAAGCGTGTGCGCCTAGGACCAGTGCTGCATGGGGGCAGGGAGCACTGCCCTGGCCTCAGCAAGGGATCGGTTCAGCAGCCAGTGCCCATGCCAGCAATGTGCCCTTTCGTCCAGCAGCCTGGTTCTGTAACACCCCAACCTCAACATCTGGGCTGGGCCCAGGCTGAGCTCCTCTGCTTGGTGGTCACATCGCGTCGGTACATTTCAACGTCTTGCCGGTGTCTGTAAAACCTGCTGTCTCTCACTGACTCTGCTACTCGTGTCTGTAGCCCTGACTGCCTACACCGGGGCTTTGGGCCCCCTCTCATTCTCCTAGGGGCCGCGGGAGGCTGGGGCGTGCTGTTCCATGGCTCGGGGCAGGAGCTGCTCACTCCCCAGATATCAGTGGCAGTTCCTTTTTATAAAAAACGCTCTAAATAAAATGTTGTTTTGGTGCAAATTGTATTTTGTACTTGGAAGGGCAGCCTGCCCCCCTGGCTGAGTGCAGGGCAAAGAGGAAACAGTGCTGGTGGGGATACATCAGAATTGAAGTCTTGCAGTAACCAGGTGCTGGAGGAGGGACCGGCGCTCTGCGATACCAGCCTCTGTTGTGCCAGGGTTCCTGCCTACGACAGTTCCCAGGAGTAACCCTGTGTGAGCTGGAGTCTGCTGTGAACCTCCCAGCCTAGGCATCCCCTCTGCTCGCTGCAGGCTGCTCCTAGCATTGGTATGGCGGCTCTGCAGTCCCTAGGCAGGGTCCTCAAACCCCACGGGCAGTTGTGACCCCAGTGCCAGGGACCCCTGCCTGCTGGCACCATCGCTCCCTGGCCTGCCAGGCTCCGTGCCGGTGAAGCTGCCAGTGCAGCAAGGTTTAGAAGAGACGCTTCTGGCACAAGGGCAGTGGTCGGGTCTGGTCTGGGAAAGCCATTCCCAGCTGATGAGTAGCCCTTGCCCTGAGCTTTCCCAGCACCCATCTGCCCAGAGGAGCTCAAATGCTTTATAGCTTGATACATTCTGAGCCTCAGCCCCCTTCTCCCCATTGCACCTACACCCACTGGGCTACAGTCAATACATGGGCTGGGTTCTGAGCCCCGGGCGGAGCAGGTGGGGGAAGGCCCCATGGCTTTTGAGAGTGTTGGGGTCTCGTGAAGAGCCAGGAGCTTCCTGCTTTAACTCTTTGGTTCCCAAACATTACGGTTCAATGAGCACCGTGTTTGTTCTGTGGAATTTCCCTTCCCTGCAGCCTGGGAGTGCTCTGGGGTACTGCACAAGCCGTGCCCCTTCATCTTCTGGGCATCTCGTGTTGGAGGAGATAGCGCTCGGCCTGCCGTACGGCCCACCTGTGTAAACACCACTCAGCTCCTTGGCACTAGACTCCCCAGGAAGGCAACTGGCACAAGCAGGGGGTTGCGCCTGCGAACGGCACAGTCTGCCTCTGTGCTGCAGGATGAGCAGGTGTTATACCAATAAAAACCAGCAGGATCTTAAGAGGGATAAGGCAAAGATGCCACATTTATTATAACAATTTGATCAATGACCAATAACTAATATCTTAATCCTTATACACACACATTATACCTATACACACACATACACATTCACACACACACACACACATCCATCAGATGTTCTGCAGCTGCTGCATAGTTACCAGTCCTGAACATAGCTTGATTTTGCAGCTTGGGTTCGTAGCTCGTGGTGGTAACTGGCCAGGAAAGCCGGGCACAAGGAAGGGCTGGGTCTCTGTTGGGCGCGCACTGATGCCCTTCCATGTTGGCAGCAGAATGTTACCCTCCAAAGTCTTCCATCTCACCCAGCCTTTTTGTAGGCTGTAGTTTGAATCCAGAGTCTCTAGGTCTTGCTGTGTCACGCTGCCTCTGGGTTTGGTGCTTGATCACCCGTCAATTGCAGGCGTGACTGTCAGCCTGGGACCTGGCTTTGATCTTCCTTCTGTTCCTTTTTAGGGTGGATGCTTCTTGCTTGAGTTAGGGCTGTTGTCCAGTTCTTCAGCCCTTGGTATTTGAACTTGATCTCATCAGGACGGGCTGGTGCTGGAGGTTGATTCTATCACCCATACATACCTCATTCACACATCTCAGCTAGACTAATAAAATTACAGCATGGCTTGCAAAAATGGGGGCTTGCAGCACAAGCCTTCTATAAAATAGAATAAGCATTTTAAAATGGGTTTTGAATTACAATATTGCACAGAAGTGACAAGTGAGGCAAAAGGGCAAGTGTAATGAAACGGTGAACAGAAGTTACAATGATACAGTGAATAACTAAAAACAATTTCATTCACATTGGTTCTACACAGGGCATGCTGGGAGAGTCTAGTTTGTATTTAAAGGGAGGGGGGCAGGCATTAGTTTCTGCTTGAACTTTACGTTGTAAACTCAGGTCTGATGGGTGCAGAAAGCCTGGGGCGGCTGGAGAAGCGGTCATGGTGCAAGGGGGAATACGGCAGCATGTGAAGAATTTAACACCAGATTTAGTAAGCTGGGTTGGCCCAGGGCCCTTCTAGGCCAGTGTCCTGTCAGCAGCAGAGGCAGCACTGGCTGTGGCAGAGGCGGGCTAAGGAATGCTTAAAACAGTATTTTTGTTAACATGCATTTATCAGCAGCAGACAGCATCCAGCCAGACCCTCTTCAGGACCTGGCAGCCAGCGAACCAGCTGCAGGGAGGCGCTGTCCCCCCTGGCATGGGACACAATGATTTAACAGCAGTGCCCAGGGAACACCTGACCGGGAGAAGAGCTGTGTCTGGCTCGGAAGCTTCTCTTCCACCAACAGCAGCTGGTCCAATACAAGAGATATTGCCTCCCCATCTTCTCTCGTTATGAGACCGCTCAGTTGATATAATGATGACCAGGCTCCTGGCCCACCAGCCACCTGGCTTGGGGGTAGGGGGTGGGGGTGAAGTCTAGTGGTTACAGTTGGGGGGGGCAGGAGGGACAGGCTGGGAGCCAGCTCTCCTGGGTTCTATCACTGGCTCGAGGTGGGGCCGGCTTAACCTGTTGTGGGCCTGGCATCAAACATATTTGTGGGCCCCCATGGGGGCAAAGGAGCATGGCGTGGGGAGGTCGGTCCCCAGAGCAAGGGGGCAAAGGAGCATGGCGTGGGGAGGTCGGTCCCCAGAGCAAGGGGGCAAAGGAGCATGGCGTGGGGAGGTCGGTCCCCAGAGCAAGGGGGCAAAGGAGCATGGCGTGGGGAGGTCGGTCCCCGGAGCAAGGGGGCAAAGGAGCATGGCGTGGGGAGGTCGGTCCCCGGAGCAAGGGGGCAATGGGGCATAGCATGGTAGGGCCAGCCCCGCTCCACCCAGCCCAGTGCGAGGGCACTGTACAAACGGGCAGTTGCCAGACGCACACTGGCCCACCTGGCCCTGTGCTGCCAGCGTGCCCCTTCCCCTCGGGGGTGGGCCCAGGCCCCGCCACGCAGCCCCCGACTCCCTATGCCCAGCGTCCCCTGGAACTGCTATGCCCAGCAGACCCTCCACCACAAATGCACAGCAGCCTGCACACCAGCATCCCCACACAGCCGCACCACTACTGCCCAATGCACTTCCCCACAGCCCCACCACCACAACTACACCGCACCCCACTCAGACCCCCCACTGCCCAGCATCCCAACACACAGTCCTTCCCCACTGCCCCCCCAGAGGCCGCCCCACTGGCCAGCATCCCCCCGCCCCACACCCCCCGAGACCCCCCCCACTGCCCTGCAGCCCCACACCCAGCCCTCCGCCCCGCATGCCCGCTGAGCCCCCACGCCCCCCCACCCCACCCCCCCGGCCCCCCACGGCGCCCCCGCACTGCCCCGCGTCCCAACACGCAGCCCTTCCCCACGGCCCCCCCAGAGGCCGCCCCACTGGCCAGCAGCCCCCCGCCCCACACCCCCCCACGCCCCCCCCGCCTCCAACCCCCACCCCGGCACGCGCCCCCCCCGCCCGGGCGGAGCCCCCCCCCCCCGCCTGCCTCGCCCGGCCCCCTCCCGCCCCGCCCCCCGCCACACCCATCCAGCTACCCCATCCCCCACACCCCCCCCGCCCCCCAACCAACCCCCCCCTTAGCCCAGCTTCCCCACCCTCAGCCCCTCCCCACTGCCCCCCCAGCGACCCCCCCTCTGCCCAGCATCCCAACCCCCCGCCCCTCCCCCCCCCCCCCGCCCCGCCCCCCGCCACACACCTCCAGAGACCCACTCCCTCACACCCTGCCCCCTGGCCACTCACTGGCCCTGCTGGAAGGTGATGGCATCTGCCAGGCTGAGCTGGCAGCGTGGCTGGGGCCAGTCCTGTGCCAGGGCGGGGAGGAACATGTGTGGGGGGGGGGGGTGGCAGGTGGCAGGCAGCAGGGCTTGGGGGGTCAGCCCCAGCCAGAATGGAGCTTGGGGGGGGGAGTTAGGGGCCAGCCCCTGGCAGCGGTGTGGGGAGGGTGTCAGCCCCAGCTCCTGGCAGTGGTGCGGGGAGCTGGGGCGAGGGAGGGGTCAGCCCCTGTCCTGGCAGTGTCATGCGGAACTCGGGGAGGGGGGGGGTCAGCCCCTGGCTGCGTTGTGAGGAGCTGTGGGGGAGGGGTCAGCCCCAGTGGTGGATTTAGAGTTAGTGGGGCCCCCCGACCCTGTGCTCAGCTTCATTTTGGGGGGCCCTCCTTGGGACCCAGCCAAGAACAAGAACATTCTTATCTCCCCCACCCCCATTTTTCATTCTTTTTTTTCTTCATCCTCCTCCTATAAGTAATAGCAAGTGCATGAAAATAAAGTGAGGTACCTTGATTGTTTTTGTAGTCGAACTTATTTTTCTACAAACCACTTGAAAATCGCTCAGGGTCTCGGCCGACCACTTAATGATCTTTCCAAATATTGTTTGTACCATTAGCTAACTATTGTAAAGCACTTTGGAAAAGAGCGCTTTATAAAAAAACATTTTAAAAACGGGGTGCGGGGTCTGGCCAGGACTTAGGGTGCGGGAGGGGACTCAGGGCTGGGGGTGCAGGGGCTGGGAGGGAGGGAGGATGCAGGAGGGGGCTCAGGGCTGGGGCAGGAGGTTGGGGTGTGGAGCGCTTACCTGGGGCAGCTCCCGTTTGGTGCGAGGGGTGCAGGTGGGGATGTGGGGGGGGGGAGTGCAGGAGCTCCCGTTTGGTGCTCAGGGTGTGCGGGGGATGTGGGGGGGTGCAGGAGTCAGGGCAACGGGTGTGGGGGGGCCGGGTATGTGAGGGGGTTCAGGAGAAAGGGCTGGGGTCGTGGGGGTGCTCCCAGGCCCCCGCCCCCTGCCCTGAGAGCGGCCCGGGTCGGGGCCCCTTTGGAGCCTGGCCTCAGCGCCATGGCACCGGTGGTGCCATTGTAAACCCGGTCCTGGTTCTGTGGGAAGGAGCAGGAAAGAGCAGGCGTAGGTTGTAAGAGTGAACAGTGAGAGATTGCTAGTCACAGGCCAGTGGGTGGGCTTGTGCAAATTAGGAGTGTAGAAGGAAACCAGTGAGAGGAAGGCGGCTGCAAGACTTGTCTGTCTCTGAAGAGAATTGTGCGTTACGGGTTCTTGCTTTGAATTCTTCCACTGGAGTCATTTCGGGGAAGTGATCGTCACTTAGCATTACCTAGTCACGGTGTCTGTTGCGTGGCTGGGAGCTCGTCACGGTGAGGTAGAAAACGTTGGGAGCAGGGGTGTACGTGCAGCGCAGAGTATCTGCATCGCTTCTCGGCCTCCTGGCTAAGACCAAGCGTAGTATCTGTTCTTATCAGTTTAATATCTGATATGTCCTTGATCTGAGGACTATATATTAAATGGATTTTTGGAACAGGGAGCTGGACTAGGAGCTTGCTCCATCCACTCTACGCATCAACCTGGTATTGCAGTATCTCCAGGAATGGTGCACTTCCCCTCGGGGACACTATTGTGGTTAAAAAATAGAGTCAGTTGCATTTGTTACACCAAGACTGACTTGGACTCTAAATACTGTATGTTCTAATCACTGACACTTTAAAAATTCCTGCACTCCAATCTGGGTCTATGCTGGTTATGTACTACGTATGTATCTTGGGAACCTTGTAGCCAATACTTGTCATCTCTCTCAACTCAAGCCTGACCCCAGGTGTCTAGTACCTTCCTTCTTAACATTGCTTCTCGGCTCTATGAGCTAAGATCAAGTGTAGTATCACCGGCCACCGCCAATACAGAGAGTGAGCCGGTGCGACCTCACGCACCAGCAAAGACTGGTAGACTTCTCTTGCTGGACCCTATCCCCTGAACCCTAAACCCATCGAACCGACCCAAACCCCACCACACGAGGGTGCTCCTCTCCTCATTACCCAGCCCACTTACTTACTCCCACAACTACCTGTAGCTTTCTGCATGAGCGATGTACCCTCACTGCCTATCGACTATACCCTGATACACCCACCCCGTACCCCCCCATTGGGAAGATTACAGTTTGTATTTGTTGTATCTCATCCCATAGCAAAATTCCAACATCTCCCTATACTCTGTATGCTACCCCCAATGACTACTGATTGACATATTGAACACTTTGTACCATTTACTTTTAAACATTCTCTAATAAAATTTTAAATCTGTTCTTATCAGTTTAATAGCTGATGTGTCCTTTATTTGAGGACTGTGTATTAAATTGATTTTTGAAACAGGGGGATGGAATAGGAGCTTGCTCTGTCCACCCCACGCATTGACCTGGTATTGCAGTGTCTCCAGGAACGGTGCATCTCCCTTTGGGGAGAATATTCTGGTTAGAAAAGCAGAAAGAGTTTTACTGTGATGATGCTTCAGTCTGAAGTCTCTAGAGCTTTGCTTTCTTTATGATAAAATATTGTTATGATTTCTTGGGAGTGTTTTATGAGGCTATACACATGAGGTTCTTTGTCTTGCTAGAGGATTGTTTAAGAAGCTGGGATTCTCCTTTCTGCTGTGAGTCTTTTTAACAGTATGAGGGGCAATTGCTTTCCAGACTGTGGGGAGATAGTTGTTTGGTTGGTTTTTTGTTGTTGTTGTGTTTTTTGTGGGGCGGGGGGGTTGGTAATATTTGAGGTCACTGTATATCAACAACTGTATGAGTTACACAGACTCCTCCCCACCCAGCCTACATCCCATATATCTTGGTTTGTAAGATCAAGACAAGGCACTAGGTGTTGTGCTGTACCCGGCACACAGGGGTCCCAATCCTGATTTTCCGTCCCCCCCCCCCCCAACCTACTGTAATGTAAATGCTAAATAATAATCCTTAACTTCTCAGTGTTGCCACCCTCACCATTGGAAAATCATGAGTCAGACTCCCCAAAATCAAGAGATTGGCTTCAAAATGTAATGTGGGTTCTCTTTATTTCCCTTCCGGTTTCTGAACCACACAAACTAGAAACTTACCTTTCTAGTGCAGCCAGAGCCCCAGAGAGCAGGAGCCCCGGGCGCCCGGGGCTGGCAGACAGCGGAACCCCTCATGGTTGTGTGTTCCAGACTTCGATTTCACCAACCAAGTATCAAGTGTGAACTCCTCAGGCACTAGAACAGCCTTAACATGGAGTCACAGACAGCTCCCTTGGGCACCCTAAATCTATCTTGCCACCCAGGTGAGCCTGTCTTTGTGACAGATGGTCCCTTGCACCAAAAACCATAACAATATTCCGGTCACTCGGACTGGTCACTCAGCCAGGCAGGGCCGGCTTTAGGCCGATTCGCCCGATTCCCTGGAATCGGGCCCCGCGCTCTGGCTGGAGCATGGCAAGCCCCGCGGCCCTGCTCCCCCGGCCGGAGTTCTGGCAGGGCAAGCCCCGCGGCCCCGCTCCCCCGGCTGGAGCTCCGGCTCCGGCGCGATGAGCCCCGCAGCCCCCGCTTCCCTGGCCGGAGTGCCGCCGAAGACTCGAGTGCCGCCCGCCCGGTGAGTACAAGTCCTGCCCCCACGAATCGGGCCCCGCACTTTGTAAAGCCGGCCCTGCAGCCAGGTCAATTGCACCTCAGATCTCAAACCGAAGACAACGTTCGTGGCCAATTCTATCATAAAACTAGCTAAATCTTTACTAACTAGGAAAAGAAATAAGAAACTTATTTACCAGGTTAAAGCAGGTCAACATACACACCAAGGAGTTACAGTCTGAGGTTTCAAAAAGTAGTAGAAGCTGCTGTAACATGTAAGCTCTGTATGTCCTTTAGCCTAGGGCTAACCCTAGCCAAACAGCCAGGATCCCTTGCTTATGCTTAGAAGTCGCGCCGTCTCCCTGAAGTCCAAGCAGCATCGGGACAACAGTTTCTTCTTGACAGGGATTTTATACCATTCACCCAGAGCTCAAGCTGATGGGGGCAAGTGTTTGTGCTTGTCTTCGCCTCTTCGTGGGTGTGGGTGTGTGCAGGGCCGGCGCTCCCATTAGGCGACCTAGGCGGTCGCCTAGGGCGCTGCTCTTTTGGGGGCGCCTGCGCCCCCGCCGCCCGTAGAATTTTGGGGGCGGGACCTTCCGCCGCCTCTGTTGGGGGCGGGATTTCGGGGGCGGGACCTGCCGCCGCCTAGGGCGCCGGCAAAGCTGGCGCCGCTACTGGGTGTGTGTGACGGGGAGCAATCAACCGAGTCTTTTGTCCACGGATGATCCACAGTGGCTTGTCTGATGTCTCAGGGTCGTCTCTTGTTGGAAAGGAGATGACGCCTCTTCTGGTAAACTAGCATTTCCCACTTGGTAATACTTCTCTCCTGACTCGGGGCGGGGGTGGCGGGGTGGCAGCGAGGGGGTTTACAGTTTTAGTGCCAATGTTTATATATCACCTTATACCGTGGGCTACAGATATTAGAGGTGAGAATAATGCCTGCAGCAACTCACAAGCTTTTCATAAAGTCTAAACACGAAACAGATTTGTATAAATCTAATGCCTGTTTTAACAACACTAACAAACAGGTGAGCAAGACTGGTTTCCAGCCATGCGCTTGTCACTTCTCAGTAAGGCCTAGGGGCCTTGGCATGAGCTGGCACCTGGTCTGCCAGTGTCAGAAGAGGATCTTCCCTCTTATCCCCAGGTGTCCCCAGGGTCCGTACTGGATCCAGGGCTGTTCAACTTATTCATAAATGATCTGGGAAAAGGGGTAAACAGTGAGGTAGCAAAATTTGCAGATGATACAAAACTACTTAAGATAGTTAAGTCCAAAGCAGACTGCGAAGAACTACAAAGGGATCTCACAAAACTAGGTGACTGGGCAACAAAATGGCAGATGAAAGTCAGTGCTGATAAATGCAAAGTAATGCACAATGGAAAACATAATCCCAACTATACCTATAAAATGATGGGGTCTAAATTAGCTGTTACCACTCAAGAAAGATCTTGGAGTCACTGTGGATAGTTCTCTGAAAACATCCACTCAATGTGCAGCGGAGAGTTGGGAATCATTAAGAAAGGGACAGATAATAAGACAGAAAATATCATGTTGCCTCTATATAAATCCATGGTACGCCCACATCTTGAATACTGCGTGCAGATGTGCTCACCCCATCTCAAAAAAGATATATTGGAATTGGAAAGATTCAGAAAAGGGCAACAAAAATAATTAGGGGTATGGAACAGCTTCTGTATAAGAAGAGATTAATAAGATTTGGATTTTTCAGCTTGGAAAAGAGACGACTAAGGGGGGATATGCTAGACATCTATAAAATCATGACTGGTGTGGAGAAAGTAAATAAGGAAGTGTTAATTTACTCCTTCTCATAACACAAGAACGAGGGGTCACCAAATGAAATTAATAGGCAGCAGGTTTAAAACAAACAAAAGGCAGTATTTCTTCACACAACACATAGTCAACCTGTGGAACTCCTTGCCAGAGGATGTTGTGAAGGCCAAGACTATAACAGGGTTAAAAAAAGAACTAGATACATTCATGGAGGATAGGTCCATCGATGGCGCTTAGCCAGTGGTGTCCCTAGCCTCTGTTTGCCAGAAGCTGGGAATGGGCGACAGGGGATGATTCCCTGTTCTGTTCATTCCCTCTGGGGCACCTGGCACTGGCCACTGTCGGAAGACAGGATACTGGGCTAGATGGACTTTTGGTCTGACCCAGTCTGGCCGTTCTTACGTTCTTATCCCATAACCACTTAGTTTTCTTTAGAGTCTTTGGTGAGAGACCCTGTCAAAGGCTTTCTGAAAATCCCAGTTCGCTATATCGACTGAATCATCCTTATCCACATGCTTGTTGAGATCCTCAAAGAATTCTAGAAGATTGGTGAGGTACGAGTTCCCCTTACAAAAGCTGTGTTCACCCTTTCCCAATACATCCTATTTATCTGGGTGCCTGATCATTCTTTACTCTAGTTTCTACCAATTTGCCTGTTACTGAAGTTAGGCTTACCGGCCTGCAATTGCCAGGGTCGCCCCTGGAGCCCGTTTTAAAAATTGGCGTTACATTAGCTACCTGCCAGTCGTCTGCAACAGAGGCTTGCTTCAGTGGTAGCTTGCTTACTACGGCTAGTAGTTCTGCAATTTCATATCTGAGTTCCCTCAGAACTCGTGGTCGAATGCCATCTGTTCCTGGTAACTTATTCCTGTTTAAATGAACAATTTTTTCTAAAACCTCTTCTACTGGGATGGTACTTCAGATCTGTCATCCAATGAGGACAGCGCCGATGTGGGACTCTCCCTCACGTCCTCTGCAGCGAAGACCGCTGCAGAGAGTTCATGGAGCTTCTCTGCAATGGCCTTGTCTTCCTAGAGTGCTCCTTTGTCAGCTAATGGCCCCACCGCCCCTTTGGCAGGCTGCCTGCTTCTGATGTACTTAAAAACAGTCTTATGGGTCGCTTTTGTGTCTTTAGCACGTTGCTGCTCAGATTCTTTCTTGGCCTGACTCGTTGTGCTTTGACACTTAACCGGCCAGAGTTCATGCACCTTCCTATTATCCTCACTAGGATTTGATTTCCAAATTTTGAAGGATGACTTTTTGCCTCTAACGGCCTCCATTACTCTGCTGTTTACCTAGGGTGGCGTTAGAATCATAGAATATCAGGGTTGGAAGGGACCTCAGGAGGTATCTAGTCCAACCCCCTGCTCAAAGCAGGACCTAATCCCAACTAAATCATCCCAGTTCTTCTGGTCCTCCTATTGTCGTTTCTGATTTAGGGCATACATTTCATCCGAGCCTCTAATTACGGTGTCTTTAAACGGTCTGCATGCTCCTTGCAGGCACTTAACACTTGTGACAGCAGCTCCTTTTAATTTCCATCTAACAATCTGTACTTACGCTGATAGGTTGACTTTAGGTCTTTAACTTTGACTGGTAGCTGGGAAGATGGTAAATCGGACAGAAACCCATTTGACAAACCTTTCATTTCCTTGTTATTGCCTGACTTCTTTATTAATTTCCTTTTCCTTATTTCCCAGCAGATTGACTAGACTCCAGATTTGGGTGCTAGCAGGGGGACCTGACGAGCTCCTTGTTTTCTGACTTCTTCTGGCAGCGTTGAACTTGCCAGGGCCCAGTCAGATTCTGGATGCTCATGTCAATGTAACGCCTAGTGCTCAGCTTTGGTTCTGTTTCTTAGCAGAGGTGGCTAATGAATGAGACCATAAACCTTGGAAATCAAATGAAACCTGAAGTCTGTAGAAGACCCCAAAAGGCCCTTGGGGAGTGGAGTGCAAGTTGAGGAAGAGTTCCCTGCACAGCTTACCTCTCAATTCTCATTTTCCTGTACTGAGCGCAAAAGTTGTGAATCAGCTCAGGGTAGGGAGGGGATACCATATGTGTGCAGTGGTTAGACAGGAAACAGCAAGGAACTGGACTGGTCTTGAGTGAAACTGTAAGCATCTTATGTATGCCTGAGGACTGTATGTTTGAGATAGTTATGTGGGAAGTGGAGGTTTTAAGTGGGCTTTTAGAGGAAATTTAATTGAAAGGCAGCAGAAAGTGGAATCCCAGCTTTTTAAACAATCCTCCAATGACACACAAACAAGCTCATGTCTAGTTACTCATTCAAAATTAGAATAAAGTTACAGTACGATTTCATCATAAATGAAGTAAAATCCTAAAGATTTCATAACACGTGCTATAAGGAGACACGAGGGAAGCAATACAAAGTCAACCTTGTCACAGAGAAACGCAGTTAAACGATTTCTCTTTTTTTAACCAGCATAGTCTCCCCAAATGGAAGGGCACTGTTCCTGGAGAAGGGTCCTGGAGAGGGTTTTTCCTGTTGGCATAGGCCATCCACTTCCCTGAAAGGCAAGGAGCGAGGTCGATGGAAGAATTCTTCCGTCCATGGCCCGGACTGATGTAGCTGTGCTGACGTACGTTCCCCGTGCAGCCCAGGCCTGAGGGTTGGTGCGTACTGAACAGTTAGGTCAAACTAACTCCGTCCGTCAGGGGTGTGTAAAAGGGAAACCCACTCCTGGGCGACACGGCCACGCCAACCTAACCCCCAGCGTAGCTAAGGGCATTCGGGGAGCCTAAAGCGACGGAAAGACTTCCTCCGCCATGGGGTTGTGCCAGTGTAGTCTCCGTAGCACAGACAGGGCTGCCACCAAGAACAACGGCAGCAAAAGCCAAAGCAGCCCCAGGGAAGGGAACCAGGTGGGACAGGCATTTTTGACAGGCCGTTCTCCCATCAGAGGAAGAAGAGCCTAAGAAGGAGCAAAAAACGGCAAGCAGAAAAAGAGGCAGAGCAGCCAGGCAGCTCCCCTCGGGGCAAAAGAAGACCCTGGTCCAAGCCCCCCCCAAAGACAGACTAGAGAACAGCGTTATAAACCAAAGTTTCTAAACTTCGCTTTCTTTTGTCGCACTAAGAAGTTAAAACACGGCACAGGGAGACTAAGGCAGACCCACAACAACACGAGTAACACACAGAGAATTGTGACCGGCCCCTCCCTGGGGTTCTTCTGTCCTTTCACCGAGTGCCAGGGGAGAGCGCGCACGCAGTCCCCCACTACCACAAATTCTGCAGTCGAGTTTCCCGCATTTGGGGAAATCGCAGGGGTCAGCACACCCGCAGTGCAATGGATGAGCCTCACCCTGGGAAAACCACCTTCGTGATCATGGTATCTCCCCTGCCAGGTAAGTATGAGTTCCTAGCGCCCAGCCGCCGCCCGCCCTCGCTCGCCCCATACTTCCAACCCACGGTGGGGCCCGCCGCACCCTGCTCTCACCAGCCCCCACTGCCGCGAGATGCCCCCACGTGGCCCGAGGACCCCCCCCCCCTTCTCCACGCTGAGCCCCGGTTGCCAAATTCGGGCCCTGCTGGGCAGCCTCCTCCCGGTCCCACAATGCTCTGCTCGCGCACATATCTGCATACGTGCTCACGCAGCTCCGTGGGCCCGCTCCCCGCGGCGGGTGCGTCACGTGCTGCAGCCCGCCCCGCTCGGAAAAGGAGGGGCCCGCAGCGGTGTCACCCGAGCGAGGCTCGGCCCGGGGCGGGTCCCATCGGTGGCTCTGAGCTCGATTGCTCTGGCGAGCGGCCGCTCGGCGCTGGATTGAGCGGCCTGAGCCCCCGCGCGTGCCGGGTAGGTGCGGGCCGGGGGGGGCTGCTCGGTCACTGTCCCCCCCGGGGCGCGCGCTGCTGTCGGGGGAGCCCCGCGGGTGGGGGGGGGGGAACGGGACTCCCGGCTCGAGCCCGGACCCCCCGAGACCAGCCCGGGAGCGGGGAGCAGCCCCCCCCCCCCCCGGGACCCGCCGCCCGGCCCCGCTGTCACGGCGGGAAACCCGGCTCCGGCTCCGGCGGGCTGTCGGGAGCAGGGGGCCCGGGGCGGCGGGCTGTCCCGAGGGGGGCTGTCCCTGTGGGGAGGGGCAGGGGGGGCTGTCGGGGGCGGGGAGCAGGGGGCCGGGGTGGGGCCGGGCTGTCCCTGTGGGGAGGGGGGGTAGGGGCCGGGGGGCTGTCGGGGCCGGGCTGTCCCTGCGTGTGGGGGCAGGGGGGGCTGTCGGGGGCGGGGAGCAGGGGGCCGGGCTGTCCCTGGGGGAAGGGCCGGGCTGTCCCTGTGGGGAGGGCAGGGGGGACTGTCGGGGGCAGGGGGCCGGGGTGGGGCCGGGCTGTCCCGGGGGGGGGGGGGGGGGGGGGGGGGGGGGGGGGGGGGGGGGGGGGGTCGGGGGCGGGGGGCCGGGGAAGTGCTGGGCTGTCCCTGCATGTGGGGGCCGGGGGGCTGTCGGGGCCGGGGTGGGGCCGGGCTGTCCCTGCATGTGGGGGCCGGGGGGCTGTCGGGGGCGCGGAGCAGGGGCTTGGCCCAGGCAGGGCAGTTGGCCGCATTGTGCCCTCACCCCTCTGTGGCTGTACGGAGCAGGGTGGGGGCCGTGCCTGCGTGATGGGGCTCCTGGGTCCTTGTCAGCTGGAGACGCTGCCCTTCTCTCTGCAGTGACCCCGTGGGCCCCAGCCGTCTGCCATGGGGCTCCTGTCGGACCCGTACCGCAGGCGGGCGCTGTCCCGGCTCATCCTCCGCCTCAACACCCCACTCTGGTGAGTGCGCGGCCCCTGGCTTCCTGGGCTCCGTGGGGAGGTGTCTCTGTTTCCTCCCATCCCCACGCGCTCTCCTTCCTTCCATCTTATTCTCTCCCTCAGGGCCACCCATCAGTGGGGGGGGAAGTGGCACACAGCACTGTCTCCTCCAGAGCCTGGACCCAGCCCTCCTTGCCCCAGGAGCCCAGAGTCGGGGGCCAGGCATCGAGCCAGCGTTGCCTGCGTGGCAGTGCCGAGGGGGGGAGCCCAGCTGGGGGTCAAAGCCGTGGCCCCCACGTGCACAGATCCTCCCTTTCTGTGCTGCTCTTGGACCTCCCTGTTAGACCTGACCCCTTCTCTCATGGGGCAATGGGGCCTGGGCAGGGAGTGGGGAGGGAGGGGAGCAGCCTGTGGTCTTCACCCCCTTGTGTCTCCTGTCTGCAGCATCCTCAGCTACCTGGCTGGGCTGGGCTGGTTCCTGGGCCTAGCCTCCCCGCCCTTCACCCTGCGCTCCTACATGTCGGAGAACGCCATGGGCTCCACCATGGTGGAGGAGCAGTTCGTGTTCGGCGAGAGGGCGCTCTCCTACGCCCGCGAGTTCGCTGGCCACAAGAAGAAGGTGGGGTGAGTTCAAGCCCCCTTGCCCCGGGCCAGCAGTCGGGGGAGCCCCTGGCCAGGGTACAGGCCAAGCACTTCTCCGAGGGCCCTGGGCCAGCAGGGAGGAAGGGTGGCACCCCATGCCTACATGAGGGGACTGCATTGCCAGCTGCCTTTATAATACCCAGGGGTGTCCTGCCAGGGCCCAGCATGCAGTACTCAAGGCAGGTGAACTGCATGCTGGGAGTTGTAGTCTCTAGGTGCTAATGGAGGGGGTGGCTTTGCAGGGCCCTGCGGTTTGCCCTCCTTGTGCATTGGCTGGCGTATCTCGGTCTGGAAGGCAGGGCAGGGGCACTGTGCTACGCGGCACTGGGCAAGTCCGTGCCCGTGGGTGGATAGAGCCTGGCCCTGGGCTCTGAGAAGGGCCATCTGGGGATTGCTATGCGTGCTGGGCTCTAGCGTTGCCCGTCCCCCCCTGGGCGAGGGGGCCCCGTTCTGGCCCCTCACTCTTCCTGTCTCCTTTCCCAGGGGGATCCCTGTGGCCTGGCTGGAGAAGACCATGTGGAACCTGGGCCTGGAGGTTTATAAGCAGCCCTTCTCCCGCACTCTGCCCTTCCCCGACGAGATGCGCGAAAGATACGTATGTGCCAGACCAGGACCGCGGTCCCTGGGAGCTGCAGGCACTGCGGGCTGGGGAGTTTCCCCCCTGGGCTGGGGGTTGGTGCAAGGGGACAGGTGCGGCCCCTACGCCCCGTGGGCTGGCACGTCCCCACAGAGCTCTGGGGCTTCTCGGAGGATCCTGGCCCTTCCTCAGCTCCGTACCACGTGTGCTGATCCAGCAGGTCTGCTCACGGAAAAGGGGTAGCAAAACTGAGGGGCTGACAGCACTTGAGGGGCCAGGGCTGGTCACTGGGCAAAAGGCAGAAACTGGGCAAGCTCACTGCATGCAGCTCTGCACCCAGTCCCGACCCACAGCCTCTGCTATCCCAGTGCTGGGCTCCCCCCACCCCAGCTCTGAGGGTGCCCCTCAATCCCAACCCGCAGTCCCCTGCTATCCCTGCCATGGACTTGCCCCCAGCTGCTGGTGCTCCTACAGCCCCCTGCCCTCCCCGGTCTGGGTCCCTCCTCAGCAGACACCAGGATGCTGTGTTTGGCTCTGGGGTGGGAAGAAGCCCCTTCTTTTGTGGGTGGGGCTCGGTTCCGCTGTCCCACTGAGCTCTGGTTCCCTCCCTGCAGATGGTGAAGGGCACGAACGTGTACGGGATCCTGCGGGCGCCACGTGCGGCCAGCACGGAGTCCTTGGTCCTAAGCGTGCCCTGCAGTACGGGGCAGCACAACAACCAGGCTGTGGGGCTCATGCTGGCCTTGGCTTCCTACTTCCGGGGTAAGTGAGTGCATGCCTGGGGGATGGGGCCTGTGGGAGTGGCAGGGAGGTGCTAGGTCAGGTGCGCCTGAGAGTGGCTTGCTGCTCAACAGTGCATGGGCCAGGCCTCTGTGTGGTCTGGTGACGGGGGTCTTGTGGTCCCAGGGGTCCGGTGGGGTTCCTGGGGCTGTATCAGGCTCCCCGGCCAAGTAAGGGGGGGTTCCTGGGGCTGTATCGGGCCCCCCATGGCCTGGTGAGGGGGTTCCTGGGTCTACATTCCCCCCGGCCCGGCAAGGGGGGTTCCTGGGGCTGAATCGGGTCCCTCATGGCCTGGCAAGGGAGTTCCCTGGCCCATATCAGGCCCCCCCGGCCCAGTGAAGGGGGTTCCTGGGGCTGTCAGGCTGTTCAGATCAGACTCTTATGTCTCAGCCCCTCCCCCTGGCATCTGTGCAGTGTGCAGAGCACGGAGGCCTCTGCCCTGTTCACAGACCCCCGGGGGCCGAGCGGGGAAGGCAACTGGCAGGTTCCTCCTGGGGCTGCTTTGGGCCTCTCGCCCCGTGCGGCTGACTCGGCTGTAGTCCCCCCTGCATCCTGTGCCACGGGCCCCGTGCGTACTGCTCCCCGGGGGCAGCCGGCCTGGCCTTCGCGGACACGGACCGTGCTCGTCTGCTTGCAGGTCAGATTTACTGGGCCAAGGACATCGTCTTCCTGGTGAACGAGCATGACCTGATTGGCATGGAGGCCTGGCTGGAGGCCTACCACGACGTCAACGTCACCGGTGAGGCCAGTGGAACTGTGGGGGCAGGGCTGGGGCTTCGGGGGGCGGGGGGGGCAGGCAGTGCCCTGGGCTGGGGCTTTGGGGGGGGGGCAGGCAGTGCCCTGGGCTGGGGCTTCGGGGGCTGGGGCGCCGCACCGGGTGCCAGGCCTGGCTCTCCCTGGAGGCCCCTCTGGTGTGTCGCAGCCACACGCTCACTGAGCAGGCACCGCTGTCGCTGCTCTCAGAGGGGTTGTTACCAAGCCGGGGAGCCGGCTGGGGCTCTCCCCCCGCCCCCCAAGCTGGGTTCTGGGCAGGGGGGCTGCCTGGTCTGAGCTGCTGCTGTGCCGGCAGAGGTGCTCTCCTCGGGGATGCTGGGCCGGGCCGGGGCCATCCAGGCGGCTGTCTCGCTGGAGCTGAGCAGCGACGTCATCACCAGCTTCGACGTGGCCGTGGAGGGGCTGAACGGGCAGCTGCCCAACCTGGACCTGGTCAACCTCTTCTACGCCTTCTGCCAGAAGAACGGGCTGCTGTGCACCATCCAGGGCAAGGTGAGAGCGGGGGGGGGGGGGCCCCATCCAGGGCAAGG
>QXTE01000351.1:839317-892823 GCA_003942145.1 Platysternon megacephalum | reverse complement strand
GGGGGGCACCATCCATGGCAAGGTGGGGGGAGAGCCCAGCACCATCCATGTCAAGGGGGTGGGGTCGGGGGGAGACGCGGCACCATCCATGTCAAGGGAGGGTGGGGGGAGAGACGCGGCACCATCCATGTCAAGGGAGGGGGGGGGAGAGACGCGGCACCATCCATGTCAAGGTGAGAGTTGGGGGTGGGGAGCCCGGCACCATCCATGTCAAGGGAGGTGGCGGGGGAGACGCAGCACCATCCATGTCAAGGGAGGGGGGGGGGAAGCATGGCACCATCCATGTCAAGGTGAGGGGGGGTGTTCCTGGCACCATCAGGGCAAAGGAAGCGGGGGGCAGCACCATCCAGGGCACAGTGAGATCGGGGGGCGGTAGGGAGTGTTCCCAGTCTTGCATTCACAGCCAGACTCCTCTCCCTGCTGGTTTCTCCTGTCCCCCACCTGCCCCCTCCCCCGCTGTTGCCGATTGCACCCCTGGCCAGGCTCCCCGGCTGTCAGTGGGGGGAAGACTGCATGGGGGGGGCGGGGGCAGGCCCTGATGTCTCTGCCCTGCAGCTGCAGCGCACGGACTGGGATACGCTGCCGGCCTACGTACACAGCCTGCAGACCCTGCTGCTCATGGTGCTGAAGCAGGGCTCCGGCCGGCCCCAGGGCGACCACGGCCTCTTCCTGCGCTACCACATCGAGGCCATCACCGTGCGCGGCATCAACAGCTTCCGGCAGTACAAGTACGACATGGGCACCGTGGGCAAGTGAGTAATGCTCCTGCGGGCAGGGCCCCTGCTCCCCCAGCATGCGAGAGCCAGGACGGAGGGGCTGGACTGGGATAGTGGGGGGGTTGCGGGTCAGGATTGAGGAGCACCAGCTGAGCTGGGGGATGGAGGGAGTCCAGGGTTGGGATGGCCGGGGGGCTGCGGATCAGGACTGAGGGCTCTTGGCAGAGCCAGGGCCTGGGGAGCCTAGGGGAATGCTGATCTAGCTCAGTGTGGGGACCGGCCAGGGATGGGGCTGAGAGGCTGTGCCCCCCATTCTCCCTCGCTGCCACCCCCTGGGCGAGGACGGTGCCAGCGTCCGCCCCTGCTGAGGATCCTGCCCTGCAGGACGCTGGAGGGGATGTTCCGCAAGCTGAACAACCTGCTGGAGCGTCTGCACCAGTCCTACTTCTTCTACCTGCTGCCCTCGCTCGCGCGCTTCGTCTCCATCGGCGTTTACATGCCGGCCTTCGGCTTCCTCATCCTCATCCTCGTCCTCAAGATATCCCCGGGGCCACAGCTGCGAGCGGGAGGGGGAGGGCTCTGGGCTGCAGCAGGGCCAGGCCTAGCGGGACAGGGGGCAGGCAGAGTCTCTGCTCAGACCCAGGTTGGGGAGGAACCAGCATTTTCCACAAGGCCACTGAACTGCAGAGCCCTGCCTGATGGGGGGGAAGGGGTGCGTTCCCCAGGCTGGCCGTAGGGGACCCCTCCCCACTCTGCTGTGCCCCTGCTGCCCTCTCCCCAGCCTGGGTCCCCGCGAGGAGCTCGCTCTGGGAGGCAGGGGCTGCGCCTGGCTCTGGGGAGCGGGGATCTGCCTGTGGCCGGGTGGGGGTCGGTGCGGGGGCCCGGTGGGTCGGGCTGCTGTGTGGTTGGTTTCCTTGACTCTGCCCCACGCCCTTGACCTGTGGATGAAGCTGAGTAAATGCGCTGCAGGCCCCGAGGAGCAGCTCTGCGATGGAGACCAGGGCGCTGCCCACGCTGCCGCCGAGGTGAGGGGTCGCAGGGCCCTGCCCCAGCCACTCCTGGAGATCTCCAGGCCTGAGGGTAGCTACTGCCTTCCTCCCCCATCCTCCATGGGCTCCCCCCACCATGGGTCTCTAAGTGGGGCCCCTGGCAGGTTCCTGGCCGTCTAAGGGACGTCTGTGGTGCATACTACCGTAGTATGCGAGCACCTCCCAATCTTTACCCTCGTCACCCTGCGTGGATTGGGACCGGGGACCTGCCCAGGGTCCCCAGGGCATCTGGGGCAGGGCAGGGAGTTCCCAAGCCAAGCAACCACCCCACTGGGCCGCCCTGCTGTGTAACCCTCCCCAGCACAGCCCCCACCCCTTGGAGCCTCAGGAGCTCAGGCTGGGCTTGAAGCTGCCCAGGACTCTTTCCCTGGAACAGGGAGGCAGATTTGGGTCCCCCTTCCCCCAGCAGCTGGGATTCCCCCAGGGGTAAGGCCTGATGGGGTTGGCTCTGGCCCTGGTTCAGCTGGCCCTGCTTAGCTTCCCCCCTTCCCCGCCCCGCAGGAGTCACGTCCTGGCCTGTTCACCCTGGTGCCACCCCTGCTGATCTGCCATGCCACGGGCCTCACCCTCTACTTCCTGCCTGTGCTGGGCCAGCATGTGGCCACCCAGCACTTCCCCGTCTCGGAGTCGGAGGCCGTGGTGCTGACGGTCATTGCCATCTACGTGGCCGGACTGGCGCTGCCACACAACACACACAGGTACGTGCGGGTCCCGGGAGGCGAGGCAGAGGGACGTGACGAGATCCGGCACTCACCCAGGGCCAGCAGCAGGTTGTGCTCTGGGGTGAAGTCAGCGGGCCAGCAGGAACACAAACAGGCCTAATACACATGCACAATGACTCCAGAGCTCTCTCCCCCAGCAGGGGGTGCTGTGGGGAGCAGGGCAGGAGCGCTGGCAGTGGGGGGAGCTCCCGGCTACTCCCAGCAGGAGGCACTGTGGGGAGCGGGGCAGGGCGCTGGCTGTGAGGGCCTTCCCAGCTACTCCTGTTCCAGCAGGGGGCGCTATGAGATTCTCCAGGGTACAATCTGGACTGCTGAACAGCTGTGTCCCCTCAGTTCTCCAACCTGGGGTGCCTTTTACACCACTCCTGGTCTGTCCACACAGCCTCCAGCATGTAACTCACTCCCCGCTGAGTTACATGAGTGCTCTAGCCAGCCACTCCTGAATTATATAACAGAACAACACCAGCAAATTCCCAATCCCAGACTTTCCCCACAAATGTGTGTCTTGTACTGCCCAGCTCTTTACTCCTAGACAACACAAGCTCATAGAAAGTCCGTCATTTCATTAATAGAAAATGGAGTACCCCAGACACTTCAGTCCAAGCACAGACTGGTTTAGATAAAACAATAACACAAGTTTATTAACTACAGAAAGATTTTAAGTGATTACAAGTAATGAGGGATAAAAGTCAGAATTGATTACAAAGAAATAAAAGATACCTAATTTAGCAAGCTGTGTGAACTTAAAGCAAAAGGGTTTTCTCTCACCATGTGTTCTAGCAATCTTACAGCCAGGATCTATCTCCAGTCCAATGATGCTTCCTTTGTCTTTCAAGTGTTGATGCTGTGAGTAGAGATGAAGGGAGAGATAATCTGGGGAGTTTGCTCCCCTTTCTTATAGCAATTCTCTTCTTTGAGAATCATCTCCAGCTGGGGCCCAGGTGGCAAAGTCCCTGGGATGGGAGCTTCCAGCTGTGTGTGTGCCAAGATGTAAATTTCTCGCTCACACCCTTTTTCCTGACAACGAATGGCCGCTTAGCCAGGTGATAGTCCATTGGATTTTGTTGACACCTGGCTGAGGCATCAGTTGGCCTTTTATCTTTGAGGAACCGGTTTGTGCTGCTTTCTTTAATTTGGAGCGTGTCTCAGCAATGTCATACAGTAGAATTTTATAATTGGATTTTATATAAATGACTGCCTAGGAAGGAGCACTGCAGAAAGGGATCTGGGGGTCATAGTGGATCACAAGCTAAATATGAGTCAACCAGTGTAATGCTGTTGCAAAAAAAGTAAACGTCATTTTGGGCTGTATTAGCAGGAGTGTTGTAAGCAAGACACAAAAAGTAATTCTTCCGCTCTACGCTGATTAGGGCTCAACTGGAGTATTGTGTCCAGTTCTGGGTGTCACATTTCAGGAAAGATGTGGACAAATTGGAGAAAGTCCAGAGAAGAACAATAAAAATGATTAAAGGTCTAGAAAACATGACCTGTGAAGGAAGACTGAAAAAACTGGGTTTGTTTAGTCTGGAGAAGAGAAGACTGAGGGGGGACATAACAGTTTTCAAGAACATAAAAGGTTGTTACAAGGAGGAAAGAGAAAAATTGTTGTCCTATCCTCAGAGGTTAAGGAGAAGAAGCCACGGGCTTAAATTGCAGCAAGGGAGGTTTATGTTGGACATTCGGAAAAACTTCTTGTCAGGGTGGTTAAGTACTGGAATCAATTGCCTAGGGAGGTTGTGGACTCCGTCATTGGAGATTTTTAAGGACTTGTCAACGCTGCGGCAATCAATGCATCAGTGGTTGATTTAGCGGGTCTAGTGAAGACCCGCTAAATCGACTGCCGATCGCTCTCCCGTTGACTCCTGTACTCCATCTGATCGAGAAGAGTAAGGGGAGTCGACGGGAGAGCGTCTCTCGTCGACGTTGCGTAATGTGGACCCCGCGGTAAGTAGATCTAAGCTACGTCAATACGCTATTCAATACGCTATTCACGTAACTCAAATTGCATAGCTTAGATCGACTTTTCCCTTTAGTGTAGACAAGGCCTAAGAGCAGGTTAGACAAACACCTGTCAGGGATGGTCTAGATCATACTCAGTCCTGCCATGAGTGCAGGGGACTGGACTAGTTGACCTCTTGTGGTCCCTTCCAATGCCATGATTCTGTGAACTTTACCTACAATGTTGCCACACATATTTTACCAGGACAATAATGATCAGCACATTATAATATGTGGAGATGTACTTATCTCAGAACTGGAAGGGACCCCGAAAGGTCATCGAGTCCAGCCCCCTGCCTTCACTAGAAGGACCAAGTACTGATTTTTGCCCCAGATCCCTAAGTGGCCTCCTCGAGGATTGAACTCACAACCCTGGGTTTAGCAGGCCAATGCTCAAACCACTGAGCTACCCCTCCCCCCGATACCTCACAAGGCATGCTTTATACAGAATCCACAGAATTGTGTAAAAAGGGTGAACATAGAGTGTCACAGGGCACTATAGAAAATGGTACCATTGGTTCTCTGCTGTTTCTCAGCCCTGGCCAAAGCGGGGGCTAGGCAGGTGTCCGCGGGGCCTGACAGCCATTTCTCTGCGCTGCAGGGTGCTGACTGGCTGTGGGAGTGAACGCGGCTGGATGACCCTGAAGCTTCTCTCCCTGCTGTACCTGGCCATGCTGCTGGGCTGCATCGCCCTCATTAACTTCTCCCTGGGCTTCCTGCTGGCTGTCACCATGGTGCCCGTTGCAGCCATCGTCCAGCCCAAAGGCCCCAAGTAAGTGGCACCTGCGCAGTTCCCGTGGCATCCAGTGAGGCCGCTGAAGGTCACCTGAGCCAGGCCTGCCCATGAGTGGCAGGGGCTCCGTGGCCAGTCTCAGCCTAGGTGGGCTCGCTATGCAGGTGGCAGGGTCCTTGTTTGGCTACAGGCAGGGTGCCTTGAGAGCCAACAGCCAGTCCAAGGGATGGGCTGGAAATCCCCTCCCCCACCAGGGACCAGGCCCACAGGGGTCTCGTTAGACAATATCACGTTCATGCTGGCATTGGTCGTCCCTCTCCCAGCAGGGTGGCGCAGGAGCTCCCAGCTACTCCAGCCTCTCATAGCACCCCCTGCTCGGGGGAGCGGGGCAGGAGCACTGGGAGTTGTGGGGGAGCTCCTGGCTATTCCAGCCCCAGCCTCTCCCAGCAGGGGGCGCTGTAGGGAGCGGGGCAGGAGTGCTGGCTGTTGTGGGGGAGCTCCTGGCCACTCCAGCCCCAGCCTCTCCCAGCAGGGGGCGCTGTAGGGAGCGGGGCAGGAGTGCTGGGATTTGCCCCTTTTCGGCCCAGCCCTGCTGGCTGGTGCACTCCAGGCTGCCCCGCTCTGATCCCTGCCTGCGTCTGTCTCCCAGGTATCTGTATGCAGTGCTGCTGGTCCTGGTCACGCCAGCTGTCACCCTCCTGCTCAGCATCGTCCTGTACCAGGAGCTGATCGAGTACCCCGTCTCGGCGCTGGAGTGCTGGCAGCTCTTCCTGCAGGCTGTGTCCGAGGGCCTGCTGGACCACTACCTCTACGGCTCCATCGTCTTCCCCTTCATCGCCCTCTTCGTCTACCCCTGCTGGCTGCTGCTCTGGAACGTGATCTTCTGGAAGTAGCCGGGCCCCTCTGCCTGGCCTCACGTCTCCTGGGAGCGGGGGGCTGCTGACTGGGCCCCTGCCTGGCCACTGGATCCCAGGATCTGGGACTTGCCCTGGAGCCATCCCATGTTCTCAGACTGGAGCCTTGCGCCTTTGTTCTGGAGGGAGAGGGAGCCCTTGGGCTGTTCTGGGGCCTGCAGCAGGAGTCAGTCCCCCTCCCTTGTGCTCAGTGGCCTCATTGGGGAAGGCGGAGCCGTAATGGTCCCAGAGCAGGAGGGGGGCCTGGGACGCCCGCTGCCTGCGCTCCACTGAACTCAGCTGTCCCTGGGCATCGCACGCTGGGACCTTCGCCTTAGGGGGGCACCTGCCAGCTGGTGCAGGAGGGAGGGGGGCACAGGGCGCTGGGCTGCCTGCATGGGAGCAGGGATGCTTTGGCCCTGCTTGTTCCCACAAGACGGCTGGGCTTAGGCTGGGAGGAGGCAGCACTGCAGGGTGCCACTGCAGATGCTGGTCCGCTTGAGTCCACGTGTGTGGGGCAGCGGAGGGTGCTCCCTGCTCTTCCTCAGGCATGGGCTGGGCATGCCTCCCTCAGCCCTGGGGGAGGAGAGGAGTGGGGCACGCAGGTTAGCGCATTCCTCTGCTGTATACAGGTGGGCCGGGCCCCCAGAGCAGCCAACGGACTGGGCTGGGGGAATGCACAGGGATTGGAAAGGCAAGTGCGTGCCGGGACTGTTCATCTTTGTAATAAAATAACAAGAAAAGTCTTTGGCCAGTGTGGTGGGGGTGGTTCAGAGCCGGTGCTGGCAGCACCCACAGGCCTCTGTCCTTGGGCTGGGTCTTGACCAGCTGTGGGAAATAAATGATCCAGCCTCGGGGAGCTTACGGGTTAGGAAGGGAGCTGCTCTGCAACGGGGGGGAGAGTCCAATTCTGAATACACTGCAAGTGAGGGGTGGGGGGTTAGGACAGCAACGCTGGCTCTCCCCCTCTCCCACTTGGCGGCAGCATGGCAGAGGCAGGCCCTGGAAGGACAGTTCAGGGGGGGGTTCCTGCGGGAGGTCAGGCCGAAGGCAGGGAGGGGGTTGTGGAGAAGTCACCCAGGGTGCTGTATGTCAGCAGAGGAGGCAGGGCCCTGCAGTGAGACACACAGGGGGTGAAGTCAGGTTTAGGAGGCAGCCCATTCACACTCTGCAATTCAACATCAACATCCCCCACGCAGCCGCTGCTGTGGTGGTCAGAAGAGAGCAACACCGATCCCTGTGCCCACCTCCTCAGTGCCTGGCGGTGAACCAGCTCCACGCGGGGGGGTACGAGTCGCCCCCCCCCCCCAATGTTCAGAGCTTTCAAGGGCATTGGCCCCATCTCCCCACCCTGGGGCTGCTGGCTGCTAGGGGGAGGTGCGTGAGGGCAGGAGCCAGAACTTGCCCCGGAGCGGAAGCGAGGGAGGGGACTTCGCCCCTGGGCTGCGTCTACACTGAAAACTCCAGTCGACCTCCAGTCGGTCACGTTCCAGGCAGGGCCCTGATTTGCTGCTGTGGGTCACGTGCACACTGACGCTGGTCTGTGGGGCGCGTGGGGGGAGCTGAGACCCCCCTCCGGCTCCGCGCCCCCCCAGGGGGCAGCCACCGGGAATCTCCCCTCCCTGCCCAGCCTGGGGGAGGCGGGGGCGGCCCCAGGATTCTGTGGGGGGGGGAGGCGGAGTGCCATGCGGTGGGGGCGGGGCCCAGAGCCGGGGGGCGGGGCCTAGGACCGACCCCTCCCAGCGCTGCCGGGGGGCTATGACCCCACGACCCCCAGCGCAGGGGCTGTTTCCGGTGGGGGCGGTGCTCCCGGCTCGGGGTCGTGACCCCTGTGACCGGATATCAGTTGTGCCCAGGGGCCCTGCGAGCTCCGCCCTTTCCGCCTCTCCTGCGGAGCGCCGCCCCCTCCCCACTCGGCCCCCGTAGGCCCGCCCCGCGCGCTGCACCCTGGGAAGCAGGCGGACCCCGGCTCCTCTCCAAGATGGCGGCGCTGTCGGCGGCGCGGTGCCTGGTGCTGCGGACCCGGGGCGGCTCCTTGCTGCCGCCACCCCCCGGGCCCCGCCTGCGGCCCCCCCAGGTGAGCCCCGCCGGCCGCCCGCTCCGCGCCCCCGGGCCCAGATTCCCCCGGCTCTGCGCCCGGCCCGGCCCTGAAGGTCACCGGGGCGCGGCGCCCGCGGGCGCGGACCAGGCTGGGCCGGGGGGGTCTGGGGCCGGGGCCGCCCCTGGGCAAAGCCCTTGGCAGCTTCGCCTCCCGGTCGGGCCCGGTCCTCTGCCCCCGGGCCCGTTTCCACGTCCGGTCAGCCCCGGGCCCGGGCCTCTTCCCCCCTCCCCCCGCCCGGTCGGGCCCGGTCCTCTCCCCCCGCCCGGTCAGCCCCGGGCCTCTTCCCCCCCTCCCCCCGCCCGGTCCTCTCCNCCCGCCCGGTCGGACCCGGTCCTCTGCCCCCGGGCCCGTTTCCACGTCCGGTCAGCCCCGGTCCCCTCCCCCCGTCCGGTCGGCCCGGTCCTCTCCGCCCGGGCGTTGCAGTGAGTCCGGGGTTGGTGACCGGCGCAGTGGGCAGGTGTCTCCGGCCAGGGGCGCCCCCGCCTCGCCCAGAGCTCAGCCCCGCAGTTGTGCTCCCGGCGGTGGTGGCCCCAGGCTGGCCGAGAGGCCGGATCCGGATCGTCCTGGGGCAGGAGCGAGTCTGCGGCCCGGGGAGCTGGTTACACAAGGGCCCTCGCCCGCCGGGCCGGGCATTTCACCTGGGCACAAGCCATTGACAGGTGCGATTCTGTGTCGCTTTCAGGTGTCTTCCTTGCGGGTTAAAGGGGGACTGGGATACCTGGGTCCTTCGTTGGGTTTCAGCCGCACGTGTGTCCCCCCGAGGTGTGAAATGCTGCAGGTCCCTGGCGTGTCTCTGTCAGAGGCGGCTGCACCACATCAAGAATCTGCCTGGGGTTAGGCCCCAGTTCCCGGCCTGGGGCAGCTGGCTGTGGTGTGAGGCCGGCTCGGCCTTTCCACACTCCCAAATTATGCCGCTTTTTTCCTTCACGAACAAAGGGTGTAATACTCTTCAGAGGCTTTTAATCAGACCTGTCACTGACTCCACAACGAAGGGTCTCTCAGCGGGGGCTGCATTGTACAGATATCTCCCCGCAGGAGCTTGCAGCATTCTCTTGTGTGCTGGGGACGTGGGTGCTTTCAGAGAGCTCAGGTAAACGTCTTCAGTTCCGTGGTCTATCTACCTTTCCGTGTAGAAGCGTGTCTGAAAGCCTTGGCTTTCCCCTTGTATTTAGATGCAGGCTACTTCTGCACCGGCGTAGATTCTCACTAGGGAGTTTGTTGTGCTACTGCCCCTTCCCTGAGAGTTGTGGCGCTGTCCTGTAGCTGGGTTGATGATAATGAACTCACATCCGTTACCTGGGCATCGTCCTCTGTATTATTCCGCACCTAGTGAGAGCGGCATCAAATACTTGGCATTTTGCATCTTCCCAGCACTGAGGAATTATGAATGAATCCTTCTCTCCCTACTAAGATGTGTCAGGGTTATCACTCCCATCTTGCATTCACAGCCAGACTCCTCTCCCTGCTGGTTTCTCCTGGTTTTATTGGAAATTGGGTCTAATTAAACCTGAGTTTATTCTTTTAATAGATTCCAAGGTCCAAAAGGATCGTTGTGATCATCTGGTCTGACTGCCTGTGTAACACAGGCCAGACACCTGCCCCAAGATCATTCATAGAGCAGAAGTTTAAAATAAAAGCCAGTCGTGATTTAAAAATCACCAGTGAAGAAGAATCCACCACGACCCTTGGGAAATTGTTCCAGTGGTTAATTACCCTCCCTGTTAAAAATTTACACTTTATTTCCTGTCAGAATTTGTCTAGCATCAGCTTCCAGTGACTGGATCATGTTAGATCAGGGGTGGGCAAACTTTTTGGCCCGAGGGCCACATCGGGGTTCCGAAACTGTATGGAGGGCCAGGTAGGGAAGGCTGTGCCCCGCCCCCCAAACAGCCTGGCCCCTGCCCCCTATCTGCCTCCTCCCACTTCCCACCCCCTGACTGCCCCCCTCAGAACCCATGACCCATCCAGCCCCCCCTGCTTCTTGTCCCCTGACCACCCCCTCCTGGGACCCCCACCCCATAACTGCCCTCCGGGACCCCACCCCCTATCCAATCCCCCTGACCCCTATCCATACCCCTGCCCCCTGACAGGCCCCCTGGGACTCCCACGCCTATCCAACCACCCTCTGTCACCTGACTGCCCCCCGGAACCCCCTGCCTCTTATCCAGCCCCCCACCCCCTTACCATGCTGCTCAGAGCACCAGGATTGGCAGCCGTGCCACCCAGCCGGAGCCAGCCACACTGCCGCGCAGTCTAGAGCACCGGGACAGGCTGGCAGATCTCACAGCTGTGCTGCCCGGCAGGAGCTCGCAGCCTCCCTGCCCAGAGCACTGGCGGCAGGAGGCTGCAGGGGAGGGGGGGACAGCAGGGGAGGGGCCACGGGCTAGCCTCTCCGGCCAGGAGTTCAAAGGGCAGGAGGGTCCCGCAGGCCAGATGTGGTCCGTGGGCTGTAGTTTGCCCACCTCTGTGTTAGACCTTCCTCTGCTAGATTGAAGAGCCCATTATTAAATATTTGTTCCCCATATAGGTACTTATCGACTGATCAAGTCACCCCTTAAACTTCTCTTTGTGAAGCAAAATAGGTTGAGATTGCAAGTTTGATAAAGGTAACTGCATAGCTGTAATACTTAGATTTTTGTAAGGTTTTTGGCTAAGTAGCATACAACATTCTGATAAACTAGCACTATATGGTATCAGTAGAATACGTGTCCTCAGAAAACGTACAGAGAAAGGCAACAAAACGATGAGGGGTCTGGAACAGCTTCCATATGAGGAGAGATTAAAAAGACTGGGATTTAAAAAGTTAGAAAAGAGACGACTAAGGGGGGATATGATAGAGGGCTATAAAATCACGAATGGTGCAGAGAACATGAATAAGGAAGTGTTATTTGCCACTTCGTATAACACAATAATTTGGGGTCACCCAATGAAATTAATAGGCAGCAGGCTTAAAACAAAAGGAAGTATTTATTCACACAACGCACAACCAGTGGAATTCATTGCTTGGGTTGTTGTGAAGGCCAAAAGACTAACTGGAGTCAAAAAAGAATGCGAAGTTCCTGGAGGACGGGTCCATCAATGGCTATTGGCCAAGATGGTCACGGATGAAACCCCATGCTCTGGGTGTCCCTAGCCTCTGTTTGCCAGAAGCAGGGGATGGGTGACAGGATGGATCACTTGATGATTCCCTGTTCTGTTCATTCCCTCTGGGGCACCTGGCATTGGCCACTGTCAGAAGACAGGATCCTAGGCTAGATGGACCATTAGTCTGCCCCAGGATGGCCGTTCTTATGTTAAATGAACTAACAGCGGGCTAAGTGAGAGATCTGCGAAAGTAGTTGTGAGTGGGGGAACCATCCTTAAATGGGGGAGTCTGGTGGTGTTCCACAGGGATCAGTGCTGGGCCTGATGCTATTCAACTCTTTCCTCAAGGACCAGCAAGAGTAATAAGATCACTGCTAATAAAACTTGTGGCTGACACAAGGGTTGGCAGAGTGGTAAATAGTGCTGAGGACAGGCCAGTTGTACAGAGATCTGGATCGCTTGGTAAGCTGGGCCCATTCAAACAAAATGCAACCAAATGGAAAGTTACACATTTAGGAACCAGCAGTGCAGGCCTGACCTACAGGCTGGGGGATTGTATCCTGGACAGCAGTGCCTTTGGAAAAGATCTAGGAATCATCGGAGATGAGCAACTCAACAGAAGTCTGCTGTGCCAGAAAGCTAATGCGATCCACAGATGTATAAATGGGGAGTAGGAGTGGGGAGGTGATTTTACCTCTAGCTATGCTGTTGCTGAGACGGACACTGGAACGCTGCATCCACGTTTTAAAAGGATGTTCAAAAATTGGAGAGAAAAGAGCCACAAAAATGATTCATGGGCTGGAGAAAATGCCTTAAGGAGCTCAATCTGTTTAGCTTACGGAAGAGTGAGAGGTGATTTGATCAGTGTGTAAGGACTGTCACAGGAAAAAACACCAGGTGCTAACACGCTCTTTGATCGAGTAGGGTTGTGTCTGGAAGCTGGAGCAAGACACAGTCAGATGAGAAACTAGGCACAGATATTTAGCAGGGAGGGTGGTGAACCACTGGGACAGACTCCCCAGGGACATATAGAGTCTCCACCTACCTTTAAGTCTTCACAATCATAGAATATCAGGGTTGGAAGAGACCTCAGGCGGTATCTAGTCCAACCCCCTGCTCAAAGCAGGACCAACCCCAACTAATCCATGCTAGCTGCCTTTCAGGAAGCATCAGGCAATCAGTTTACTGGGCCCAATGTGGGGTAACTGGGTGGGATTCCCTGGCCTGTGCTATGCGGGGGATCAGACTGGATCCCTTCCGGTCTTAAACTCAGTGAAGCAGCGGCCATGACTTGTCCAAGTCCAGTGCTTAAATCAGCATGACCCGGGTGTTCCTGGCTCCCAGTCCCCGTGCTCAGATCAGTGCTTTCTGCAGTGGTGTTGGCGTGTGCTGTGCTGCAGCAAGCATCGCTGTAGTGAGTGTGGCTGCAGCTGGCTGTGAGGTGGTCTGAGGGGGTATTGAATGGTGCTGGACTCTGCTTTGTTGTTCCTCCCGTTGGCATGGCTGCTTCCCTTGCTCTGTTGGTGACAAGGTGCTGCAGTCAAACAGCAGCAGCAGCTGCCCCGGAGCTCAGTGGGACTTGCTGAGATGGGACCATGTGCACTCATGTGACACTCCCAGCACTGGCCTGCAATCAGGGTGGGTAACAATGTGAGGACAAACAATGGATTTTTTAATTTAAATTAAATACACTTGTTTTAAAAAAATCTATTTAAAATTAAATTTGAAATTGACAATCTATGTTAAGGCCTAAACTTACTGTAATCTATTAAAAGGAAAGTCAAACCACTGAACTGGTGGAGTGTCTGGCTAAGCACTGGAAACCAGAGTTTGTTGAAGTGCTAAACCTGCTTTTGACAGCAGCAGCCTGATTTGCAGGTGCAGAGAGAATATTGTCTTAATTTCAGTCTCTTCCTCTAGTTTAGTTCAGTGACTAGTTCATTCAAAGGTAAGAAACCAATTGGGAGCTGAAAAAGCAGGAAAACGTTTTCCCTCTTCCAATCTACGAATAAAAACAAGGTGAGAGCGGATGAGATCTACTAGCTCTAAAATCCTGACTGTTTCTGGTTTCAGAGTAGCAGCCGTGTTAGTCTGTATCCACAAAAAGAACAGGTGTACTTGTGGCACCTTAGAGACTAACACATTTATTTGTTAGTCTCTAAGGGTATGTCTACACTACCCCCCAGATCGCGGGTAGCGATCGATCTATCGGGGATCGATTTATCCCGTGTATTGCAGATGCGATAAATCAATCCCCGATCGCGCTCTCGTCGACTGCTGAACTCCAGCAGTACAAGAGGCGGAAGCAAAGTCAACGGGGGAGCCGCGGCCGTCGATCCCGCGCTGCGAGGATGCGAAGTAATTTTAATTCGATCTAAGATACGTCGACTTCAGCTACGCTATTCTCGTCGCTGAAGTTGCGTATCTTAGATCGATTTCCACCCCCCAGTGTAGACCAGGCCTTAAGGTGCCACAAGTACTCCTGTTCTTTTTGACTGTTTCTGGTCACCACATGCATCAATTCAATTAATTAACTACAGATAATACGTCCTTTAACACCCAAGTTAGTTTTAAATACAACACATACATAAGGCAAACAATCGATCGAGGTGTCCATCGCACTCACGGTAGTTTTATTTAAACTAATAAAAAGATTTAAAATACTGTTTTGTGCATTTTAATTAAATTCCAAATTCTATCCAAATAGAGCTTGATCCAAATCACAATACAAATTTAACCTCGTAAATAAATGCGCCATTCGCAATTTTCTAACGTAATAAATCAGGAAAGGTGGGGTCTGCTCTGGGTCTGGCGTGGAGCGTGGTGTCGTGGTTATAGACAATCGAGCCACCCCTGTGAATGTGGCATTGTGCTGAGAGTTGAGCCTGTCCTATTTCAGTCCCTCTCCCCTGCTGCTCATGCCTCACCCCTTCACCCCCACCCGTGTGGAGGCTGCACTGTGTGACACTGCCCAGGAGATGCTGTGGGGCTGGGCCTGGTTACTGCCCTGCCCTGCTGTGGGAGCTCTGTGTCCCTAGTCAGCGTGTGCCCCCTGCTCACTCCCACCATGGACGCACATGGGTCAGCTCCCTTGAGGGCTATTGGGCCTGGGCTTTCCATAGTTCTGTCTGCTGGTCTCAGTGCCCCATAACCCAGAGAGCCCCCATCTCAGTGTCTGGTGAGGGGTGGCCTGAGAGGCCCGGACTCACCCCACATGCCTGGGGCTGGCTGGCTTAAACAGAATCCGTCCGGCAGGGAGCTCTGGAGAGCCACAGCCCACCCACCTGCTTCTTCGCACCCTTACCCCTACGGTGCAAATACTCCACGGACCCAGCTAGAGGCTGCCGCCCAGACACCTGAAATTTCAGCTCCCTGCTCCTGACCCAGCTGGGCCCTTCCCAATCTGTGTGGAAGGGGGACTCTGCTTCCTTCTGCTCGGGTGGGAGCAGGCCAGTGTCTCCTGCCTGTCTGGAGAGATGGAGGGCACCTAGGGCTGAGCAGGCCGTGCCGTGCTTGGAGGCATGTTGCATCCCATGCACCCGCAGGCTGCCTGCTCCCCCACCCTCCTCTCCTGGGGCGCAGGAAGGTTCCAAAGCCTGGAGCTGGGTCCCTCTGGGCAGCACCAGCCACCCCGCTGGCGTGGACTCTGGGGAGTGTGGCTGGGGGCGCAGAGGCGGGTGCCCCATGCTGGAGCTGGCAGGCTGACCGGCTCTCGTCTGTGTTCCAGGCCAGCATGTCGTCGCTGTCCGGCATGTCCCGTGGCAGGAAGGTGGCGCTGTCCGCGCTGGGCGTGCTGGCTGCCGGCGGCGCTGGGCTGGCCCTGGCTCTCCACACGGCTGTGAGTGCCAGTGACCTGGAGCTGCATCCTCCCAGCTACGCCTGGAGCCACAATGGCCTGCTGGCCTCCCTGGATCACAGCAGGTAGGTGAGGGGGCGTAGGCTGTCCTGGGGATGGAATGAACCCGTGGCTGGAGGGAGGCAGCCCGGGGGTGAGCTGCCAGCCCCCTGCGGGGGGTCAGAAGCTGCATCCCAGGGGTGACAAGGCAGCCCCACGACTCTTGGCTCTCGCTGGCCCTTGGCTGATGTGCAGGCCCCCCAGGGAATGCTGGGGGCTTGGGGCCTGGCTATGGCACAGGGACTTGCTGTGACTGCTCCTCCAGCCCCCTCCCACTCAGAGCCATGGGGAGCAGACAGGCAGAGGGGCTCATGGCCACCTCCCTCTTCCCAGCATCCGGCGCGGCTACCAGGTGTACAAGCAGGTGTGTGCCGCCTGCCACAGCATGGACTACCTGGCCTTCCGCAATCTCATCGGCGTCTCCCACACCGAGGAGGAAGTCAAGGCCCTGGCTGAGGAGGTGAGACTGACTGCGGTGGGGATTCTCCGGGGGGGGGATCCACACCCCAGCTCTGGCAGCTGGCTCCTGCTGGCTGGTGTGTGCTGGAAGTGGGGGGAAGAGCTGGACTCGCTACCATGTGAGTGCCCTCCCAGGCCCTGGCTGAGGGGGAGCTGGCCCCTCCCAGTGCTCTGTGTCTGTGAGGAACAGGGGGCCCAGCCTGGTGCTTGGCCTCTGCAGCCCGACGGGGTACGGGGGGGCCCCTGGCCCCAGCTCAGAGCGCTCTGTGGGATGCGGGGGGGCCCCTGCCCCGGCTCAGAGCTCTCTGTGGGATGCAGGGGGGCCCCTGGCCCCGGCTCAGCTCTCTGTGGGATGTGGGGGTACCCTGGCCTTGGCTCAGAGCTCTCTGTGGGATGCGGGGGGGCCCCTGGGCCCGGCTCAGAGCTTTCTGTGGGATGTGGGGGGACCCTGGCCTTGGCTCAGAGCTCTGTGTGGGATGCGGGGGGGCCCTGGGCCCGGCTCAGAGCTCTCTGTGGGATGCGGGGGGGCCCTGGCCTCAGCTCAGAGCTCTCTGTGGGATGCGGGGGGACCCTGGCCTCAGCTCAGAGCTCTCTGTGGGATGCGGGGGGGCCCTGGGCCCGGCTCAGAGCTCTCTGTGGGACGTGGGGGCTCAGAGCTCTCTGCGGGACGCGGGGGGGCCCTGGGCCCGGCTCAGAGCTCTCTGCGGGATGCGGGGGGGGCCCTGGGCCCGGCTCAGAGCTCTCTGCGGGATGTGGGGCTCAGAGCTCTCTGCGGGACGCGGGGGGGCCCTGGGCCCGGCTCAGAGCTCTCTGGGGGGTGTGGGGGGGCCCTGGCCTTGGCGCAGAGCTCTCTGGGGGATGCGGGGGGGGCCCTGGGCCCGGCTCAGGGCTCTCTGCGGGATGTGGGGCTCAGAGCTCTCTGCGGGACGCGGGGGGGCCCTGGGCCCGGCTCAGAGCTCTCTGTGGGACACGGGGGGGCCCCCAGGCCTCGGCTCAGCTCTCTGTGGGACGCGGGGGGGCCCCCAGGCCTCGGCTCAGCTCTCTGTGGAATGTGGGGGGACCCTGGCCTTGGCTCAGAGCTCTCTGTGGGATGTGGGGGGACCCTGGCCTTGGCTCAGAGCTCTCTGTGGAATGTGGGGGGGCCCCTGGGCCCGGCTCAGAGCTCTCTGTGGGATGTGGGGGGGACCCTGGCCTTGGCTCAGAGCTCTCTGTGGGATGTGGGGGGGCCCTTGGCCCGGCTCGGAGTTCTCTGTGGGATGCGGGGGCTCAGTGCTCTCTCGTGCCAGGTGGAGGTGGTTGATGGCCCGGACGAGAACGGCAACATGTTCACGCGCCCAGGCAAGCTCTCCGATTACTTCCCCAAGCCCTACCCCAACCCTGAGGCGGCACGAGCGGCCAACAACGGGGCGCTGCCCCCAGACCTGAGCTACATCACCAGCGCCAGGTGAGGCTCCCTCCAGTGTGCCCTCGGGCGGGGCTGCACCTGGGCCAGGAGCCCGGGGCTGCGGCTGAGCAGCCGGGGTGGAGCGCAGTGCCTGGTCTCCCAGATGTGCTGGAGCAGTGCATGCTGGGACTGACTAGAGCTGCTGGGGCTCCCATGTGCAGATGGTGCTGGGGACAAGCTGAGTCCAGGTGGGTGCTCTGTCCTGCTGGCCCAGAGCCCACCCAGTGAGGCCTAGCGTGCCCCCCTCCCCCCGCCCAGCCGGCAGGAGAATCGGAGGCTGCTTCCTCCCCCATCTCGGGGTGTCAGCGACCGTCGGAGGCCAGGATTCCACAGGCGCCTGCCGAGGGCCCATGGCCACAGCCTGGCTGCTCTGGCCTGGGGACGGCTGGGTCTCAGCCAGGGCCTGTGATCTCACCTGGCCTTGTCTTTCAGGCATGGGGGTGAGGACTACGTGTTCTCCCTCCTCACCGGCTACTGCGACCCACCCACTGGGGTGCTCATCAAGGAAGAGCTGCACTACAACCCCTACTTCCCGGGGCAGGCCATCACCATGGCGCCCCCCATCTATGACGAGATCCTGGAGTTCGAGGACGGTAAGAGGCGCTCTGTGCTGGGAGGCCCCCCCGCCCCTCCCCAAGCCAGCCTGCTGCAGGGCTCCTGTCCCAGGGCGGGGCCCTGTCCAGCCACGCCAGCCCCAACCTGCTCTTGGCCTGGGCGTGGGGTACCCGGAGACCCTGCTCTCGGCCCGGACGCCCGCAGACTCTGCTCTTGGCCTGGGCGCGGGGCACCTGCTGACTCTGCTCTTGGCCTGGGCGCGGGGCGCCTGCTGCCTCTGCTCTCGGCCTGGGCGCGGGGCACCTGCTGACTCTTCTCTCGGCCTGGGCGCGGGGCACCTGCGGACTCTGCTCTCGGCCTGGGCGCGGGGCACCTGCTGACTCTGCTCTCGGCCTGGGCGCGGGGCACCTGCTGACTCTGCTCTCTCCCAGGGACCCCAGCCACCATGTCCCAGATAGCGAAAGACGTGTGCACGTTCCTGAGGTGGGCAGCGGAGCCGGAGCACGATCACCGCAAGCGCATGGGAATGAAGGTCAGTGCCTACCCCCTGTGGCGCTGAGTACAGGGGCTCCTCTCTGGGGGGCCTGGGGCCGGTGGAGTGCCCTGGACTGGAGGGAGGAGCCCGGCCTGGGCTGCTGGCAAGGCTGGGCATGTGTCTGAGCGATTTCTGCCGGCCCTCGCCCTGGCCAGCGTGTCAGGTCTATGCACTGCTGGGGGAAGGGTCTAACTCCTTCCCTTCCCAGATGCTGATGATGACTGGCCTCCTGGTACCCCTCTTCTACTACCTGAAGCGCCACAAGTGGTCTGTACTAAAGAGCAGGAAAATCGTGTACCGGCCCCCCAAGTAAGCACTGGATCGCAGCAGGCCGCCCCGTGGGCCTTGGCCACCCAGCCGCCGCACGACCCCTCCCAGGACAGGAATGTATGTACAGCTGGACGGACAGACGAGTACAGCCCACTCCTCATGACGCGTTACTCTTATTTAATGTCCTCTCCCTCGGACACAGCCGCTCGCCTGCTAGGCCTGGGAACGGACTCTGGGAAGGGGGCGGGGGGCGGCTGCTGTCTGCACGCGCCCGCTGGGGGGCAGAAATAAACCTTCAATCTTCTGTGGGAAAGTGTGGTGTGGTGTGTCGGCCTAGGCCCTGCCCGCGGGGCCCTCGCCTTCCCCTGGCCCCGTCTCCTTCCCACCCCAGCTCCAAGCCTGGGGGGAACCCAGTACAGCCGGAGGGGAAGGCCTGTGTGTAATGGTGGCATTTATTAAACGGTTCTGTTCTCCGAGCAGTGTCTGTCTGAGTTGTGTGGGGGCCAGTGGGGGACCCAGCACTCACTCTATTGAGGGAGGGGCCGGGTAGAGGCTGCTCCCTGACCTCCCACATGGCAGTGGGGAGGGGTCCCACTCCCTCCCTCAGACTTCATGGGGAGCAGCCCCCTCCCTCTTCCCAGCATGCTGTAGGGAGGGGCACTGCACAAAGGCCTGGCGGGGGTCCTCCGTGCCCCCTCCCCTTGCAGTGGGGGTGGGGCAGCTCAGTTACCCCAGCTCTTAGCCACTGCCTCTAGCATCTCAGGGGCTGCAGTGCCCTACGACCTGGGCAGAGGGGCCAGCTGCTGCCCCGGTGCCTCCAACAGATGTTTGTGTTGCTGTGCAGGGGGGGCTGACTGCCTCCCCAGAGCCAGCCCAGCCGTGCTGGCACTGGCCCCCTCTCCACGAGCTGGCCTGGGAGTGGCACTGCCCAGCCAGCTGCTGGATTCCTGCAGGAGCAGCCACGATGGTCTCTGCCCTGCGCTGCTGGCTGGGGGTGGCACCGTTCACAGCCTGAGCTGCTCAAAGGCGCAGAGGGCCCAGCCGGGGCCTTTTCTCCCCCCTGCACTGTCCACAGCCCTGGGGCTGTTTCCTGCTCAAGAGCAGGCCTGGCACCAGCTCCGGCAGCCCACGCCCGCTCTCAGGAGGTAAATCCTTCAAGGAGTCTGGCCGTGAGCTGGGCAGTGCCAGGCTGCCCCCAACAGCTCAGCCCGAGGAGTGAGAGGGAGGCCAGCCTGGAGCAGCCTGTGCTATGCTGGGCATGGGGGGGGGGGGAGCATCTCTGCCCCCTGCACATGACAGTAAGGGACAAGTGTGCAGCTTTCCTGGGCCCTGGGGGGCTGGTGTGGGGAACAGTTGGTCTCTGTAACACCCCCGCCCCTCCCCTCGAGGTAGTTAGGGGGAGCTCCCTGGCTCAGGGGAGGCACTCATCAGCCATAGGACGGGGTCCAGGGCAAGAGAAGGCGAGGCCCAGGTTTCATTTCAGGGGGGCTGAGGAGCTTTCTACACCAGCAGCATTACCACAATTACCCCAGCCCTGCTTAGCCCCAGAAGCACTAATGGAGCCCTGGGGCCAGGCAGGCAGGTGCAGAGGCAGCTGCTGCTCTGAGGCCAAACAGCTCCCAGCCCGGCCTGCCCATGGGGCAGAGACAGGCCCAGCAGGAAGAAGGCCCTGGGCCAGGCTGAGTGGGGGAGGGGAGCCCCCTCAAGGCACTGCATGCAGCTGGCAAGGGCTGGAAGCTCCCCCAGGAGGCTGCCGAGTGGGGGAGGCCCAGGCGCTGCTCCGGCCTTGCCGCGCAGGGCACGTGCTCAGTGGCAGTTCTGGCAGTGTGGGTGACACCTCTGCCCATTGACGTTACAGCGACATCCTCCACTGGTGTCACCAGGGCCCTGGAGGGGAGGAGAGCATGTCAGAGGGGTGGGGACGGACAACAGAGACACCTGCAGCATCTCTCTCTCCCCCCCCCCCCCATGGGGGTAGTTGCAGGGGCGGGCTGCATCCAAAGATGAGGAGCCCGAGCCAGCTGATCCCCTCCAGCCCCTGGGAGCAGCATGTCAGGGCTGGGGAGGGGAGGCTGCTGCTCCCGCATACGCATGAACCTCAGGGCTCCATCCAGTCAGAGGGGTGGGGGCGCCCCTCGTTCTGCCTGGCTCCAGGGGCTGCTCCCCTCCTGCCCGGAGCCAATGATTCTAGCCCATGCTCCGTCTTCTAGCAGCTGGGGCAGAGCCTCAGGAACCTGAGCCCCATGGCTTGGCAGGGGGCCAGGTCAGCTTTCCCCTGCCTAGCGCAGTAGCTCACAGGAGGGGAAATCTCCCTCTAGAGCCACGCAGGAGCCTGCTCCTTGCACAACCTGCTATTCCCCAACCATGGCCCAGTCCCCTCTCCTCTCTCTCTCCCCCCCCCCCCCATGAGCTCTGGGGGGAGGGGGGGCAGCCTGGCGGGGCAGGTGCTCAGGAGCCAGGGCTGCCTGTCCTGTAAGAGCTCACCGCAGGCCCCCAGCGTGGCCCTTTGGTCACCCAGCAGATCTCCGTCTGGCAGACGGTGCAGCGGATCCAGTCGCAGCCGTCCTTCTTCTGCACGATGATCCGGCATAGGGGGCAGTGCATGGCCTCGCCCATCTGCACCAGTGTCTGCGAGGGGGAGGCAGCCGTTAGGGGAGACACGCACCCATCTTGGGATCCCCACTGCCCCACCGCCGCTGCTGGCAAAGGCCCAACCCTGGCTGCCCTGCAAGGCCAGACAGCAGGGAGCAAGACACAAGCCTGGGAACCTGCAGAAGGGAGCCCACGAGCAGGGGCTGTAGGTCAGGACTCTGGCGTATTGGCAGAGCTGGGGGAGGGGGGAGCCCAGGGCTGGGCTAGCAGGGGCTGTGGGTTGGGATGAGGAGTGTTGGCAGAGCTGGGGGAGTGGGGAGCCCAGGGCTGGGCTAGCAGGGGCTGTAGGTCAGGACTCTGGCGTATTGGCAGAGCTGGGGGAGCGGGGAGCCCAGGGCTGGGCTAGCAGGGGCTGTGGGTTGGGATGAGGAGTGTTGGCAGAGCTGGGGGAGGGGGGAGCCCAGGGCTGGGAGGGGGGCTGGGAACTGCTAGCCCTGTTTTACAGGTGGGGCACAAGACCCTACAGCAAATCCATGCCAGAGCCAGGCAGAGCCTAGGGGTCCTGGTGCTCTCCTGTGCTGGGCCCGACCCCGCGCTCTCACCTGCAGCATGTCGCTGGTCTGCTGGGCAGCAGCGTCATTCTGGGCCTGGAGCTGCAGGTCGTCCTGGTACTGGCGGCAGTCCTTCCCCTCGTGGATGGCCTGGTGGGGGGATGAGAGTGGCAGCAATCAGCCCCCCCCCACCCCGCAGCAGGGGGTAGGCCCTGAGCCGGTACGGAGCCCCGCACGGCAGCTCCCAGCTGGCCTGGCACTGCGCCAAGAGCCCCTGGCTATGGTGCTTGGGGTGGGAGCCAGGGAGGCTGGGCTTTGACCCCGGGGCAAGGGCCAATCCCCTCTCAGGCTCCGGGGCCCCCTCTGCAGTGGGAGCCCAGCGCCCCGGCAGGGGGTACAGAGCTCTCCCAGCCACAGGGCAGGACCCAGGGCGTGGATATTAAGTGACTGACTCGCCCCCTGCCCCAGCAATGCTGCAGCCCTTGGTTCTGCTCTAGCCTTCCCCCAGCACCTACACCTCAGCCCCCCCCGTCACCTCCTCCCATGCTGCCCCCTGCCCCGGAGCAGCCTCCCGCCCCCAAACCCTGACGGGCCCCGGGGATGAAGTAGGAATTGTTTGTATAACTTTATGATGCCTGTGTGTGCCTCAGTTTCCCTCTGCATCGCTCCCAGTGGAGGAAGAGGGTTACGGCTGCTCGTGGGGGGCAGCACAGAACACAGGTGGGGGGGGGGCCTGGCTGTCTGGGCCGAGGGGTGGGGGCCTGCTGGAAGTGACCCCATCTCAATGCAGAATCCCCCAGAGAGACTAGGAAGCCCCAATGACACCCAGCAACCAACGACTCAGAGGAAGGCGGCATCCCCCACCCCTCAGCAGGGACGTGGGGCGGAGACCCCAGCTCGAGGCCAAAGGACGAGCCATGAGCAGCAGGGGATGAAGCCTGGGGGCTCTCCAGGGGCAGACTGAAGAGGTCGGAGAGAGACGGAGCCTGGGACGCAGCCACTCCAGCTTGACTGGCCGATTGCTCCGGCTCGGCAGGCGGACGATGCTTTTACCTTCAGTTCTCTGTGCTGAGCTAGGGACAGCCCAGGCCCTGTCCCAGCTGACTAGTGAACCGCGGCCGGCTGGGTGTCGCGGCAAACGCTGGCTGGCGCAGTCGTCCCTGCAGAGCGGACGTGTCTCTCCCAGGGTCTCTCAGTGGGACCTGCAGGCCAGCGCTCCCAGCATGACACAGCAGAGCTGGAGCCCCCCAGGGGCTCAGTCCAGGAGGTGGTCAGACTGCGTGCCCCCCCCCAAGGATGAGTGGGGCCCCATCACACTGAAGGGTGCCTCCAAGGGACTGTTCCCAAGCAGGGGCATAGCACAGAGCCTGTGGCTCCCTGACGGCCCCAGAATCCTGAGATCACAAACCCCCCTGCGTTAGGAATCAAGTCGTGGCACTTTTTGCCCAACAGACGGCGCTGGCGTGTTATGTGGGAAGCCCCCGGCTTTGCCCAGTCGGAGGGGCACAGTGTCCCGGTTTCACAGCCGTATGGAGGGGGTACAGCTCGACTAGATCCTGAACGTGGTTGTCGTGCCAAGAGGCCCGTGGCAGACGCGGCGATGCCAAGTTGGCGCAGAACTTCCGTGTGAGTGGGAGGAACTGGTGAGTATTGAACCCAAAGAGCAAAAGCTGGAGCCTGCTTCGACAGACGTAACAGGGATATTTACGGTCGCTCTGGCTACAGACTGCTGGGGCCATGGTCTACAGACGGCGCTGTGACAGTGTACCCCATAAGGCTTCATGGAGGGGGGGCTTATAAATGAATGTATGATATAATTGGAATAGGGTTTGGCTACATAGGCCTTGTAACATATCTATGTAAAGGTTGTGATCTACTGGTTATGTTCATCCTAGTTGTACGCAGGCACCATTTGTGTGTTCAAAGTTATGAACGTTGGCTGTATAATTGCTTGATTTCTAAGTAGCCTCAGTTAGAACATTTGATCACTTCTTGGGAAAGGAATGTGCAAATTAGGTGCTCAATCAGGGAGCACTTAACAGACAAAAGAGCTTGGAAGACTCCAATCCACATTAGAAGTCTACCTGAGGACATTCAAGGCAGCATGTGGGTAATGGCTGCTACCTGCAGTCCTGAGTCATGCATGGGCATGTGACCTGCCCATGTGATTCCGAATCTCCATTTTGTGACTGGATTCTACACAGGGTGAGGAGGGGGTCTCCACCCACAAGAGACAGTCTATTTAAACCCGTGGGAGACCCCTCCATTTTGTCTTGAGCTGGCTAAAGAAGGAGCCTCTCCACCCCCACCCCCCCGGGTACTCGAAGGAAACTGGAACAAAGGACAGTAACTACAGGGGGTGTGAGTGATTGCTGGACCCAGGCTAAAAGAAGATTAGCCTGTAAAAGGGAGCATTCTGGGACTAGTGAGGATCTTATCTGTATTCAGTTTGATTAGACATAGATTTGCGCATTTTATTTTATTTTGCTGGGTAACTTACTTTGTTCTGTCTGTTACTACTTGGAATCACTTAAATCCTACTTTCTGTATTTAATAAAATCACTTTTCACTTATTAATTAACTCAGAGTATGTATTAATACCTGGGGGAGCAAACAACCGTGCATCTCTCTCTATTAGTGTTATAGAGGGCGAACAATTTATGAGTTTACCCCGTATAAGCTTTATACAGGGTAAAACGGATTTATCTGGGTTTAGACCCCATTGGGAGTTGGGCATCTGAGTGCTAAAGAGAAGCACACTTCTGTGAGCTGTTTTCAGGTAAACCTGCAGCTTTGGGGCAAGTAATTCAGACCCTGGGTCTGTGTTGGAGCAGACGGGTGTGTCTGGCTCAGCAAGACAGGGTGCTGAAGCCACTGAGCTGGCAGGGAAAACAGGAATAGAAGTAGTCTTGGTACATTAGGTGGCAGCTCCATGATTGCTGGACCCAGGGTAAAAGGAGATCATCCTGCCGACTACGCCACTGTGACGGGTTGGATCACAGAAACCCCCTTGGAAGCTGCCACCTAATGTACCAAGACTACTTCTATTCCTGTTTTCCCTGCCAGCTCAGTGGCTCCAGCACCCTGTCTTGCTGAGCCAGATGCTCCCGTCTGCTCCAACACAGACCCAGGGTCTGAATTACTTGCCCCAAAGCTGCAGGTTTACCTGAAAACAGCTCACAGAAGTGTGCTTCTCTTTAGCACTCAGATGCCCAACTCCCAATGGGGTCTAAACCCAAATAAATCCATTTTACTCATAAATTGTTCGCCCTCTATAACACTGATAGAGAGATATGCACAGCTGTTTGCTCCCCCAGGTATTAATACACACTCTGAGTTAATTAATAAGTGAAAAGTGATTTTATTAAATACAGAAAATAGGATTTAAGTGATTCCAAGTAGTAACGGACAGAACAAAGTAAGTCACCCAGCAAAATAAAAATAAAATATGCGCAAATCTATGTCTAATCAAACTAAATACAGATAAGATCCTCACCAGTCCCAGAATGTTCCCTTTTACAGGCTAATCTCCTTTTAGCCTGGGTCCAGCAATCACTCACACCCCCTGTAGTTACTGTCCTTTGTTCCAGTTTCCTTCGAGTATCCTGGGGGGTGGAGAGGCTCCTTCTTTAGCCAGCTGAAGACAAAATGGAGGGGTCTCCCAGGGGTTTAAATAGACTGTCTCTTGTGGGTGGAGACCCCCCTCCTCACCCTGTGTAGAATCCAGTCACAAAATGGAGATTCGGAATCACATGGGCAAGTCACATGCCCATGCATGACTCAGGACTTGCAGGTAGCAGCCATTACTCATATGCTGCCTTGAACGTCCTCAGGTAGACTTCTAATGTGGATTGGAGTCTTCCAAGCTCTTTTGTCTGTTAAGTGCTTCCTGATTGAATACTTAATTTGCACATTCCTTTCCCAAGAAGTGATCATAGAATCATAGAATCTCAGGGTTGGAAGGGACCTCAGGAGGTCATCTAGTCCAACCCCCTGCTCAAAGCAGGACCAAACCCAACTAAATCAGCCCAGCCAGGGCTTTGTCAAGCCTGACCTTAAAAACCCTGATCAAATGTTCTAACTAAGGCCACTTAGAAATCAAGCAATTATACAGCCAACGTTCATAACTTTGAACACACAAATGGTGCCTGCGTACAACTAGGGTGAACATAACCAGTAGATCATACCCTTTACATAGATATGTTACATGGCCTATGTAGCAAAACCCTATTCCAGTTATATCATACATACATTTATGAGCCCCCCCCATAAAGCCTTATGGGGTACACTGTCACAGGCGCCTTTTCAGACCTGTTGCGAGAATGCCGCAAGATGTTCCGGCGAACGCCGTTCTCCGGGCAGCTTGTAACATCCGGGATAAAATTCCACCAACCGAGGGGTGGACGCAGCCCAGAGGCTGACCCATGATGGGGGGGGGGGGGGCGGCATCAAGTCTGTTCTGACGCTGGACTCGGCCCCTCAAGCCCTTGCGGCTGCCCAGGAACAGACCAAATGGCGAACGATTGCTACAGCCAACCGCTCGGCTAAGCGCTGAGGAGAAACCCTCCAGTCCTGTCTTTTCATCTGGCTTTTGCCCTTTCTACTCCTCTGCCAGCCGGGGGGAGAAGTTCAGGTTGAAATGTCAACTGCCAATGCCCACAGCCATGCCCGTCTCTCCCCCCGGCCAGCTGGCACCTCCGCTTACCCTCTCCCAGGCCGGAGCCAGGGGAGCTGCCGGCCGTCTCCCAGCACTGGCCGGCCTTCCCCTCCCGCTTAGTCCTGTGATAAGGGCCGGGCTGGACGGTAACTAGCTGGGAACCGCCGACCTCCCGCCGCAGCACCACGGCCCTGGCCAGGGTCCTCAGGGCACCGGGCGGGCGAGTCACACACACGGCACAGGACGGTAACGTGTCCCGACGGCTCCCCTCAGCGCCAGCGCCACAGAACAGCTGCCGTGGGGCTGGGCTGGCCTTTGGCAAGAAGCAACGTTCCCTGACACCCGCTGCTCCCGACCTGAGCCTGGGCAGCACCTCCCCCTTTCTGCCCAGCCCCACTGCCCTGGGCCCCTGTCCCTCCCCTCCATCCTGCCCCCACTGCTCTGGGTCCCTCCCCTCCCCTCCCCTCCATCCTGCCCCCACTGCTCCGGGCCCCGTGCTGCTTCCCTCCCCACATCTCATCCCCACTGCTCGAGGCCCCATCCCCCTGCCCCGCCCCATCCCTCATGCTGCCCCCACTGCTCCAGATCTCCCTCCACTCCCCTCCCCCTGTCCCAAGAACGGCCAGGCTGGGTCAGAGCAAAGGTCCATCTAGCCCAGTATCCTGTCTGCCGACAGTGGCCAATGCCCGGTGCCCCAGAGGGAATGAACAGAACAGAGAATCATCAAGTGATCCATCCCCTGTCGCCCATTCCCAGCTTCTGGCAGACAGAGGCTAGGGACACCATCCCTGCCCATCCTGGCTAATAGCCATTGATGGACCCATCCCCTGTGAACTTATCTAGTTCCTTCTTGAACCCTATTAGTGTCTTGGCCTTCACAACATCCTCTGGCAAGGAGTTCCACAGGTTGACTGTGCGTTGTGTGAATAAATACTTCCTTTTGTTTGTTTTAAACCTGCTGCCTGTTACTTTCACTGGGTGACCCCTAGTTCTTGTGTTATGTGAACGGGTAAATCACACTTCCTTATTTATTTTCTCCACACCAGTCATGATTTTACAGACCTCTATCACATCCCCCCTTAGTCGTCTCTTTTCCAAGCTGTTGCCCTTTTCTGAACCTTTTCCAATTCCAATATATCTTTTTTGAGATGGGGCGACCACATCTGCACGCAGTATTCAAGATGTGGGGGTACCATGGATTTATATAGAGGCATTATGATATTTTCTGCCTTATTATCAATCCCTTTCTTAATGATTCCCAACATTCTGTTAGCGTTTTTGACTGGATGATTTCAGAGAACTATCCACGACTCCAAAATCTCTCTCTTGAGTGGTAACAGCTAATTTAGACCCCATCATTTTATATGTATAGTTGGGATGATGTTTTCCAATGTGCATTACTTTGCATTTATCAACATTGAATTTCACCTGCCATTTTGTTACCCAGTCACCCAGTTTTGTGAGATCCTTTTGTAGCTCTTCGCAGTCAGCGTTGGATCTCTCTATCTTGAATAGTTTTGTATCATCTGCAAATTTTGCCACCTCACTGTTTACTCCTTTTTCCAGATTATTTATGAATATGTTGAATAGGACTGAGCCCAGTACAGACTCCTGGAGGACACCACTATTTACCTCTCTCCATTCTGAAAAGTGACCATTTATTCCTACCCTTCGTTTCCTTTTAACCAGTTACGATCCATGAGAGAACCTTCCCTCTTATCCCATGACAGTTTACTTTGCTTAAGAGCCTTCGGTGAGGGACCTTGTCAAAGTCTTTCTGAAAATCTAAATACACTATATTCACTGGATCCCCCTTGTCCACATGCTTGTTGAGTTCTCTGAACCCCCCCTCACCCTACCCCTGCTCCGGAACTCCCGCCCCTCCCCTCCATCCTGCCCCCACTCTCCAGACCCCCCTCCTCTTTTCTCTCCCCCGTCCTACCCCCACTGCTGCGGGCCACCCTACGTCCTGCCCCCACTGCTCCAGACCCCCCCTGCACTTCCCTCCCCAACCCCCTACTCTGCTGCCCCCTGCTCTGGTCTCCTCCCATGCTCCTGCTGCTCTGTATGTGGCTGGTGCGAGCGCTGCTGGAATCCTGGGTCCAGTTCTGATGTCCACAATTCAAGAAGGATGGTGATACATTGGGGAGGGGTCAGAGAAGAGCCCCAAGGGTGATTAAAGGGTTAGAAACCTGCCTGAGAGCGAGAGACTCAGGGAGCTCCATGTGTTTCACGTAACAAGGAGCAGGTGAAGGGGCAACTTGATCCCAGTCCGTAAGTACCCGCATGGGGAACAGAGATTTGATCAGGGGCTCTTCAGTCTAGCAGGAAAAGGTCTGACCCGAGCCAATGGCTGGATGCTGAAGCTAGACACGCTCACACTGGAAATAGGACGTAGGTTTTTAACGGAGAGGAATTAACCATTGGAGCAATTTCCCAAGGCTCATGGTGGATGGTTTTAGATCCAGACGGGCTGTTTGTCTGACAGCTCGGGGCTAGGAATTGTAGTAAGTGAAGGCCCTGATAAAGGCCCAGTATGAGGCCTGAACTGAAGTAATGGTCAAGACTTTGCTAACATAAAGCAAAGTTAAGCTGTGAGCTAGAGGCAGGCCCTGCTCCCAGAAGCTGGCAAGGAACGGGCTAATGCTGCAAGAAGATACATACCTAAAAGGTACGGCACACTAGGGATCAGAATGTAGACATTCCACACAGATAACATGGAACAGGCCGACCCATCCCAATGACGGGGGCAAAAGGGTAAAATGATGGATAGAGTTGTTTTGATCGAACCAATCTGTACAAGGTGAGAGGCGGCACCTTACTACGTAGAGGGGTTGTACCTTGCTGCGTAGAAGGGTGGCACCTCAATACGTCAGGAGTGATGTGTAACTTGTTTGTACCTGTGTATAAGAATGTATCCCTGGGGCGGTGGCTTTGACCAGCCGAGGGGGCAGTGGAAAGTCCCGCCACTGACTGAGCTGGGTCCATTGCCAAGAGGCACTTTCTCGTAGTATGCCCTGAGTTAGGCTAAGAAACCTACAGGGAACTGCAATTGTGTCCAAGGTCGCAATAAACCTACTCGACGTAGCTTTGCATTTTACTGGACTCTGTGGTTATTGGGGGTTCTCGTCGGGTCTGCTGTGCCAGCGATCTGCAGAGCTGGGGCAGCACACAGAGGGAACACACGCACGCAGCCGAGTGATATCAACATAGGAGAAAGCAGAGCACCACACCGGTAGCCGTTCCCAGGTGGGGGGCCGTTCCCAGGCCTGTGCGAGGCAGGAGGTCACTGGAGAATCACAATGGTCCCTCCTGGCCTTGGAATCCCTGCTGCACCGACACATCCCAGCATGCATTGCTCCATCCTGCTCCACGGGGCCTGGCTGCTGGAGCATTGTGCTGCAGTCTCCAAGGGACGGCAGCCGCAGCAGGCGGGGCAGTGCTTCAGAGCCCCACGTCCATCCCCACCGGAGAGCAGTGCTGCCTGCCCCCCCGGCCTCCCCCGCCGGGCCCCCGGGGCTCACCTTGCAGAGCAGGCAGTTCAGGCCCCGGCAGATGGGGCAGCGGAACTCATTGACTGTGTCCTCGTAGATGCACCAGCCCTTGCAGTCCGGGGTTTTGCAGTGATAGCTGTTCTGGGTGCGTCTCTCTGCCACCACCAGGCCCCGCTCCAGGAACCGCTTGTACTCCTCTGCTGACACCAGCTGTGGGCACAGAGCCCCGGGGAGGTCACGCCGCTGCTGGCCATGCCCACCCCATGGCAGAGCCCCCAGGGGACAGGGATAGGCTGCAGGGGCCCCTTCTGGAAGCTCTGCCTTGACAGAGGGTGGCTGTGGGGCAGGGGCTGTCTGAGGAGGTGCTGGCCTGGCTTAAGTGTGCAGGTCCCCCAGATCCAAAGGGGGACAGGAGAAGGGGGCCAAGCCTCTGGGATCTGATGGGGGGTCAGAGCATCCCAGCAGGTCCCTGGCTCCCTGGGGGCCCAGGCATCTGTCTGATAACATTTACCCCACTCCTCCCATCTCCCGCTGTGCCTCACCCTGAGCGCCGGGGCTGGTCCTGTGGAACAAGCCGAGATCCCTGCCCCACAGCCGCCCGCCCGGGCCTGCAGGCCAGCTCTTGGGAGCTGGAGCCCCCCTTGCCCACTGCAGGGACTCACCGCCCGGACCTCCCGTTCCTGGAGCTTGCTGCTGCAGGCGTAGGTGTCGTCGCGGAAGGGGCAGGACACCTGGAGTTCCTGGCTGTAGCTGATCACCTGCCGCAGGCAGTCTCTGTGGGGACAGGGGGCAGTCACCCCAGAGAAGCCCTCCCCTAACCCAGCAGCTGCGGCCCCACAGTCTGAGCTCTCGGCCCCCGCAGCCCCATGAGGGCCCAAAGCCTGGCTCAGCCCCAGGCTCCCAGCACAGTGCCAGCACCTGGGCCTCAGGAATGGAGTCCGAGCGCTGCATGGCAGGGACCAGGGGGAGCTGGTGGCTCCGGCCCGATCCCCCCTTCTCCATCCCCCTGCTCTGCAGCAGTCTCTGCCTCGCGGTGCCGACACGCTGTGGCTTGGGGGAGCAGGCTGGGCAGCCGTACCTGCAGAAGTTGTGCAGACACTCCCGGAGCAGCACCCCGTCCCCCGGTGCCATGGGCAGGTAGCAGATCCGGCACTCCATGGCCTCCTGGCTGGGCACCAGCGCCTCCTCCTCAAGCTGCAGCAACTGCTGGAAGTTCTGCAGACGCTCGTCCTCCAGGGCCTGCAGAACAGAGCCAGAGAGAGGTCAGGGGGCAAGGAGCTCCCCCCGAGAGGGGCCAGGCCGCCCAGCGGGAGGGGGGAGCTCCCCCCGAGAGGGGCCAGGCCACGCCGCCCAGCGGGAGGGGAGAGTTTCCCCCCGAGAGGGGCCAGGCCACCCAGCGGGAGAGGGGAGCTCCCCCCCGAGTGGGGCCAGGCCACCCAGCGGGGGAGGGGAGCTCCCCCCGAGAGGGGCCAGGCCACCCAGCGGGAGGGGGGAGCTCCCCCCGAGAGGGGCCAGGCCGCCCAGCGGGAGGGGGGAGCTCCCCCCCGAGTGGGGCCAGGCCGCCCAGCGGGAGAGGGGAGCTCCCCCCGAGTGGGGCCAGGCCACCCAGCGGGAGAGGGGAGCTCCCCCCGAGAGGTGCCAGGCCGCCCAGCGGGAGGGGGGAACTCCCCCCGAGAGGGGCCAGGCCGCTCTCCGCCCAGTCCCTGGGGCAGGCCCATTTCAAATGTGCATTTTTTCTCCCACAGGTTCTTTGAACTTAGGGCCTGAAGGGATCCCGGTGGCCATCCAAGCCTTGGGCATCACCGGGCCAGAGCCCTCCCCCAGTCACTCCCGCATGCAGCCCGTGGCTCCTGCCAAAGCCAGCAGGTCGGACAGGGCGGTGGGGAGAATCCGGATGCTTCCAGCCAGGCTCTTTGCACTTCTTAATCTCAGACAATAAGCACGTTTCTCAGCGTGGGGGGGCTCCCCACTCCGGGGCCAGCCTGGTGCCTGGAGAAGCGGAGTCTGGGGCAGGAGGGTCTCAGCTGGACTGGACCTGGGGCTAGAGCCTGGTATCTCTGGGGGATTTTCTAGCTGGTCTGCAGAGTCTTTCTGGAATCTGAAGCCAGCAGCTTTGGCGGGAGAACTGAAGCCACATGCCCTAGTGGCTGCTGGAGCACTGCCTGTCCTGTGCACGGGGACGGGACCCAGGCCAGGCTCGAGGGAGATGCTGTGTACAGGGGCGCGAAGACATGGAGAGGACAAGGTCGGGCAAGTCCCCGGGGAAGGGAAGCAGGACGTGTTGAAAGGCCCTAAGAGCCTCGCCTCTGGGCAATTGGACAGGAGCAACGGGAAGTCTAGGCCCAGCAATAAGCAAACCTGGGGCCCTCGGAGTGGGAACCCCTGGGAAGTAGAGTGAAAAGTGGGAGACTGGCAGTGAGGTTTGAGCTCCCATTTGGCAGGCGGAGATACAACGATGCTGCTCTCAGCCTGGCTGCCCAGCCCGGTCACAGGCTCATGGCAGGTCCCGGAGGCAGCTGAAGAAGCCAGAGGTGCTCAGGAAGAAAAGCGTTCTCTGGCTGCGGCTGCCGGGAAAGAACAAATTAGCCAAGGGGAAGACTGCAGGGCTCAGGGTCAAGGCTGCAGAAGGCAGATGAGGGACTGCAGGAGGAGGCATGCCAGAAGCAGGATCTCAGGGCTGGGTGAAACACAGAGGCTGAGAAAAGCCACAGCGGAGAGCAGCTGAATAAAGGAAAGAAGAAACAGAGGAACCCAGAGAACCCGATTTCTGCTCTTTCCCAGCGGGCAGCTCCAGAATGACAAAAGCTCAAGGCTGCAACGGCTCCGGCAAAGCACGGAAGTAGGTAGCCAGCAGCAGAAAATCTCTAGCTCGGAAGAGAGGCGGAAAGAGCTGGAGTTGCCACGAGCTGAGAAGACCCTCCCTGCCCAGTACACGGGGGGAACACGCCTGTGCTCAGGCAGAGGTTAGGAGAAGAAGATACAGGCCTTCTCCCAGAGCAGAGCAAGGAAGGAAGCTTTGGACCAGCAGGGGAGCTGCAGCAGCCCCTCAATAGTGGGGGTCAAGGACTCAATGGGGTCCAGAGCCTCACTCAGAGACAGCCCGGCAGCAAAGCCGGAGAAATGGCCCCGAGGGCAGAGGAAGCCGCACAGCAGAGAATGCTGGGCCTGAGCTGAGCACCGGAGCACACAGGGATGTGCAGTGCAGCTGGGAGGCTGGGCTCAGCACCAAAGCAGCAAGGGACCGATGGGGACTGTGGGAGACTGTTTCAAAGACGGGAGGTGGAGGCCACCAATGGAATGGGCGTCCCACAGCGCAGACGGGGAGCCTGGGCAAGGGAGGCGTGGCCCCGCAGCCAGACTGGAGAGATCACAGAGACGGGTTATTGTGGCTGATGGGAACTGGGCTGAAGCCCTCTCAGAAAACCAGCCAGACTCACTCGACAGAGTGCTGGCAGGCGCGGGAAGGAACGGGGGATGAGATTTTGACCCAAGCCGTCCAGAGAGAGCCGGAAGCGACCTGTCTCAGGGGAGAGGAACAGGAGAGTGAGCAGCAGCTGCAGGAGAAGAAGCTGTCCAAGCTCCACACTGAAATCCTCCTGCAGAGCCAGTCCATTGCAGAGAAGAGGGGGCAGCTGGAGGGCCAGGTGGCTGCCCTAAGGGAAAAATCTGAGCTCTGGGGTGTTTGCCAAGGAGGGGCTGTGCTGCAAGGCAGGTCAGCTGACGAAGGGGAGCCCCATTACACAGCCGATACAGACGCAGGGATCACATAGCAGGAGGCAAAGCCCCTTCCTGCAGTAGGACTGTGGAAGCCTGGGGCACGTCAAAGACCAGGAGGCCAAATGCACCAGGCAAGAAGGGCAGGCTCAGCCCATGCCCGGGCTCCGCGGGTGGGGGCAGGAGGGCACTGGGGTTTGCACGTTGTGCAAACATTAGGGCTTATGCCTGTGCTTGACACTGAGGAGGGGGGGAGAAAGTGAAGACCCAAGCATCTGACTCCAATTAACCACTCCTCTCCGATGTTGCTGGCGTGGGCAGGGCCTGTATATGCCAGAGCCAGCTCACTGCAGCGAGAGAGGAGGCTGAACCGCTCCAGAAAGGGGCAGGAGAGACAATCACCTTGAAAAGGGGCTGAGTTTGGGGAGCGCTGGCTCCAGGCTGGGACCTGCCTCCCTAGCCACCTGGGGTGTGGGTGGTCAGGCCCACTGGTTGAAATGAGAGTTTGGCTACCAGGTAGAGCTGGCTCCAGGGTGGGCAGAGCCCTGGAACAAGCTGAGGGTCAGGGCCGGAGGGACAGAAGTCAAATTAGTCCACCTGGACTATAAGGTGGATAGAAAGCTGGCAAGATTGTCAGGCTCAACGGGTAGTGATCAATGGCTCCATGTCTAGTTGGCAGCTGGTATCAAGCGGAGTGCCCCAAGGGTCGGTCCTGGGGCCGGTTTTGTTCAAGAATCTTCATTAATGATCTGGAGGATGGGATGGATTGCACCCTCAGCAAGTTCGCGGATGACACTAAACCGAGGGGAGAGTTAGATACGCTGGAGGGTAGGGATAGGGTCCAGAGTGACCTAGACAAATTGGAGGATTGGTCCAAAAGAAATCTGATGAGGTTCAACAAGGACAAGTGCAGAGTCCTGCACTTAGGACGGAAGAATCCCATGCACTGCTACAGACTAGGGACCAAGTGGCTAGGCAGCAGTTCTGCAGAAAAGGACCTGGGGATTACAGTGGACGAGAAGCTGGATATGAGTCAGCAGTGTGCCCTTGTTGCCAAGAAGGCTAACGGCATATTGGACTGTATTAGTAGGAGCATTGCCAGCAGATTGAGGAAAGTGATTATTGCCCTCTATTCGGCATTGGTGAGGCAACATCTGGAGTATTGCGTCCAGTTTTGGGCCCCCCATTACAGAAAGCATGTGGGCAAATTGGAGAGAGTCCAACGGAGGGCATCGAAAATAATCAGGGGGCTGGAGCACATGACTTATGAGGAGAGGCTGAGGGAACTGGGATTGTTTAGTCTGCAGAAGAGAAGAATGAGGGGGGATTTGATAGCTGCTTTCAACTACCTGAAAGGGGGTTCCAAAGAGGATGGATCTAGACTGTTCTCAGTGGTACCAGATGACAGAACAAGGAGTAATGGTCTCAAGTTGCAGTGGGGGAGGTTTAGATTGGATATTAGGAAAAACTTTTTCCCTAGGAGGGTGGTGAAGCACTGGAATGGGTTCCCTAGGGAGGTGGTGGAATCTCCTTCCTTAGAGGTTTTTAAGGTCAGGCTTGACAAAGCCCTGGCTGGGATGATTTAGTTGGGGATTGGTCCTGCTTTGAGCAGGGGGTTGGACTAGATACCTCCTGAGGTCCCTTCCAACCCTGATCTTCTATGATTCTATGATTCAGATGCCAGAGCCGGAGGGTAAACCAGAGTCATAAGCCAGAGGCGGAGCTGCTGCTTTAGGGGCTGTGGCCACTCTCAGTTCCAAACAGGGCAGCTGGGCTCATCGGTGGCCGAGCAGGAAGCTAGTCAGGGAGGCAGCCAGTGGCTGTCCCAGCTGCTCTGGCTCCTGCCCACCCAGGACCCTGCGGCCTTGCCTGAGCAGTAAGAGGCTTTATGAGGAAACGGGACTGAAGACGTGGGGTGTGTCCGTGTTTAGTTTATCAGCCGCCTGTAGCAAGGCCTCCTGCACTCTGGTGTCCTTTCCCCCCACCTCTCTGGGGCCGGCCGGCCGGCCTCCTGGCCCACCAGGCAACAGTGACACTTGGAGCTGTGGGATTAACCGAGGGTCAGTCACCTTAGTGACCATCTGCTAAACTCCCCGGGGCCGGTGAGAATCCGTCAGGTCACAGGGGGAAGAACCCCTGGAGCTGCCCCTTGCTTGGAAGGGGGAAGGGGACCCTGCTGCAGCCTACCACCCAGATCTGGGGGAGAGCCCCAGGAGGAGCAGAGCTGCTGGGGGAGCAGGGGACAGGCAGATATGGGGGTGAGTGCTCCTGCAGCAGGGGCCAAAGTCCCCTTAGTACACTTGGGACCACTGGCAGCACTAATTGTCCTCCCCCCCCCCCAAATCATGACATCCACCCTCACTCTCATCTCTTTCCATGAAGTCTCATGACTTCTGGGCCCCTCGTGAGTTTATGGGTCTGACTCGCAATCGTTGAGCCTTTGGGGTTGGCAGCACCATGTCTGTTGGGTCCCGAAGGGCACCTGCCATGCGATCAGCGCTCGGCCCGGAGGCTTCCCAGCAGAACGAGAGGCCAAGGACCAGGGGCTGAGACTGGCCTGGCAGCTCCCAGATCCCTTTCCAAGCCCCACAGAGCACTGTCTTCCTAAAGGCACTGTGGGGCAGCCTGGCCTTTCAAGGGCCAGAGGCTGGGAGCTGGCCAGCCCTGCCCAGTGATCCCTGCCTGCCACACCTGGGGTGGGGCGTGGGCTTGAATCAGTAGAGCCAGCTGGGGGCAGAGGCGCTGTTTCCCCTACAAAGAGCAGCGGGAGGGGGATGCTTGGGGGGAGAGACAGAGAGTGAAGCCTCGTCTTGCGACAACCTCTTCTTGGGACAATCCAATCACGTCAATATCATGGGCAAAGCACAGCTGACTAGTTTGTCGTTCACCTACGCGTACACCCTCCTGGAGGTTTCCACCAGTGGGTCTTAAGATTTCTTCAAGATAACCGCTGAAGAGGGTCCGTGATAACAAGCAGCCCTGTCCTCAAGTTGTCCTCAAGTTGAACCAACTACTTTGTTTTCCCCCGGCATGCCCCAGAACTGTTGAACTTCCACAGAGATTTTGTGTCGGCCTTATTACATTTTCACCGGCTCCGAGCAGCCACCTCAAGAGGTTTGTGCCATATGCTGCCAAAGGCCTTAGCAAAATCCACCAAAGCTTGGATCATTCTCCAGCACTTTCTTGCATATCACATGTGGACTGAACATTTGCGCTGCTGTACTTCTTTGGGGTCTAAGCCCCGCTTGTTTTTCAGACCGAAACTCCCTTCTTCTGAGCGCACTCTCTTCAGAATGATGCACGGCAGACTTTTACTAGGGAGTGTCAATAATGAGATTGTACAGTAATTTCCAGAAGCAGCAGAGTTCCCAAGTCTCGGGCCATCTTCCAGGCTCCCAAATGGCATTGACACGCTGGGATGGGAGTCGCTCCACCCCTTTGGATTTGTTCTGCTTGTATGTTGTCCACGTCAGGGGCTTTATTGCTTTTCAGTGTCCACACTGCATCCACAACTTCCTCAGTTGTAGCAGGAGGTTCACTGGGATAAGACAAACTTCTCACAGATATCCCCTCTGCTTCTTTCACTTCCAACTTAACATTTGTTTGGGTTATAACATACAGTTCCTGGCACGTGGGGGTGAAAAGGTGTGTTTCCTGCCAGAGAGACCTTTCAAAAGTGTCTTGATGGTTTGGCACGCCTTCCTACTGGCATTTGCCACAAAGCAGTTCTGTATATCGCTGCACTGTTGTTCAAGCGAATCTTCTTTTGCCACTTTAATCAGTGCATTTATTTCTGGCGTCATACGGGAATATTGCTGTCATAAATATAAAGGGAAGGGTAACAACCTTTACGTATGCAGTAACATAAATCCCTCCTGGCCAGAGGTACAGAATCACTTTACCTGTGAGGGGTTAAGAAGCTCAAATAACCTGGTTGGCACCTGAACAAAAGGACCAATAAGGAAAGACGATACTTTCAAATTTGGGGCCGGGGGAGAGGTTTTGTTTTTGCTCTCTTTGTTTGCTTCCTCTGGACGGAGAGAGAGACCAAGCAGGTAAAACATCTCCTGAAAACATACCTGAAATTATACATCTAAAATTACAGAAATTGAAAGTAAAGGCAAGGAAATGCGTTAAATTATCTTTTGTTTTAGCTTGTGAGTTTTCCCTATGCTAAGAAGGAGTTTTATTCCTGTTTTTTGGTAACTTTGAAGCTGAGCCTAGAGGGGAATCCTCTGTGTTTAAATCTTTTTATTACCCTGTAAAGTTACCTTCCATCCTGATTTTGCAAGTGTGATTCTTTTACTTTTTCTTTAAATAAAGGTCTTCCTTTAAGAACCTGTTTGATTTTCAGTGTCCTAGGGACAAAGAGTCTGGTCGGTACTCACATTATTCTCAAGCCTCCCCAGGAAAGGGGGTGAAGGGTCTTGGGGGAATATTTTGGGGAACAAGGCACTCCAAGTGACCCTTTTCCTGAATTTTTGTCTAAATCACTTGGTGGTGGCAGCAATACAGTGCAAGGACAAGGAAAGGAATTTGTGCCTTGGGGAAGTTTTAACCTAAGCTGGTAAAAATAAGCGTAGGGGGTCTTTCATGCAGGTCCCCACATCTGTACCCCAGAGCTCAGAGTTGGGAGGGAACCCTGACAATTGCTCTCTTGTCTTTCATCCATCATCCATTATGCTCTTAGCTTCCTTCATTGATCACACAACTCCGTGATCCAAGGTTTCTTCTTTAGGATCTGTTTCCCAGGAATTCATCCACTGTCTCTGTAGTGCAGCAGAAGTTGTACTCTATCTGATTTACGCTACTTGTGCAGAAGCTCAACAGCTTGCAGCTTTTGTTCAATTGCCTTCTTGAATTCCACTTGTTCCATGGACTTGCAGTTTGTCGACATTATAACAGAGCCTGAAGATACCTGCAGGTCATTCTTTCTTCGGCGTTTGATCTTTATGTTGGCTATTACTACGTTACGATCAGATCCTACGTCCGCCTTCTAGAAGGATCAACTCCCCATCACACCCCCTGTTCAAAATTACAATGAAGTCAGTCTGGTTCGGAGTCCCCAAATCCAGCACTGTCCACATCCATTGCCTGGACAGTTTGTGCTTGAACAAGGTATTTGCTAATTGCACTGAGTCGCAGTCCTCTGCTGTTTGTCTGGCCACGTCCAAGCTTCCCTACACAGCGGCACCATTCTGGGGAACGCGCAGGACCAATGCATGCATTCCAGTCACCTTGTCCAATTAACACGTCTCTGTGGTGAGCAGCTGCGAACGCCTTCTCGGTGTCGCCACAGAATTTATCAGACTCTTCATCACCACAGCCAGGAGCAGGGCAGAACACTAGACAAGTCACAATAGGAGGAGAGGCTGCCAAGCTGAGGGTCATTAACCTGCTGCTGACCAACTTATAGGGGCTGATCTGCTTCCTCACCAGCTCATATTCTGTCATCGCCACCCCAAATCAGCACGTTTCCTTCCACTCCCAGTCCATCACATCCCCTCACCACGAGAGCTCATGCTGTAGTAGCAGGAGGCAGCCTGCTCTCATGGCACAAACATGCTTTGGGCCAGTGGAGAACACGTGCTAGCCTCCTAAAAGGGCCAGGATGGGGGTGGGGACGAGCTCCCAACTCCTATAAAATGCCCCAAATGGCCAGCGAAACCTCCGACCGACAAAGTCATCATCACTTGCCTTCGTGCAGCAGAGGGGTTTCTATTAAAAGCAGGGGTGTGAAAGGTCAGTGGCTGGCACCTTGAAAAGAAACCAGACTGCTTAGGGTGGGTGAAGCTCTTCCACCTTGGGGGGCAACCCCCTCGAGCAGGAGGAATTCCAATTGAAAATCAGGGATGCCACACTCCTCAAGGTAGACGACTGTCCTTCAATGACCACCTCAATGGATGTTCGAGATGGATGCCACCAGCATTAGTGTCCATAATCACTCATGACACCATGGCCACACGTTGGCTAATGCATTGAGGGGAACTGTGGGTTTGCCTGGGTAATTCCAGCCGTGCATTTGAGAAGAGCGACTGAACTACAAGTGAATTAAACTGGTCAAGCAAGTGTTCTCCATAGGCCCACGGTTAGTGACCCTCACTGCTAAAGATTTACACCTTATTTCCAGTCTGAATTGGTCTAGATTCAACCTCCAGCCATTGGCTCGTGTTCGACCTTTCCCTGCTAGACCAAGGAGCCCATCACCAAGTATTTGTTCCTGCAGGGGTGGAAGCTCCCTGCAAATGGGGAGCCAGATGGATAAGAAGGGGGAACAAGAGAGCTACTGAGACTTGGTGGGGCTGGGAGGAAGGGTCCTGGGGGTTCCTATCTGCTTCCAGGCCTGTTCTGGCCCCTCCGGGTCCCACTTCCCATCCCACTACCAGATACCGCAGCGGTAAAATAAGCTCTCTCCCCTTACTGGAGATTCCCTTTTATACACCCAAGTTAAGTATCCATCAGCGAGTTCTGGGTTTTGGTGTTTTCTTCCCAGCACACATGCGGCTCAGCCTTTGCGCTGGCTGTAGGACTGGCGATTTATTAACAAGCTTCCAAAAACGGATTGGGCATTTCTAGGGTTAACATGAACATGCAGAGTTAGAGCAGCAAGTGCTAAGAGAGGAGCTTTAGGAGAGAGATAAAACCTGCTGCTTTCGGGGCTGAAGCCAATCTCTGACTAACAGAGACCAGGAGATGGGGCTGGGGGCAGATTATCCCACATCTCTTGCCGGGTTCTTGCACCTTCCTCTGCAGAACCTAGTGTTGCCACCCGGAATCTGACATTCCTGTGCGTACCCCAGAACTTGACTTGCTGCAGTCAGCCATTTCGTACGTGCAGCCACTGCCAGCTGAAAACCAAACATCACATAGCTAGGGATAATCTTAGGCCTTTGTGAGATAAGGTCAGACAGCTGCATACTTGCAGTTTGTTAATCAGAATGGGAGGATGGGAGAGAAAGTTATGGAAGAGAGTGAGTGAAGAGCCCGTGGTTTAAGGTGCCCCTAACATACTGTTGTTATGGCTGGAAATATTAGAAATGTTTGGAGATGATGAGTAGTTTGTTGAAATTAGGAGAATTGGTGACCCAGTAGAGGTTGTTATATATTGACCCACTAGGAGTCACTATAGGTTATGTGTTTTGTTAGAGATAGCTATAAAAGATTAGGTAAAAATAAAGATCTCAGAGCAGTCCAAGGGAGCTTCTCTTCAGACAAGGAGATGACATCTAAACTCCCCATCAGCTGGACAGAAAAAGGGCCCCTGGAAGCCCAGCTGGTGATCACTTGAAACCATCTCAGACTATGGGTAACTATATCTGGGATGTCTTAAACCTATTGCGTATGTGTGTGTGCGCTTAATATCTAATAAATCGTTGCTTTAGATAAGAGCACGCTTGATTTTATCAATCGTTTATCAGACGGAAGCGCTGGGTTCCCATTGACTTATTCCTGACACCACCTGGAGAGAAACAGTTACGTTACCTCTGCTTTGGGTTCTGAGAAACCCCAGGTAACGCTCTGAGAGACCGGACCCCAGGCTCTGATCCCATCTGGCTGTTCTGTGTTGCTATGATTGGCTCCTTCTGAGTTAGCGTAATCCAGTAAAAAAACAGATTAAACTAACCCAAACCAGCCCCTCAAGGCACAAGAGCATCTCGCCAGGGCCAGCACTGCTTTGGAAACACCCCTTTAGTCCAATGCTGCATGTCTCTGTACAGATAACACACCGGGACAGACGCGCTTTTTAGAGAAATCTTTAATAGACCAAGGAACTCAGGTGCGAACTCTTCCAGTACCTGCAGCTTAGCAATCACTGTCCATCACACTCCATACAAGGAACTGGGCACAGACTGCACCACAAGAGGTTACAGGAGAGGAGGAGCTCATGCTCTGCTAGCCCAAAGCGTGGCCCAGCATCACATGGGCAGCCACAGAGACTACTGGTTCCCATCGTGCTCCTCCATCGTACTCCCAGCTGCCAGGGCACTGAAGCACTGCATGCTGGGAGCTGTAGTCTCTGCAGGAGAGACCTCCCCACTAAAGATTTGATGCCAGCGAGACTCAGCCGGATACCACATGGTGCCCCTGAGCGCACTGGTGTCAGAGCCACGCTCTCCAGGCAGGGAGCAGCACGTGTCTCACAGACGCTGTGGCCACTTCCATCCTACAGCCGGTGACTGGCTGTGGGCTGAGATTTCAAACACAAAGTGCAACACAGAACAAGTGACTCCGGCCCACCCGCCCTCACAGTATCAGTGCATGCAGGTAACGAGAGGGGCTCGCATCATCTCTTCCCAGAGTAAAGTGCTATTGGGACGGGGGCTCTTTGTTTCACAGGAGACACGCAGACAAGGTCTGGCTGGACATCAGCACTGGGCCCATCACAGGAGGCTTGTGACTTTGGCCTGGGATTCCAATCCCATCTACACTGACAGCTTTGCATTGCTGCCTCCGTACCTGCAGCAGAGTGACCACACCCTTCACCTTCCTCCGCAGTAAAACCACGACAGCGGCTAAACGCCTGGAGGGCGGGCTGCACACCTCCAGACCTGGCTTCTCTCTGGCCTATAGAGCAGGTGGCTCCCCTCCCCTCCCCACGCTGCGCGCCAGGCCAGTGTCTGACTGCAAGTCCTGCCACTCCTGGGGAGAAGTTCTGTCCAGTCCCCGTTCACACGCCACTCTTATCCCGTAACCAGAGTCAAACCACATGCAGAGTCGCCAAGTTTCCTCTAAGCCGCAGCTCTAGCTCAGGGCTCTTTCTGCGGGACTCCTCCTGCCCTAGCATTTGTCAAACCCTCCTTCCTTAGGCAGGAAGTCACTCAAGCACTCATCCCTCCCCAAGCGGAGTATGCACCAAACCCCAACCCCAAGGGCCTTACTAGCTTAAGCACAGAGGAGGCCCTGCCCTTCCACTGCGTGTGGGACTCCAGAAGGCAGGTGCAGGAGCTCCCGAGCTGGGGGGGCTGGCTCTATCCTGCATTTTTCCCCGCAGGGTCCCAGAGCCGCACACCAAATGGCTACGCAGGAAGTGTTTGTGCAGGTGACCCACGCATGGCTGGCAGGGCAGATGTAGCCCACAGCAGCTCCCCACTTTAACACAGGGGTCCCAGCATGCAGTGCTGCATCGTAGCCTGAGCAGCCTCCACCTGCAGCGGGCAGGGCCTGGCCTGGCCTGGCCAGGGGCTGCACCTTCAGCTGGAAGTTGAAGGCTGCAGCTGGCTCTATTCTGAGTTGGTTCAGCACAGCTCTTGGCTGGGCAGTTTGGCTCCCGTGGTTTAGTGCAAGGCACTGCAATTCCCTGGGGCACAAGAGGCTTGGAGCTGGCCCGGCAGGGGTCAGGCCCTAGGCCCTGGGGAAATGGGCCCTTTTCTAGCCCCTGGCCAACAACTGCAGCTCTCCTGGCTGGCTGGCTGGCGAGTGATCCCCAGCAGCACCATCCCCCTTGCTGTCTGTCAGCCTAACGGAACAAGCGCCCTAAAGCCGGGGATGAGAGTGGCTCCCAATTTGCCTGGCAGCCGCACTGACAACTGCAGTGTATATAACAGGAAGGGAGGCAGGGACTTCCCGGGGAGACCCTCCCCTCCCAGCTCCCCACGCTGACGGAGGTCACAGCAACAGCACAGCAGTGACTGACGGCTGCAGCCAGCGCCTCTCTGCAGGGGCATCAGATCTGCCTACGCTGCTCTCCCCTAAATGAACTAGGCAGAGACCTCGGAGCCCTCGCCCCACGGAGCCACACGCCATTATGCCGACAGGGGAAGCGGCCTCCTCAGGAAGCCCTGTGGGGCAGCTGCCAATGGCACGTGACCTGTACGCGCACGAGACAGACCATTGGTGCAGGAGCTGTGCCTGGACCGGCCGCAGAGGCGGTGCTGCGGGTCAAAGCAGCCATTCCAGCCAGGTAGGGAGGTCTGTGCAGCCCTCCTAGGCGGGGACTAGCGAGGCGGGGGCGGGGAAGAGCTCTGACTGCACCACGAAGGGCCCTCACCCCGCAAGCCACGGGAGGCAGCACTAGCCACTCCAAGCTGCAGCACATACTCCACTCGCTCCGTCTCTCAGCTCTTCTCAGCTGTAGGACCCGCAACGCGGTGAAGCACCGTCGCCAAACCCGTGCAGGGAAGACGCAGACAGACGTGAAACTGCCTGAGAAAGCTGCCTCACTCCCGCCGGGCCAGACCTAGCTCAGCCAGATCCTCAGCCCTCCAAGCCACCAGGAAAGAGGCCTCTCTGCTCAATGAGACCCATGCTCTCGCGTGGGATCCACCCCTCTTGGGGCAGGCCCAAGGCCAGTTGGCAGTGGCTCTGTCCAGGGCTTGGCAGCCCCACAGTATAACGCCGCGGCCTGCCCGCTGCTCTCCGTGTGGGAACACAGTTACCATACTGACTCTACAGTCTGACCGAGTATGGTGACCTGGCACAAACGGATGCCCCAGGCAGCGCAGGGGAGGGCTCAGGCCAGCGCGAGAGGGGCTGGGGCGGGGCAGTCCAGGGCGGCCAGGCATGAGACGTGGCTAGCAGAATTCCGAGGAGAGGTGGATGAAGTCATCCAGGGAGCCTGGGCTCTGGGTGTAGTGTGTGGCCGAGCCATCTTCTCTCCTTCCCTTTTCCTAGTGAGATTCCAGCACGAGAGAAAAAAGAAAGCAGAGAAGAGTTTTGTCAGTCGCCGAGCCTGACTCGCCGGAGCCCTGCGGCACTCTGGGCCTTGGCTGGGGTAGCAGGTGGAGAGACAGTTCCCAACGGGGGCAGTGCCCCTGGCTGAAGCCACGGCACAGCCAAGGCCCAGCCTGTTGGAGCCTTGTCTACACTGGGGCGTCTGCTGGCGCTGTCACCCCTATGGGAAATACAGCTCCAACAAACTAGCCCAGCCAAGGCCTCGCTAGCCAAGCCAGCCCGACCGCAGCTCTTTCCACTCCTCACCACTCGCCGCACGTGACAAACACGTGCCCGCCCACAGGGCGCTGGTGCATGGAGCTGAAAGAGAAGGGAAGGAGCTGCCAGTCCAGGAGTCCGTGTCATGCCAAGCTCAGGCTGCAGTGCCCCGCACCCACAGCAGGAAAGCCCACTGCCCCTGTGAACGGGGCCCTACCGAAGTCACTGCTGCCCTGTTGTAGAGGCGCGGGTGAGGGAAATGCCAACAGGGTCCCATTGTAGCATGGCCAGTGGCTGCCCTCACCTGTAACAGCCTGGCTGGAGGGGCCGAGGGCACAGGCTTCCTGTGTGCTGGGCCCTGCCAGCCCCCGGCTGCCTTTCGCTATTAGAGAGGAGGGCAGCCCTCCCTGACACCACTTGGCGGGGCCCCTGGTGAGTAGCTGTCCTTGCCAGGGCATCCATGCACCCATGAAACACAACCAAGTGGCTGCTGGTAGGCGGCTACTATAGATTCATCCTCCCCTGGCGCTGTCCCTGACAGAGCGGTGAGGGCACCATGGCTGCCCCCCGGGGCAGAGCTGCCTGCAGAGTTACCTGCTGGTACTGCAAGATCCCCTTTTCCTCCTGCTGCATCCTCCAGAGCTCCGTCTCATCCGGTCGGTAGCTGCCCGGCACCATGTATTCCGCCGGCCGGTCCGTGCTGCACATCTCGCAGCCTGGCCGCGTGGGCTTGTTGATGAAGGTACATTTTGCACATGACCAGCCTGTCTGCAGAGAACAAGACACGCCCTTCACCCACACAGCACTGAGCGAGCAGGAGAGGCTGCTGCCTTCTCCATCAACTGCCTGGGAACCACACCCCCAGCGCCCGTGGGAGCATACGAGTTAATGGTCTCCCCTGCAGGCTCCCAGGGAAGGTGGACTGCCAAGCTGAAGGACATGCAACAGACACAGAAGCAGAGAAAATCCACCTCTGAAAGAAGGGGGTCAGCCCCCCCACCCAGAGCTGTGTGTGCACTTTCTCCCAGGGGACCAGGCCTCTGCCCGTGATGGCCCCAAGGCAGCGCCAGGCAGAGACAGTGTCTGCGAAAGGCAGGCCTGTTACTCCACTGCACGAGGACTGTCCTCACTCCCTGCTCTTCACACCTGCCCTGTTCAGGCCCGAGTCCCTGGGCTCTTGAAGGGGAGAGTGGCGCAGCCAGACAGGGTACGAACCTGCCCACGTGAGAGCAGAGGAGGGGCAGAGGGGGTGGGGTGGGCGTAGGGGTCAGACGGGTGCATACCACACAGGTGAGGGCGGGGTGGGGGTCAGACGGGTGCATACCTGCACGGGGGAGGGCAGGAGGGGTCAGACGGGTGCATACCTGCACGGGGGAGGATGAGGTGGGGGAAGGTGTCAGATGGGCACATACCTGCACAGGTGAGAGCAGGTTGGGGGTGGGGATCAGACAGGTGCATACCTGCACGGGGGACGGTGGAGCAGCGGCAGCTGGGGGCGCTTTGGACTGGCTGGGTAAGGGGTTGGTGAGCTGCAGCATGCCCAGGTGGCGGCTGATTTCTCCGATATTCATCTTCCCGCTGTTGTCAGCGACCCACGCTAGAGGGGCAGACACCAGCAAACAGACACGTTACAAACACCAGGTCTGAAATTCACCTGGCTGAGTCAGTGCAGTTCAGCGTAACACGGACGGTCACCAAGGCCTGGCTGTGCAGGAAGCTGTGCCACCGCAGATCACTGCACGGGGGAAGAGGCCTCTCATTTGCACCATGACTGCACAGTGAGATGCTGGGAACAGCCCCGTATGCAATGCCCTGCGCTCCGACTGCCCCCCACCCAGGAGCAGCTCACTCTACAGGGGAGCTGAACAACTCCCCTTCCTCCCATTTCAGTGGTAGCAGCACAAACGGGCCAGCCTCTCCCCAGCCCCCATCACTCACCTGGCCGTGCACTGTCAAAGAGACAGCTGTTAGTGAGACGGGGAAGAGGGCTTTGGAACGAGTTGTACCACTCCATGGTAGGCTCTGCCTCAGACTTTTACACTTGACTTGCCAGAGTTTAGGTTCCTTTCTATTTTCCTCACTAGGATTTGACTTCCCATTTTCAAAGGATGCCTTTTTGTCTCTAACTGCCTCTTTCACTCTGTTGTTTAGCCAGCATTTTTTTGATCCACTTACTATTTGTTTTATGTGGGGTATAAATTTAGTGTGAGTCTCTATTACGGTGTTTTTAAATAGTCTTCATGCAGTTTGCAGACGTTTCGCCCTTGCGACTTTTCCTTTTCATTTATATTTAACTAGCTTCCTCATTTTTGTGTAGTTCCCCTTTTTGAAATTAAATTCTATAGGGGTGTTTTCTTTTTTTTGGCATTTTTCCCCCTACAAGGATATTAAATTTAATTACATTATGGTTGCTATTACCAAGCAGTTCAGATATATTCACCTCTTGGACCAGATCCTGTGTTCCACTTCGGACTAAATCAAGAATTGCCTCTCCCCTTGTGGGTTCCAGGACTAGCTGCTCCAAAAAGCCGTCATTTAATGTGTCTACAAATTTTATCTCTGCATCCCTTCTTGAAACGACATGTTCCCAGTCAACATGGGGATAGTGGAAATCCCCCATTATTATTGCATTTTCTGCCTTTGTAGCCTCTCTAATTTCCCTGAGCATTTCACAATCAGTGTCACCATCCTGGTCAGGTGGTCAATAGTATATTCCGACTGGTACATGCTTATTGGTCAAGCATGGACTTTCTATCCATAGAGATTCTATGGTGCGGTTTGATTCATTTAAGATTTGTACTTTATTTGACTCTACGCTTTCGTCCACATATAATGCCACGTCCCCACCAGCGTGACCAACTCTGTCATTCCTGTATATTTTGTACCCTGGTATTACCATGTCCCATTGATTACTCTCATTCCACCAAGTTTCCGCAATACCTATTGTATATCAACATCACCATTTAATGCCAGGCACTCTAGTTCACCCATCTTAGTATTTACGCTTCCAGCATTTGTATACAAGCCCTTGTACATTCTGTCAATATTCAGTTCCTTGCCTTCATGTGTTAGATTTAAATGGGACTCTTACATCTGACTGTTCCTCACTACCTCCTACCTGTGCTTTACCAACTTCCATCCTCTCCTCCTTACAAGGATATAAAGAATCTCCATTAATAGATCCTCTGAAACACATGCTCCTCCGCACCCGGTCGGCTTTCCCTCAGCCCTTCGACCTTCTGAATTGTACACACCAGCAATCTGGTTCTGTTGTGAGTTAGGTGTAGCCCATCCTTCCTGCGTGGGCTCCTTTCCCAAAAGGTTCCCCAGTTCCTAATAATCCTAAATCCTCCTCCCTACACCACTGTCTCATTCACACATTGAGACCCTGCAGTTGTGCCTGTCTCTGGCCCCGCGCCTGGGACTGGAAGCATTTCAGCAGTAACAAACCCCTGGCCCAATCCTCAGCTAGGGTATGTCCAGGTGGCTGGCTCCCCTGTCTTGGGGGACGCTGAGCCTGTTCACTCCAGTGGAGGATCTGGCCCCAACCCCGCCTAGGTTTCCCGTCTGTGAGCAGTAGGAAGCACGTCAGACCTTTCTTTGGAGCCATGTTTGGCAAAGTGCTGTATTTGCGTTTCTCGTCGGTGCCAGAGCTGTCTGGGAGCGAGGGGGCCGGGGGCAGCATGACTAGCGCTTGGTCCTCCTCGCAGCGCTGCTCGGACAGGTTGGCCCTCTTGGCTGACAGCAGATACAGGAAGGCTGTGTCTCCGTCCTTCCGAATGCCATACGAGCCTATCGTCCGATCGTCCACGCACAGGCACTGGCCGATGATCCACCGCTGCACGCTGGGGTGGAACCCGTAATCCTGGAAAACCTGCAGGGCGGGAGAAGCCAACGGACATTCCACCACCACGGCGTCCCCACACGGCACGCCTCCCAGAAGCTTTCAGCTCCACCCTGTGGCTTTGCACCAAGCTGGGTTCAAACTAGTGTCCACCAGCGTTCCTCATACCCCAGTGAAGAGCCACCAGCCCTCCTAGAGGAGAGGAGCAGACTGGATCCCCAGCTCTCTCTCCAGACATGGAGCCGGCAGCCATGCAGCACAGCTAAGAATTTACAGCTGAAGCATTTCTGGGCGGCCCTGCTGAAAGGCAGGCGATGGACTCCGTGGGCCAGTGGGACTTGGCATCCCATGGCCCAGTTTGTCCAGGCAGTCACAGGAGGGGAGGTGCCTTAGCACTGTGTCCTACCTGCTGCCTCAGTGTCCCAATGGTCATGTGAGCATGGACTCTGATGGTGATGTTGGCGGAGCACGTCGCATCTTCCACTCCAACCTTCATCCTGAGAGAAGAGGCCAGGAACCCGTCAGCAGGGTCTGTGTTAGTGCTGCACTGGCTACTAGACACTCCCTGAAGGCCAGGGACGAGCAGGCTCCAGGGGTAGAGAAATCCCAGCGCTGCCTCGCCCAGCACGTTACACCCAGACACGACCTCTGCCCCGACACACGGTGCTCACACCCGTGCTCCAGCACAAGGGCATTCCAGGAAAGACGCAAGTGACAGAGTAGCAAGGGGGAGGGGCCACGGCGTGCTGCAGGTGAGCTCCCCACGTGCCCCAGCCGGGGAGAAGCTAGTTCAAAGTAAAACCCTTTGCTCTGCAGAGCATTAGGAGAGGAGAGAAGCTTACTGACTGTTTCTAGTCTGGTGGCACCTGAAGGCCCCAGTCAGGATTGGGTCCCCATTGTGCCAGACCACCCCTGCCCCAGAGGGCTCCAGGGCCCCTTTGGAAGGGCTGGATGTTCAGGGCAGGAGTAAGGAGCAACGGCAGAGCGAGGGAGATTTGGCTCCATGCAGGGGAGGCGCAGGGTGCCCACGGCGAGTGCGAAGGGCTCACCTGATCTCGCTGGGGGGGTAGCTGGATTCCTTCAGTAGGATGCGCAAGGAGGCCTGCTGCCGAGCCAGCGCCATGGCGCACTGCGAGGCCGCCTGTTCGTCCCCAAACTCAATGGCTCTGGCAAGGCGGAGCGCGAACTCCTCTAGGAAAGGCAGGAGACACCGAGCTAGGGGGAGGTTGTGTCAGTGTGTCCGCCTCGAGGTGGGCACTGGAGTGCTGCTTCTGGCCTCGTCTGCAGGGTAGCGGCTACTCCAGGAGCAGCACTCAGGCTCCACGGGGAGAGTGGGGAAGTGCTCCTCCCCCCGGACTCTGGCCACCCAGGGCCGGGTGTGCAGCCCCCAGGAGGAGCAGCAGCCCACGCCTGCACTGCAATTACCCCTCCGCATGCCTCAGCCGGCGTGGCCCTGTGGCACTTGCCCTTGCTAGAGGGGCACACGCAGGGCGGTAGGAGAGAAAAGGGGATTTTGTGGGAGCAAAGAAGGGTGCTGGCTGAAACAACCAAGAGTTTAGTCATTTCTGTCAAGCTGAACTCGGCTGACCTGAGCGTCCAAACCGAGCTCCCGCACAGGCTGAGCACCCAGGCACTGATCTCTGGCCACTGTGTCCCAGGCCTACAGAGCCGGCGGCTTTCAGAGAGGAGTCTGGCAGCCTGAGCATGAGGAGCAAGCGGAGCTGGGCTCCTGGCCCTGGGCTTTCACGCCCGCGGCTACCGTGCGGTGACAATTCCTGCCCTCCGCGAAGGGCCAAGGAACCCTCCACTCTTCACTACCTTTATTTGCGAGCTCCAAGGACTGAGACGCGTCTGATGGTGGTGCAGGCAGCACATTCCCGCTGGCAGAGGGCAGGGGAGAGGGCTGTGACACCAGCACACTGGGACTCTCGGCAGCTGAAAGAGAACCAGGAGAGTGTCGGGCGGGGACGCTGTAGCCATAGGAGACAGGGCAGCCAAGCCAGCGCCATCCCTGGGAAGCTCTGGTGTTAGTTCCGCAAGGAAAAGGTGGGTCAATATGGGGGCTTCCTGGAAGGGCTGCGAATGGCAGGGGTGCAATCGCAATCTGCCCCCACCCAGGTGTCCGGCGACTGAAGGGCTAACATCAGCTCCCGCGCACACAGTCTGAAATGCTTAGCCCAGCACGGTCACAGTTACCCCGAGGGAGCAGGCACACGCTGTTTCCCTGGGTCCTCAGGGCATCCCTTTGAGCAGTGACAGCGTTTCTGTTCCTCCCGTCCTGTGGGTGCGCAGCTTCTCCCTTGCCTGGGGATATCTGTGCAGTTACTCCCAGGCCCCTTCCTATCTCTCCAGACCTTCTCCCACCAGTTCACTCCCTCATGGTGAGGCTTATCTTCCCTCCTAGCAAGGGCAAGGCCAGGGCGGGAGGAAGGACCCTGGGCAGCTGCTGGTACAAGGAGTCTCGCAATCTCATGCCAAGGCCCTGGCAGAGCGCTGCAGGCCAGGATGGCTGTGCACTGGCAGAGCGCTGCAGGGAACCAGCCAACGCTATACCCAGCCCAAGCAGTCCCTGGCTTGAATTAGCACTAAATCCACTGACCAATCTGTACTAAAATATACAGACAAGGCAGTGAGTTCTCTCCATGGCTGACTGCGGCCCGAGAGAAGAGACATGGCACCCTCACCCTGCTGGCACTCTGCCACTCAGGGGTCAAGCGGAGCTGGCTCGTGGGGGCTCAGTTAGCCAGTACTCCTGAGGGCTGCCACCGGGGGCTCCAGAATCTCAGCTAGCATTACAAAAACACAGATATCTAAGTCTCTAGCCCTTACAGTTGTGAGGAAAACCTTCGAAAGGTGAATCAGGAGCACCCACTTCAGTAACGCATGCCAAGCCTACAACCAACCTGAAACCACCCCCCAAGGATTATGGACTGCACCATTCATCATAGCGGAGTGTTAATTCTTAACCCTAATGACGGCAGTGTAAACGTTAACTCTCGCTGATCACAGCACAGAGAGGAGGAACAGCCACACCAAGAACTATATAATCTGCGAGTGGCGACTCCTTCTAGTGTCAGAGTGGGCATTGCTTGGGAGAGCATCAGTTCTGCTGCCTGCCTCTCCACATCTGAGTCGTGCTGACACCCAGCCTGTAAGCACCTGCCAGACTAGACTCTGGTACCATGGAGGTTCTGGGCCTTGCCACAGGACCTCAGGCTGGGTTCCAGCTGGGGGGACCCTGTGAAGCTAGGCACTGCAGGAAGTACTGTAGCCTCCTGATTGCCAATGCCAGTCAAACCAGGAAGCCAGTCAGGGGGCTGTCTGAGCACACGCAGATTGTGTGCTTGCTTCCACTCCAGCCCATGCCTTGCTGTGGACCCTGAACTCCAGCTCCTGACCCTGGTTCGTCCCCGATTCCGCCTCCTGTCTGTAACCTGGTGCCTGACCCTGACTCCTTGGTATCCTGACCCCGACTCCTGTCCCCAGCTTGATAACTGACCAGTGCACACCAGCCGCCCACAGCCCAGCCCTGACACAGACACTGCCTGTCTGTGTCCCACCCACAACCAGTGCGCAGCCCAGCCAGAGACCGGCCCCTGCTTTCCTGGAGCCCCCAGCCAGCGCTATTCGCCGGATCGCCACCACTGACAGAGCAAATCCAGGCTGCTGCTTACCGCCAGAGACACGCCGGGCACCTCAGACGACATGCACCACGCTGTCCAGACCCAGCGGGTGTGAGAGGCGGAGGCTGTGGTGCTACCCAGCTGAGCCACTTTAACAGCAGCCCCAGGCCTGCCCGCTGTCCCTATCCCCATATGAGAGTTGTAACATACAGCGGCTACGGCCTTGGGGCTCTGGGCGAGGTGCCAGTGCTGCCCTGGGCCAAGAGAAGCCTGGCATTGCCCCTGCATTACACCCCCTGCGTCTCTCTCTGGAACACGTGACACAGCCAGCCCCTGAGAACCCAGCCTGCCATTGCTGACCTTTCTGCACCTCCCGCAGGGAGCTGCTGACAACTGTCCACCACTTCTGTGCCTCCCGCTCATCTTCGAAGTGGAACACTGCGGGGTCGTCTGAGCTGCTAAGGACCGTCAGCTCGTGGCACGAGGCGTTCTTCACCGTGTACGAGATGTCTTTGAGGTTATACTCAGCAATGCTCTGGGGACAGACCAAGGAAAGGGTCATGAGGCCACCCCAAGGTGTGAGCAAGGCAACATGCCTTCCCCCTCCCCCCACATACACACTGCTCTCGGGCCCCTGTCTTTGGCCAGGGCTCCAGTAACCTGGGACATTCCAGAGACCCTCTTACCGGGTGTTACGGGCTGATGCTGCGCTATGTGCTTAAGAAAACTGCTGCAAGTGAAGTTAAGCACGTGCCTAAGTCTGCAGGATCGGGGCCAACAGCAGCCCCATCCCGAGGCGCTTCCATGCTGAGTATACAAGAGGGCACGATGGAAGCAGGGCCAGCCCTTGAAGGTACCGCGTGACGACCTGTGCGTGTCTGGTGAGCATACGTGAGGACGTGACACCAAAATCCTGGGCAGTGCACAGCTCACACGTTACCAGAACCGAAGTACCCTGCAATCCTCCACCTGTCCTGCGCCATCTCAGCCCAAGGTCTCTCACAGGAGCGTATTTCAGCAAGACACAGCTGGCTCCATCACCACAGAGAGAGGACACCACCCACTGCCACTTCTATTTGACACCCTGTGACGGTACTGCCTGTTGGAGCCAGCTGAGATCACTCAATCAGGGTGAACTGCAAACAGAACGGGGCAGACAAACCCCAAACGCTGGTGGATATTCCAACATTTAGATTTTCCAAGCCAGCACAAAACAACTTCTATATTACCATACAGGCTACTCAGAAGTCCAAACACCGCAGTTCCCTTAAAGTACCCAGCCTCAGGCCTCCGTCCAGACACACCTGTCAGATATGATGATGATTATTGAAAATCTTACCTCATCATATAAAAGAAAAGGTTCTTCCAATCCCAAAGGATCAACCACATACCCAGGTTCAATTATAACTTAGATCTTACCCAAAATACACGCTATAGTTAATTCTTATTAACTAAGCTAAAATTTATTAAAAAAGGAAAGAGAGAGAGTGTTGGTTAAAAGATCAATACACAGACAGACTTGAATTCACTTCTTGAGGTTTAGATACATAGCAGAGGTGAGCCTGTAGTTGCCAAAAGTCCTTTTAGAAATAGTCCATAGGTTATAGTCCAATGTCCATATTCAGGGTGGCTCCAGTCAAAGACTGGGGATCTCAATCCTTATGGCTTAAGGTTCCTCCCTCTTGAAACCAAAGCAGATCTGAGATGA